>JADLZK010004698.1:0-112559 GCA_015847255.1 Hyparrhenia diplandra
GGCGCCTTGCCGGCCGCCGCCCCCTCTTCCTCTTGCTCGGGCATCCTCGGGCGGCCATCGAGGCGATTTGGGGCGCCCCTACCTGGGTCACGGCGACTCCTCCTTGGCGGACGCCTCACCCGGCCATCGGTTTCCTTAGGGGCTCACTCGTGCATTGCCCTTGGGGAGCTCGACCAGCGACATTACGAAGCCCGGCCCTAGGCGATGGAGGGAGAGGGGGGCGGGCGTCGGTTCCCGGCAGCGGGCATCTTGGCGACGGGCGGTGTGCCCGGTTTCATCTCTCTCAAGTGTGTGTTGTTTGGCCACGGGCTTGCCCGGCGGTGGGCGGCGGCGTTCTCACGACCCTCTTGTCCCGACTCCACCGGCGTCCTCCGGTGGCCGGTGGAGTCCACCAGTTGATCTCTTGGTCTCTAAATCGATGAACTTTTGGTCCGCGAGTTTGGGAGCGTGGCGAAGAGCGTGCAAGATTCTTTCTTTGCGATTGGCGACAAACGCCATTGGTGCCGTTCACCTCCTTGGGGTGTTGATATTTCCCAACTCTATGACGAAGTTTACGTCCAATCTCCTCTGGCGAAAGCCTAGCTCTAGTTATCTAGAGCCTTTGGCGGCGGCGTCGTTGATGCCATGACCCTCTTGAGGGCGCCAAAGAGTAGAGTCCGGCTCGGTCGTGGTCTTGTGTTCTCTTGTGTGCTCTCCCCTTGTTGTTTTAAGCCCCTCTTGAGTAAGTGCGGCCATGGTTGTTTAGCATTGCCGACATCGACGAGTGCCCTTTGTTGGCGTCTCTGTGAAAGGTCCTAAAAAGCGCTTGAGGGGGTGAATAGCCTAATAAAATTTCTACAAATCACTAGAACAACCATGTTAGACAATAACAAAAGCGATAAGCGTAGTTGCACTAGCTCTACTTGTCGGCAAGCCACCTATCAACAATTCTAGGTGCACGAGTCTCTAATCCACTCAAAAGCTAGGTTGCTACTTTACCAACTAAGTGAACAAGCTAGATTACTCTAAGCGATTCTACACTAGCACAAGATATATGCCAAGGTAATGCAAGGTAGAGTGGAAGAGTTATATCGACATGTCGAGGCAATGATCAATCACGGAGGAAGATGAACAATATGAACCACGATGAAGCCAATCACTTAGGAGACAATCAATCACACAAGATGGAGACAATTGATTTGTTCACGGGTTCATGAGCACCCTCAAGCTACTCTCGGTTGTGTCGGCCGTCTCAGCGGTGGATCAAGGTGGCGGCGCCACGCCTTGCCTCACTAGGCCCTCTTGACACCACAGCGATTGAGGGGGTAACTCAACGACACATGCAATGTATTAGGTATCAATTCTGCACTCTTGCGGGGAAGACCACGAATCCCTCACAAGTCAGGAGGTCGGCAAGAACATCACCTTCTCTTCCCAACACCTCCAACAATCACCAAAGTCGGTCTAGGAGTTGGGCTCTCCAAAACAACAAGAAATCACCGACCCACGACGACCCTCAAATGCCTTTAGATGCAACTCACAAGCGGTTGCTTGAATCTCACCCAAACTCTCGAGATTATGCTATGAAGCAAGTGGGGGAGAGGGAGATGTTTTGCTCAACTCAAAGTGTATGGAATGAATCAAAATGTCCAAGAGAGAGAGAGAGAGCACAAGTCAGCCATCCATCTATTTATAGAAGTGGGGAAACACCTCACTTCAAAGCAATTCCCATAGGGGGGCGGATCACCACGGGCATAAAACCCGCTACCCATTACCGAACCCAAAAAACCCGGACCGAACCCGAAAAACCCGAACCCGCAGTTTTTGTGGGTATTCGGTAGCGAATCATAAAACCGAAGTTTTTATGGGTAATTTGGGTTGAGAGCTCAGGTACCCGAAAGGCGAACCCGCATGTGACACAAGTATAATTTGGGGAAAGTGAACTGCTTTGCCATCACTTTATCATTGTTTTGTTTGAACTTTTTGTTCTTGTCTCATTATGCGATGTGTTTGGCGGTAAGCGTCTTTGCACTTGGCGGTTGGAAACTTGGTATTGCCATGGGTGAAGTGAAGGTACTGTCCCGTGTGTCTGCGTGGTATCAATTTTATTTGTGAATGTGTCTTTTGAACTTGCAACTAAATTATGATGATGAAGTATCGGCCAATGATCGAATGTCTCAAATTTAATTATTTATTTTTCAGTTATAATTTTTATGCCAAATTATATGATGTTTGAGGGTTTCTTTGTGATTCTATATATTTCGGGTAGAATGGGTTTGAACCCGAACCGAATTTGTGGGTACCCAGTTGCGGGTAGTGAATTTTCGGGGCTGATTTCGGTAGCGCGATTCCATTACCGAACTTTTAAAATCGAATTACCCGACCGATCGGATCGGGTAACCAACGCCAGGTGAGGGCGGACACACCGAGACGGGGGTCCCGGACATTGCACAGTGGTGTCCGGCGCCAATGGATGCCCGCGTGTCACTAAGCCGTTTGAGCGTTGCCGTTGGCACGCATAAGCTGGGCGTGTGCCAAGCGCCGCAGCGTCGAGCAGCGTCCCGGCGTGGCTCTGGATCTGATCGGTAAGGTCTCGCGCGAGACGCGTACCGCCCGGACCACGGAAGTCAAAGGCGCGGACGCGCCGGGCGCGGACGCTATCACGTCAAAACCGATGCGCTTCGCGTCAAACCCGCAGCGCCGGCGTAGCCCGAGACCCTGCGTCCGGCGGCTCAAGCGTCGGATGCTCCGAGCCGACCATGCGCGGATGCCCGAGCCGGCCATGCGCGGATCTTTGCCCGGCCGGCGCTCACGAGTGCGGCGTCCGGTATGTAAAACCATGTTTCTGATCTGTCGGCGCCCGCTAACTTCTTTAACTTTCAAATGTGCTAACACCACCACGTGTGCATCTCCATGTGCAAAGTGTGTTAGCATTTTCAAAAATAATTTGAAAGGTTTTAAGTTAGCTTTCTAGGTTAGGAATGCATTCATATGATTGTTGAACCTAGAGGCACATGAGGATCGATGTTTTCGGCGTTTTCCCCTCTTTATAGTCGGACTATCGATCCTAAACCACCCTAAACCTTCTATGATGTCTTGAGTGTGAAATCAAAATGGCCCTAAGATTATACCTTTGCCTTGAGCCCATTTTGATCACCTCGATCATAAAATCCGCCTTGAGCACTTTATCACCTTTTTTTTTATCACTCCAATCCATCCATCATGACCACCATGCTCTACCCTTGTAACATCCGTATTTTTGCATCATTTTAAAAATCATTAAAAATTTAAACTTTTTACAATTACCAACTAAAACTTGATTTTATTTTCTGCACAACCAAAAACCTATTTCAAAAACCTTGCATTAAAATCCACCATGTAGAATTAGGACATATGTTTGAATGCTTGAATGGATTGCTTACATGAGTGTCGAGCTAGAATTTACTTTTGGCATCAAATATATATTCCTTGTCATCACCCACCAATTATACCCTTGACCCTCTCCTTGATCTCCTCTCTGATCCATCAACCACCCATAAACTTCTCAAATTCTATTCTCAATTTTATTGTGCTTAGTTTATTTATTTCTAGAAAATTAAAGAAAACATGACACATGTGAATGCGTACCTGAATACCTAACTGTATATATATAAATGGTTAAATATATATTTGATTTATGTGGAGACTATTCAACAGCCCGGCGGTCTTCTTGTGACTTATTATACGTGGAGAAAGGAAAATAGGAAAAGTAAAAGGAAAGAAAATAAAAGGGAAGGAGCCGATGGACTCATTCCAGCTCGGCCCGGCCCAGCCAGCAAGGCACCACAGCAGCCCAGACTCGGACACGCGCAAGCGGTCATCTGCTCAGGGGCCACATGTCATTGTGTACCTGTCATTTCAAACGTTGGGTACCGCGCTCTCCCCATTCCGTCCCCCTTCCCCCTTCCCCATTCTCTCCGCGCTCTTCCCCGGCGAGCTGCGCTCTACCCCGGCGGCTCGGTGCTTCCGACTCGGTTTTTGCTCCACCTTCTCCGGCGAGACCGCGCTCTCTTCTGCCGACATCCGCTCTCCCGGCTAGCGCATCCACAGAGCTCCGACGGGCTCGGCTTCACCGGCAGGTTCGGTCTAGTCCCCTTTCCTCGCATTCCCGTTTCCCCTTCCTCCTGTTCTCTACTCTGATTTTTATGGTGACATGTGCTCCCCCGTCAACCCATCGGCTTCCAGTTCCACCATCATCCCCGGCGTGATTTCGACCGGATTCGCTGTAGGTTTGGTGCGCGGGAGGAGGTGCTTGGCGAGTAATCGAAGGCTGCTCCCCTGCTCGCCTAATAAATCACACTTATATTGCATTAATAAGTTAATCCATCTTTTTTTCCCAGGCCGTGTCCTGAAAACCTTAAACAAAAACTCTGAAATGCCTAATCTGAAATGACTGATTTAAGGGTCTTTGCTTTCGCTGCCCCCACACCAAACCTACAGGGTGCTGGTGCTCGTGCTCGTACTACGAGTGATGGGAATCTGGTATGTTGATCATCGATCCTCTGATCTTTTTCTTACTTTAAATGTAAGCTGGTCCTATTTTTATATGTCATTGCTGTTATAATATGCTCATCTTTTTACTTTTTACTTTTTTGGCCCATTTTTTCAGGTTGCTAGAAACAGGGCAACGCCTGCAAGCCTTTACAAATTGAGAAAGAAAGTGACAGAACATCAGTGGAAGCTAATTGAGGATGTTGGTTTTGGAGGTTTGCTCAACGTTGGTAGCGGGAGACTACCAGCCACTATCTGCAAGTGGCTTGTAGACAAGTTCGACCCTCAAACAGAAGAGATTGTGATTCCAGGGAGGGGAGAATTAAGGCAAATGCAGTTGCTGTTCACAGGGTTGCCAATGGGTGAAGCAGAGGTCAAATACGAGGTCAATGGCAAAGCAATTCACACAATAAATACTACATGCAAATTTGAAAATGGGAGGGCTCTAGAGTTGTGTCACTAAGAAAAAGTCTGGAAGTCAATACGGAAGCCAATGACCAATACCTCAGATTTTGGCTTATGATTGCTATCTCATCGTTTCTTTTGCGGGAGCACATCACTGACTATCAGCCCCAAGTGCTATACTGCATTGATTGATTTGACCAAAGTGAAGCATATGAATTGGTGCCAATTCGTAGTTGACACCCTCAAAGGGTCCATGTCCAAGATCAACAAAAGGGATTCTTTATTGGGATGCCAATATTTCCTTGCTGTGAGTGTTTCTAAATCACTGTTCATCCTTCAATACCTTTTCTTTTTGCTGAAACTGTACTTATGTTGTTTTATTGCTCTTTATCTGTTTTTGCCCATATATTAGATACTGTACTTGGACTCTTTGGAGCTCGGAAACATAGAAGTACATGAAGTGCAGCCAAAATTGCGACTTGGAGCGGGAAGCTCATTAGCAAGGTTATCAAATTGGACACTAACAGAAATGGGAGTTTTGGAAAGCTCAAGGTTTGGTGCTGATTTTCCCGTCCTTTTTTTTTGATGCAAAACCTGAATTTCTGTTGATGGAGAGTAGGAATTTAGAAACTTAATGGCTGTTGATGAATTGTAGGATCAGATCTGAAACTTACTTGCTGTTCAACCAAAACTTGCTGTTTTTACATTCTTTTTTTTTGTTCATGTTATCAATTGATCATTTATAGGAGGTTTTTTTTCTTTCTTGATTTCTGACAGCTCAAGGAATTTGAGGGGCATAGTCACTGGGGGGACCTCTTGGCTTGGTGATTTGCAAGACATTGACAACTTCATTTCTGACAGGGCTTCTGCAACTATGCCCTTAGAGGTATGGATAATGCTTTAGAGTTCAGTAATAGTTAGTTTTTTTTTAGCTTGTGCTAACATTTATTAAAATGTTTTTCTATTACAGAAGAAGAGCAAGTTATCTCAAGCTATCAGGAAAGCATGTGTTGGCTTCACAGAAGTCATGGGGACGTTGATTAGCGGCGTTGATCATTCTGGTGAGGGTCAAGAGGATCAAGGAGTGAGAAGACCTAAAAAGGGGAAGAACTAACAACAATGACCAAGAGGTTGCAGTCAGGGATGATTCTCATCATCCTGTAGAGCAAGGAGTCAGAAGAACTACCCGGCAGAGAACTAACACCAACAATGAACGGGCTTTCATTGTAGATGATGACGAAGATGACAGTGATTATAATGTTGGTGAAGATGAGGAAGATGAGTTTGATGAGAGTGAGTGTGAGGCTGCAGTCAGGAATGATTCTCATCATCCTGTAGAGCAAAGAGTCAGAAGAACTACCCGGCAGAGAACTAACAACAGCAATGAACGGGCTTTCATTGTAGATGGTGACGAAGATGACAGTGATTATAATGTTGGTGAAGATAAGGAAGATGAGATTGATGAGAGTGAGTCTGAGGATCTTCCTGATGATGTAGGATTGGAATTAAGTGAGGATGATGTTTCACATGAAGAGGTTGATCCGCCCGACAAGATTGCTGTTGCTGAAGCAGGTATATAAGCACATTTTCTTCCTTCTCTCACTTAATTGCTTAGATTGCTTAGTCCAATGGGTATATTATGAAACAAACAAGATCTTACTCTCTTGTTACTCTTGCTTTTTGCATGTCTGCTTTTATTTTTTTATGTGAAAATTCCCAAACACAAACTGTTAACATTGTGCCAACACAAACAGAGAGAGATCCAGAAGGCATGGATGCTCTGTCACCATTAGTACAGTAACACGTTGGTGCCTTATCTGTTGCTCAATCAAAAATCTTTATGATTGGGACTGGTTTTTAAGCAATTTGTTAACTGTCATCCTCACTACAGTAACTTAACCATAAATACATGTGAAAAATCATCAGGTACAACTTTTTTGAACAACCTGCTGATTGACCAGCAATACTTTTTGTCTTTCCTTAACCAAAAACAGTGAGTGACCAGCCTTGGTATCCCTGGCTTGCCATCACAACAAGCATTGGGATGGAGAGGTGTACTGGTATGCTGTAAAAGAGCAATTACATATTTAATAGTTACTGGCCTTTTTCTTTTGGGATTAGGCTACTTAATGTAATCTGACCAAGCAACAATGTTGTAAGGTGAAGGCAAAATAATTATAATCAGTAAGCAATAAACTAGCTAGCATCCCCTTTTTAAAAAATTTGCTGCCATTTCAGGTGACCAGGTTAGTGAAACATTTTGCCTAACTATCCCTTGCAAGCGGCCACCTGTTCTCATCCTCTTTTTTTTTCTTTCTTTTTTTTTTAACCAGCAAAGAATGCTAGGACTCCTGCTGCTCAGGTGTCAAAGGAAAAGCTAAGGTAGTTGCTGATTTTTTCAAACCACTAGATTTGTGCAAATCAATATATCAGATATGCATCAAGTAATTAGTATTGATTTTTGCTTCATTTTCTTTTGTTCCTTTTTTTTTAACCTAGGGGAACATGCAAAAGATGTTGAAGATCCAGAACCACTAGGGGTTATTCACAACGAGAAGACAAGAAGAGAAAGGCTAAGGTAGTTTCTCTATTAGATAGGCAACATAATAATTCTTTTGCACAATCTCTAACAAATCAACAATAACCCTTTTTTTGCATGGATCAGGTTGCCGCATTGTACAAGTAATGCTAGAAAGAGGAGTGAGAATGCTAGGCCTTCTACTGCTGCTTTTGCCGAGGATAACACAGCAAGACGGCAAGAAGATCCAATAGCTCCAGAAGTTATCGTCTCTCAGCTGTCAAAGGAAAAGCTAAGGTAATTGCTGAGTTCAAACCACTAGATTTGTGCAATTTTCAATATATCATATGCATCAAGTAAGTAGTATTGATTTTTTGCTTTTTTATTTTCTTTTTTTTTTTTTAAACCTAGGGGGAAGATGCAAAAAGATGTTGAAGATCCAGAACCACTAGAGGTTATTCACAACGAGGAGACAGGAAGAGAAAGGCTAAGGTAGTTTCTCTATCAATAACATAGTCCACCCATGTACTTTTCCCTATGTACTGAGCCACACATTGGCTAAAACCTATGTACTGAGCCACACATTGGCTAAAAGCACTTGCTTTATAGATTTTTTTTTCATACAATAATTAGCACCAAGGAGTAGCAAAACTTCAGAAGAGAGAACCTGATCACCTCTGATAAGCACCAATATTGAGCAAAATTTTCATAAGTCAATAATTGAAATTCACTGCTACCTGTCTAGTCGGACAAGTACTCCCTCCGGTTTGGTAAAAAGAAGTCGTTTAGGACAGCGACACGGTCTCCAAAACACAACTTTGACCTCTTATTATTATAAAAATATTTATAGAAATGTGATATATGTATACTTTTATGAAAGTATTTTTAAGACAAATATATTCATATAATAGTCACATTTACAAACTCAACAACTTAAAAAGTTATTGATGATTTATATTCCCAATGTTTGACTCAAAGCTTGTCTAAAACGACTTCTTTTACCAAACTGGAGGAGTAATTAATTAAGTAAATAGAACAAAGGCTAGATATGCTATAAGAGAACACTTACATGGATAACACAATTGCTTCAAACTCTAGGCATTAGTTTTCTAGCTAGTTAGCAGCAGCCAAGGCATTTTTTTTTTTATGTAAACAAACTATGTTTATTGCTTCATGTGCTCACCGGAAGGGTACAAATCAATTTTAGCAAGTGTTCTATCCCGCACGTGGTGTGTTGTTGGTGCATCCTTTTTGTTTTTTGTAGCTATCTTGTAGGTGATGACCAGATCTGGTGCATCCTTTTGTATTGGCATCGTGTTAATTATAATAACATTTGTTTGGTTGTTTATCAGCTTATTATTTTTTTTGTAATCTTTTGATCAGATCTGTGGAAGCAAGAGCTGCCCTTTTTGAGTGTATTATAGTAGGTTATAATTTTGCTACATACTTAACTATGTTTTTCCACAATCTCTAATACTATGTTTTTCCTCTTTTTTTCATGGCTCAGGGTGCCACCTCCTACAAGTGATGCTGGAAAGGGTCCATGGGATTTCGTCGTTCCTCAATAGACATTATGAGTTTTATCGATATCCCTCCAACTCAAAACTCTGTTCCAGGAACATGTTTAATTTGACCTGGGAACATATCTAATCTGACAACTGAGTTCCTCTGTAGAAGGAATATGACGACAGGATCCCAGGATATGTGCTATATATGATATGAATGCTGTAATGTGTAAGACATGACCCCGTTGATGTCAATTAGGTGCCAAATTGCGTCAACTATTGAGGGAGGCAGAATTAAATTTGATATAAACATCATTGAGCGGTAAAATTTTTTTTTCTCTCTGTTTTCAGCCTGTTCCAAACTTCCAATCCAAGCAAAATACGAATATATCACATAAACACCGTTCATTTATTCTCACAGATTTCACGTTCAGATCAAATGAATCCGCAGCAGCCTGTAATCACCGCCCTTCCTCGATGACTCCAGTCATCGCCGGCGACGGGGTGAGAGGCGCGATGGTGTCCCTCTGCATGCTGAACTCCCCGGTCGTGTCACCGGAGTAGTCGCTGGTAACGTAGCTGGTGTTGCCACCCTGCGCTGCCACTCACTGATGTAGCTTGGCTTGGTCACCGCCTCAGTCACCTCAATGTCTCCGGTGAGCATCTTCACGACCCGCGACATCGGTGGCCGCTGGTGAGGCGAGCCCTGTGTGCAGAGGGAGGGCGACAGTGATGACTCTGAGCACCTCTTCACTGTCGAACTCTTCGATCCTTGCGTCCAAGATGCCCAGTGCTTGGTCCTTTTCGTACAGCTCCCAGGCCTGCAAATCGTAGAATGAAGGATTCAGCGATCAGTGGGTTTACAAGAACGAACTGAGGCGTTTTCTTGGGTTTTAGGACATTTGATCAGCTTACCCACTCAAAGAGATAGATCCTGTCTTCCTCCAACGAATTGTCAGTGTTTGATCGACCTGCGACAGTCTCCAGTGCCACCACTCCGAAGGCAAAAACGTCGGCCTTTTCAGTCAGATGGCCTCTCATGGCATACTCTGGTGCCAGGTAGCCACTTGACAACGGATAGTATAGGGAGATTCAGTTATTCAGATCAGGATTCAGAGCTACATTCATAATATGTGTGGGCAAGGGTGGAATGCACTTACAATGTGCCTGCAATTTTAGTGCTGACATGAGTCTTCTGCTCATCAAAGAGCTTGGCAAGTCCGAAATCAGAGATCTTGGGTGTGAGGTCGGTGTCAAGTAAAACATTGCTGGCCTTGATGTCCCTATGCACGATGCGCACACTGGATTCCTCGTGAAGATAGGTTAGGCCTCTTGCAATACCTAAAATGATCTCGAACCGTGTTGTCCAGTCGAGGCTCAGGCCACTGTCACCTGCCCATTCAGAAACAAAGACCTTGAGAAAAGTTTTTTTTTTAAAAAAAAATAGAGTAGAAATGTGGTTAAAGGCATGTGGCACACCAAAGAGTGCTCGATCAAGGCTTCCGTTCTCATGGTACTCGTAGACCAGCAAGGGGGTGTTACTGTCAATGCAGCAACCATATAACTTCACAAGATTGCGGTGTTGCACAGCAGAAATTGTGGCCACTTCTGTCACGAACTGGCTTTTCCCCTGATGAGATGTTTGAGAAAGTTGCTTCACAGCTATTATCCTCCCATCAGGAAGCTTACCCTGCAAAAGGAACTTAAAGTTATATATATGATTGACCATATAGGTTTCTAGAAAGCTGCATTTGCAAGAGTAAATTGTGAGGGCGTAACCTTATAAACTGGTCCATACCCGCCTTCTCCAAGAATATTTTGAGAACTGAAGTTATCTGTAGCTAACTTTAGTTCAGCATTACTGAAGACGTTTGGTCTTCCGACCATGTTGTAAAGCTCTGTTTCATTTCAATTGAGAAAGAATCAGAATCAGCAAATTGTAAGATTCGATGTCTGAATTACTGCATAAATGTATTTGATACCTTCTTGTTGCTGTGCTACTCTTCTTCTCTTCTGTACCAGCATAAAGATTCCAGCTAAGGCGGCTAGTACTAAAACAGCAGCACCAATTACTATTCCAGCAATTGCCCCTGTTTTGCTTTTCCTTTTGGGAACACCATTTCTCACAGTAGGAGTAAAATCTGAAAAAAAAAAACGTTTGGATTGTATTAGCATCCAATAGGATACTTAATTGAAGCTATTATTCATAGATTGGGTTAGACAGTACTTGGTGTCACACTTAATGCTGAGATCATGGGTCCATAGTACCCTTGGGTTGGAATGCAACAAGTGCCCTTGCCAGCCCAGAAGAGATGGATCTCAAGGAAGTTTTTGGACACAGTTGCATTGTATTTCTTATACACTGCAACATAGGATTTTCCACCAGCCGTCTTCCTTATGTCAAAGTTCTTTTCTTTCAGACCTCCCTGTACAAATATCAAGTAAGATAACAAATTCTTTTGGCCAGGAAACATCAAAACTCCTGAGTGTTGGAGTATGAGTATTAGGCCCATGAGGCTAAGCCCATGAGGCCCATGTATGCAACTATATGACTACCCTTCTAGGGTTAGCCCTAATTGAGAAATCCACTTCTAACATGGTATCTAGCCTGTCTGATCCCCTTCCCCTCTTCTCCCTCTAGACCCGGCCGCCGCCGCCGAATGCCCGCGGCATTTGCCGCCCGCCGCCCGGGGGGCTCCATGGCCGGCGAGCAGCCTCCCCTGCTCCCCACTATTTCCTCCAATTCCCCCTCTCCCAACCCGGCAATCGTGGGTCCGAGGCGGCTGCCGCATCCCTCAATCGCCTTGGTCACGACCTGCGGGCGCGGGTGGTCGATCCACCGCCCGGACTGCGCCCGGGGCTTCCTCCTTCCGTCCGCTCAGTGGCTGCACGGGCGCGGGGGCCAGCAGCGGCATGTCCTCTCCCGGCCGGGGCCGGCCCGGTCCGCCTGCTGCAGGCGGCCCGGCTGCCGTCGGCGATTTGCCTTCTGGGGCGGACACCGAGGGGCGGGGGGGCTGTGGATGGGGCCGTCGATGGTGAACCCCCTGTCTCCCACCTCGCCGGTGGCCTCCTCGCCTGCGAGCGATCTGGGGCCCTGCGGTGCCCTTCCGGCCCGACCGCCCGATTGGGGGGCTGGCGACGACTACCTCTCGACCATTTAACGATTACCCGGCTTCGGCAACCTCACCCGGTCTCTTTGCTTGCTCCTCGTTAGCCTCACCGCCCCCGGCCTTATGGGATGCCCCGTGGACTCCAACCTTGGTGGCGGCCAGCGGGCGGTGTGGGTGCGAGGACCGGCACCAACCCTTTCCCTGCACCACCGCCTCCGCCGGCGCCCGCTCTCACTAACGCCCTCGGCGCTGCGGGGGTCGCGGCGGGGCGGGCTCGTGCGTAGGAGGCCGCCGCTGCTTTGGAGCGCGGCGTGTGGCGGGTGACGTATACGGCTGCAGTTGCCCGGCGTGGAGCACCTTCTTGCCGGCCACTGCTGCCCCGGCGCCGGAGCTACCTCTTCTGCCGTGCGGGGCGTCCGCGTCGGTCGTCCACCACGGTGGTCCCGGGCGGTGACCCGGCTGACCCGGTGGCACAACTCCACTACCGGGCTGGCGGGGTCGAACATCCGCCTCCTGGTTCGGTCGTCCTCGAGCGGAGGTAAGCCCTTCACGCCACGCGGGCGCGACACGGTCCTCCTCACTCTCGCGCCTACGCCCTTGGCGACCACGTCCTGTGCGACCTGCCCGGCGTGCCACCTACCCGCGTGGCTGCGCTTGGACGGCATCGTCCTCTCCTGGATCGTGGGGACGATCTCCGTGGACCTCCACGGCCTCCTCCGCAACACTCCCGCACTTGCGTGTTTGGCCGGGCGCTTGAGGGCGATTTACGGCATGCCGAGACCGTGCTATCGCGGCTCGGCGAGCTTCGGACTTTCGTCAGGGTGACCTCTGTCGGCCCGAGTTACGCCGCAAGATGAAGACCATGGCGAGACTCTCTTGGCGACCTTGGCTGGCCCGTGGAGGACCGTATCCACGGTACTCAACGTCCTCCGCCCGACCTCGGCGACCGCTCGCTCACCTCGGAGCATCCTCACTTTCGGGTCGCCCCTTCCCCCCACCTTCCTGCGGGTCCGTGGCGACCTTGTCATGGAGGAGCTCGGCGGGCGTTCGGCTTGTGGCGATCTACGCGCCGGCACCCTCTTCCCTCTGGCGCACTCGCCGCGACTACACCTCTGCGCCCGTCCACTCCGTCGTCTCTCCTTGGCACCCTCCCGGGCCGGCGGTGGTGGGGGGCCGTGGTGGTGGTGGCGCGCCGTCGCCGTGGCGGCGGCGGTGGTCGTGGTGGCGGAGGCGGTGGTGGTGGCCACCCTCCGGCGCCAGCGCCTCCTCGTGGTGCACCCTGGCCCACTCTTCGGCACCGTGGTGGGGGCGCATCGCGATGTGGCCCTTCGGCACCGGCTCCGTGGGCGCGCCTAGATCCACCGGCGGCCATGTTGGTGCTCCTCGGTACTCCTACACGCCTCCGTGGGCGGACCCCTCCGGCGCCTACTCGGCGTCCACAGGCTCCTCCGGCTCCACGCCGGGCGGTCGGGTGGGACACGGCGGCCTTGGGCGCCTACGGCCGCGGCGGCGTCCACGACCCCTCTGGCGGGACGAGTGGGTCGCCGACTCGGGGCCCACGTGCCACACCACCCCGACCACGGTATACTCTCGTCGGTTCGCCCTCCTTCTTCCTCCCTTCCTTCGTCCATCATGGTCGCAAATGGGTCGTGTCTTCTGTCACTTACGTGGGTGCCGCCCGGGGCTCCGCGGGTCTTTTCGTCTTCCCGATGTTCTTGTTGCTCCTTCTATGGTTCACAACCTCCTTTCCATTCGTCGTTTTCTGGTGACAATTCTTGTTACTGTTGAGTTTGACTCCTACGGTCTTCTTGTGAAGGATTTGGCTTCCGGCGTCCTCTGCTCGGTGTGGCGAAAGACGGGGCCCCTTTACACTCTTCGGTTTCGGCGTCTTCTTCCTCTTCGTCGCCCGGCCTTTTTGTCATTTGCTTTTCGCCGCCACTACCTCGTCTACTACTTGGCACCGCCGTCTCGGCCATCTGGGCGTGGCGCGCTTTGATGCGGCTTAGCCGTAGCTCGGACATTCGATGTACTTTCGAGCTCACGATGAGCATTTGTGTCATGCGTGCCAAGCCCCGGGCCGCCATGTTCGTCTTCCTTTTTCTTCTTCCACTTCACATGCGGCTCATGTTTTGATCTTATACATTGCGACCTCCGGACATCTCCTCGTCATCGGTAACTCGGCTATAAATACTATTTGGTGGTGGTTGATGACTTTTCGCATTACTCGTGGACTTTCCCTTTGCGTGCCAAGTCGGAGGCTTTTCCCTCTCTTCACCACTTTTTCGCATGGGTGTTGACTCAATTCGTTTTGCACCATCAAGGCCGTCGGTGTGACAATGGCCGTGAGTTCGATAACAGCCCCTCTCGTGCCTTCTTTCTTGAGCACGCGGGTACAGCTCCGCATGTCTTGTCCGTATACCTCCTCCTCGAGCGGCAAGGGGAGCGCATGATCCGATACCACGAACGGCGTCCCTCGCACCCTTCTTCTCGGGCGTCCCCTTCACGCTTCGGCACGGGTGAGAGTCTTCACACCACCACCTACCTTCTCAACCGCCTTCCTTCCATTTGCACGCCCGGCTCCCACGCCACACCATGCCCTTTTCGGCACCCCTCCTCGCTACGAGCACCTCGTGTCTTTGGGTGTGCGTGCTACCCCAACACCGCTGCCCGCTGCTCCCCCCTGGCGGCTCCCCGCTCGACTGTGTGTGTGTCTTTCTCGGGTACTCTCCGGACCACAAGGGTTCTGGGTGCTATGACCTCACCTCTCGTCGGGTCCTCATCTCTCGCCATGTGGTGTTTGATGAGTCGGTCTTCCCCCTTCTCCACCACCACCACCACCCGGCTTCCCCTCACGCCCTCGACCTCTTTGAGATGTGTCCTGCTGACCCGGTGGCCCAGCCACCTTTCTTGTTTCTGCCGTCCTCCTTCACCAGGTGTCCCGGCTCGCCGCCCCGATCACAAGACGACTCCGCACCTTGTGCGGTCCGGGTGGTCTCGGTGGTCTCTCTTCGGGCGGCCCTGCGGCCTAGGGCCAAGGGACACCGCTGCACGCTCCGCTCCGGACCGCGGCGCCCAGCGAGTGCACGTTGCACCCGGGGGCGTTGCTGAGCATTGCGCACCTACGGCGCGGGTTCAGCGGTCCCGCCCCGCCCCACCGGGGGTGGCCTCTCAGCCGTCTGCGGCTCCACGGTCACCACCGGCTACACCTACTCCACCCGCCCGGCGTCCCCGGCTGCACGTCTTTGTGGCGGTGTACCACCCGTAGTTACTTCACCGCGACCAGCGTCATGTTCACCGATGGTGACGGCACGCAGCGGCGGGTACTCTGCGGTCCGGGCTCTTCGGCGATGCCGGCGACTCGCTGGTGTCCCGGTACCCTCTTCCGTTCAGCGCGGCCCTGTCCGACCCTCAGCGCGCCGTGCAATGGAAGAGAATTACCGACTCTCCTCGCCAACCGGACTTGGGATCGGTGCCCCGCCCGCCCGGCTCCAACGTCGTCACCGGCAAGTGGATCACGGACACACAAGCGGCCGGGCAGATGGTACCCTAGAGCGGTACAAGGCTCGGGCGGGTTCTTGGCGGGTTTACCTCGGCGCCCGGGAGTTGACTATGATGAGACCTTCAGCCCGGTGGTGAAGCCGGCCACCGTCCGCACGGTGCTCTCCCCGGCTCTTGCTCGCTCGGCCGGTACATCGGTGGATGTCAAGAATGCCTTCTGCATGGGAGCCTTAACGAGGCAGTCTCATGCGGTCGGCCGGCGGGGTTTCGACTCTTCGTCCCGACATGGTGCGCGGCTCAACAAGTCTCTTTTACGGCCTCAAGCGGGCCCCTCGGGCGTGGCACTCTCGGATTGCGACCTTCTTGGTGTCCCCGGGCTTTGTGGAGGCCAAGTCGGATCGCCCCTGTTTATCTACCACCATGGAGCCGAGACTGCGTACCTGCTGCTCTATGTTGATGACATTGTCCTCACGGCCTCCAGTCCTTCACTACTACACCGCATCATCAGCGCTCTTCAGCAGGAGTTTCCTTTGAAGGATGCGGGCATGCTCCACCATTTCTCGGGGGTCACGGTTGAGCGTCGTCCCTTTGGACTTCTTCTTCACCGGCGGCAAGTACACTCTTGATATCCTCGGCGGCGGGGATGACGGGCTGCAAGCCTTGCTCCCTCCGGTTGATACACGGGGCAGGCGTCGGAGGCCGAGGGCAGTCCGTGGCGGACCCGCGAGTACCGGAGTCTCGCGGGTGCACGCCAGTACCTCACCTTCACGAGCCGGACATCACCTACGCCGTGCAGCAGATTTACCTCTACATGCATGATCCTCGAGAGCCCCACCGACTGCTCTCAAGCGCCTCCTCCGCTACCTCCGCGGCACCGTTGACTACGGGTTCTTTGCTTCACCGGTCTCCCTCCACCGAGGCTGGTGGTGTACCTCGACTTGGCCCGGGGCGGGTGTCCCGACACTCGGCGCTCCACACCTCAGCTACGCCGTCTTCCTTGGCGGCAACTTGGTGTCTGGTCGATAGCGTCGGCGATCGTCTCCGCTCGATCTTGGCGGAGTGCCGCGGCTGTTGCTAACGGCGTGGCTGAGGCTTCTGGCTCCGGCGGCTCCTCGCCCGAGCTCCACAGCCCTCTCTCGGGACCCGCTGGTCTCACTGCGATAGCGTCGGCGCCGTCTACCTCTCCACCAACCTGTGCAGCACCCGGAGGACCAAGCATGTGAGATCGATCTACACTTTGTCCATGATCGGGTCGCCATCGGCGAGTTCGGGGTCTGCATGTCCCGACCACCTCCCGGTTCGCCGACATCTTCACCAAGGGTCTCCCATCCTCGACCTTCACCGAGTTTCGCTCCAGCCTCAACATCACCCGTGGCTAGTTGTTGCGTGGGGGGGCCTCTGTGTTGTACTTCTTTTCGGTGTCCGATGCGCAAACTCCGCTGCGACGGTAGTTCAGACTGCGGGGGGGTGTTGGAGTATGAGTATTAGGCCCATGAGGCTAAGCCCATGAGGCCCATGTATGCAACTATATGACTACCCTTCTAGGGTTAGCCCTAATTGAGAAATCCACTTCTAACACTGAGCTATGTATGATGCATGGGATATGCACCTGGATGTATATGTCGAAAACTCTCCTTCCAGTGCTTTGCCAGGTGGGTGACTCTGGATAAGCAAACTCTGCAAACTGAAGCTCAACAGTGTAATTTCCATTCTCAAGTCCAATGCCATAGTACCGCAGTGATGATGGTGACATCCTTGCTGTTTGGAACAGTTCTGAATCCAGTGCATTCTGAAACTGCTGGGAACTATATATTATGTAACTTCCATTTGGGGCCTCATTAAATTTTCCTACATTGGAAACACCCCATCTTGTTTGATCAGTAACATAATATGATGCAGCTCCAGTATTTGTAGGATCGATTTCATAGAAAGCATTATCTGAGCCCCTCATAGATCTGTTACTTCCGCAGTCTACGGCAAAGGAGGAATCTGCAATTAAGAAGTATAAGTATTAACCATATTGCAATCCCTGAGATCATGTCAACTGCTGAAGATGGTAAAGAGTGAGAAACATACATTCCGGAGAACCACGGAAACAAGGAATATCTTGCTGGAGACAGTTTAGGCCTGAAGGTAGAATACTGCACCATTGAAGAAAATAAGAAGCTGAACACTCTCAACTTAAAAAAACAACTGTCGGAAGACAACTAGATTTAAAAGTACCTGTTGTTACTGCTACCAAGAATGAAGTTGTTTGCCACCAAATTCCTTTTTTTTAAAAAAAAAATAAATCAACTTGTCAAACAACAGAGTAATACAACCTTGAGCATATCTGTATTTTTTTTTTTTTCTTCAAGGAAAATTTTGTATTTTGAACTTACAATTGCAAATTATTCTGGGTAGCCCAAGAAGGGAAGCTACCAGAGAGCTGGTTGTAAGAAAAATCTCTGCAAAAAATAAAAGTTATTACAGATGAAATAAATACACAGTTTGAGTAATTAAATAATATAAAATATGTTAGATAACACTGAAATTTCCTGACATACAAATTGTTTAGTGAAGGACTTTTAACATCAGGCAGGCTTCCAGAAAGGCTATTATTTCCGAGAAACCTGAATTTGTTAATGTTCGTGACAAACAAAACATACAAGCGTCAGCTTAAGAGTTCAGTTGTATTGTGAAGATGATCTCTTAAAACTTAAAAGAATCCCTTACACGAATCCAAGCTTGTCCAAATTCAGTATAGATTGTGGAATTTGGCCTGTGAGATTGTTAAAGCTCAAGTCCCTGTGCCATGGGACAGAAATATAAGTTGAAACGATGCTCCTATAGAAAATTTTGAGAAAGAAGAGCAATAGCAGCAGATATTTGTACAATGGCATATAATGAAATACTTACAATAAGGTCAATCCCGCTAGATTAGAAAAATTTACTGTTGCAAGAGTATCAGATATCCTGCAGTTCCTCAATATCCTGAAGATAAGAAATGTCAGTACCATCTACCTACAATGCCAAGATATGAAACTGTACATTTACAGTGAAAAGTATGTGGCATACAGGACATTCAAAGATGTCAAGTTACTGATAAAGGACAATGAAGAGCTCCCATTTGCAATATCACCGATCCGTCTGCACATGAAGATGCCTAACAAATCAGTTTCGCGACAAGCTTGACCTTGTCAACTACCAAAGGAACAGGGACAACAATGAATGAAGTACTTACAAGTCTGTCAATTTGGTTAGATTGGACAGACTTTTTTTTTGGGATTGGGCCTTCAAAAGAATTTCCTTGGAACCTCCTACAAGTTCATAAATTTGTGTTCCTAATAAGCTGGCTGCTGAAAGATTCAATTTTCATTTAAACATAATAAATGTTAAGCATGAAGTATCATGACTTTTTTTATCAGCCAGTTTGATCTGATCACATGAAAATGTGTTACATTTCTATTAGGAGGGAAAACTGAAAAGAATTATTGTGCTTATGAATAAGCAAAGAACATATGCACAAAGTCCTATTGCACAGTTTCCAAGAAGTTTTGGTTCATAAGAAAAATGTACTAAATGATCATGTGAAGCAATTAATAGTAGTCTTACAGAACTTCCAACTGAGTCAGGCTCCCAATGAAATCAGGTATTTTTCCTGTGAAATCATTGTCCGATGCCCAGCTGCATGCACAAGAAAATATATTACAGTAAGAGTGTGGTACTACATCGGACATAACTTGTTGCTGAAGTATTGAGCATACAGGATCCTCAAGTTCTTAAGCTTGGAGAATGTCGAAGGGAATGGACCGCTGAAGCCAGAGCTGTCAATGTATCTGCAAAGATAGTTGACAAAACTTTTAGTTCTTTCAGAAGTGAAGTTTGGCAATTCAAAAGATGCATATTACATTTGCTCCAGTTTGGACAAGTTGCCCAGTTCAGAAGGAAGTTCACCAGTAAAATTGTTCAAACTAATGCCCCTGAAATAAAAAGTGAATAGTTCAGAATGCGATGTGCACATGTATGTGATGCTATGAACAGAAAATAGTCATACTTTTTTTGTTTGTTTTTATGAGCCATCTGAAACATTCCAAACACCAATAATACAAGGGGAGTACTTATTATTTGAAGATGTTCTTTATTTCACCTAGTACTAAATATAGTCCAATGTCGAGTAGCCACATAAGGAGTATTATGTAGAACTTAGTAGCTAAAATAAATAATAAACAGAAAACTCTTACAATGAGATAAGATTAGTAAGGTTCCCAAGCTCCTTTGGAAGTGTTCCAGATAGCGGATTGATAGCCAGAGATCTTGCAGTATTTTCAAAAAAAAAAAAAAAAATGGTCAAGACAAAGCTGTAGCTACTAGCTAGTAAATGAGGCACAATCAAATTTTGAGATTTAACTCTTACAAGTACTGCATGGGAAATTTTCCAATGAATGATGGCACAGGACCTGTCAAATAATTCTGCATCAGGTTCCTGAAACATCACCAGAGACACCGAACCAATTAGCCAGATAATGAATACCAGTATTTACTGATCCTTGTCAAGCAAATAGGGCATTATTACTGTGAATAATTGATGAGAGCGATTTATGCGGTGAAAATGAACTTGAGAATATGTACAAGTACGTCAGATGCCATACAGGTTACTGAGATAGGTGAGGTTCTGCAGCTCGGCTGGTATCTGACCCACAACATTCAAGGCATACACTTTCCTGCAGAAGCAAAGAACATGTCAAAACAAGACCTCACTCATAGGGTGAAATCAAAGGAGTAAAAATGATTCCTTTTGTGCATGCTTTCCTATTCCATATTTACGGGAAAAATCATCTTGACAGAGTCAGAGTCAAATAAAATCAATAACGTAATAATCAAGCCCCACTCAGGCTTTCCGTCGAGCAGCTGCGGTGGCAGATCAACGCACCGGCGCTCTGGGACTGGGAGGGAGGGAGAGGATCGGGAAGTGAGGGAACCTACAGTTTGGTGATGTGGCAAACGGTGGCGTTGTTGTAGGAGCAGTCGCACTTGATGGCCGGGTTGATGTTTGGGTTGTTGTCGACGTCGGTTGTGTCGACGGCGACGCCGCTGCAGGGCTCGCCGCTGATGTTCCACGCCGGCGAAGCCTTCAGCCCCCATCGCCCCAGGATCGTGTTCAGTGCCGCCACTGCACACACAATTGCACGCCCACGAATGAAAAAAATATATATATATCTTGCGCACGCCCAAAGAAATTAAAACACATATATATATATACCTACATGTATAGTATCACATTTACATAAGAAATTTGTATGGAAGATGTGATTGCCATCGATCTCTAAGTACTAGCAAGCATATGATGAAATCAATTCACATAGAATTTGCTTGTGTGCATGCATGATACATACATACATATATATAATTATATTATATATACATACATACGGCTAGCTCTAGGTAGTAGGTACGTACATACCTTCGGTTGGATCAGTTCGTGCTGTTTGTTGGCCTCTCACGGCTGCCACCCACCACGAGCACGCGAGCAGCAGCCAGAGGAGTCGCCCATGGCTGCCGCCGCCACCGCTGGTGCTGCACCTGCTGGCCGCCATTTCTCTCGCTGGTTCGTTCGTTTGTTCTCTGAGAAGCAAATTAATGGTCGTTAATAAGGATCAAAATATCGATCGGCAATGCAATCGCCATCATGCGCACGTGGACACAGAGAAGAAAGGAAAAGTCTAAATCACACCCCCACCTATGGGAGGTGGACTATATAAACCCCCCGAACTTTTTTGACCTGGTCAAATTACCCTCTAAAGTAGTTTTGAAAAATCATAGAAAATCATAGAAAAATCATAAAATGGAAAAATAAAATTTTGTTAGACTCCAAATGAGTAGATCTACGCAATGAACATATAATATGGTATACTTTAGTATATTTTTTACAACTACGAGAAAAAAACATAAATCTAAAGCTACGCCAAAAAAAAAAATATACTCAAGCATACCATATTATATGTTCACTGCATAGATCTACTCAGTTGGAGTCTTACACAATTTTATTTTTCATTTTATGATTTTCTATAACTTTCTATGATTTTTCAAAACTGCTAGGGGGGTAATTTGACCGATTTTGAAAAGTTCAGGGGGTGATTTAGACCGTTTCATAGGTTAGGGGTTATGTAGTCCACCTCCCATAGGTAGGGGTGTGATTTAGACTTTTTCCGAGAAGAAAACATATGCGGATCGATCAACAAAGCTGCTGAGAGTTGACTAGCAGCATTCCTCAAAAAAAATAAAAAAATGTTGACTAGCAGCAAGCAGCGTGTGCGTGCGTCCCCACAACCACATCAATGCATTGTGTGATTGTCGTCTCCCTGCATGTCTGCAAGTTCAGACCACTGTATAGCGATAGCGACGGCAGTGATTTTTGTTTCCTAGTCCTACCTGCAGTACAGTAGTAGCAGCCACTTTGAACATTGATCAACTGTTAATCCGGCCGTGACCTTTATGCGATGATGTTAATAATTGATTCTTGAAAGCGGGTGGGAATTCAGTATAGAAAGTTGAAACTAACGATCGACAGGAAGGCCACGTTGAAACTAATTGATTCTCTTTTGATAATTCTTCAGTCTAAATCTTAGTTCCGATATTCCTTCTTCCCCTGGGATAGCTCATCTATATATCGTGTGGCTACCAAACGGAGTGATACATACGCCCTGTTTCGGCTGGCTTATCGGGCAGCCACCCAAATAGAATCTTTCTCTTTACTGAAGATCGGTAGGTCGTAGTAGTTATCAAAGATTTCTCTCACAAAGGCATCAGCGCCCAGCCCACAGCCAGCCAGCCAAGCGAACAGGGCGATAGTATAGGGACTTAGGGAGGCAATATCATATCATATTGATATCATTATTGCCCTTCTTGTGTTGTGTCCTCCCTTGGTGTGAGACTGAAAGAAAAGCTCCATTCATTATTTTTGCGTTTCGTGTGTGTAGAGCCTTTATAGTCTTTATTTTTTCGTAGACCTTATATAGTTGGTACAACAGTACGTAACGTGCATGTATTATGTATCCCACCCTTAGAGTGGATCATCTTTTTTTTCGGCAGATTATTATTCGTACAAATTATTAAAGTGGTACTGTGTGCGTACCTACCACAGGAAAATATATGGAGTAGAAGTCAGTCATTATTAAGAAAAAAAATGGGGAGAGTACAAGTCAACTAGTACTTGCTCAGTTAGTCTTGAAAAAAAAAAGTTCCTCTCTCAATTCCCTTCGATTAGGGGCGGCTCACCTAGAGCAAATATGAGGAAATGGAGTAAGTTTCTCAAGAGCTTATCTCTTTATTAGTTGTTTACATCAATGTGTCACACCATCTACTAACATATTAATTTATAAAAAAATCAACATTAATTTATAAAAATAGTTTATCTCTTCGTTATAGAATTATATGCCCATGAAAATTTTCAGGCGACCAACAGTAACTCATCCGCATCCTCTTTTGTCGGTCATGCCAAGAAGAAATGGTCCAAACACTACTACTGATTCGCTCATCACTGTCGCGGTATCTTTGCCGAAATTTAGTCCACCGGCAGGCGATGAACCGCGCCCGGCGATGATGAACCGCCTAGGCGCGGGACAAACCAGAATCTCCACGGACTCGACCAATACCTGGCCGGTGAAGATTTATATCTCTACCGGTTTGAATCATTCCCCGGCAAAGGGTCTTGATGGACCTGGATCATTTGGCGGGTTTGAATTAGAACCGATAGCGATTCGACGATTGACACAACGGGTTGATTAGAACCGATAGCGATTCGACGATTGACACAACGGGTTGATTGGAACCGATAGCGATTTGGGAGGGGAAGCAAAGGAACAATAAAACAAAAATTAGAAATCGAAGATTAACACGCATCGAGTTAACAAACGACCGATCCATTAACAAACGACACAAACCAAATTAAATCGTCATAGAAACAATCGATACAATAAATTAACATAAAAAGAAAGCGGTGGCCTAATTAAGCCGCCTTCTGGGCCTTCTTGGCCACCGCACGGCCTTCTTCACGGCCTTCTTGGCCGCCATCTCCTCGCTTTGGCCGCCGGTATCCCCTCGCCGAGGTTATCGGCCAAGTACTCGATCCAGGAGGATGATGATGGACTTCTCCTCCAAGTGTTGATTCACGTTGGCGGGGCCAACTTGGTCGGCCAGGCTGTTGAGCTTGTTGGGCGGCGGCGAGGCGATGGGATGATCTTCTCCGCCGCGGCCGACCATGTCGATGGACTTCTCCTCCAAGTGGTGATTCACAGTTGGCGGTGCCAACTTGGTCGGCCCGGCTGTTGAGCTTTGTTGCGGGCGGCGCCGAGGCGATGCAGGTGAACTTCTCCGCCCTCGGTCGAAATCCATGTCGGTCGTCGGCGTCACCGACCCGCCGGGCCATCGTGGAAAACGGGGTAGAGAGGAGAGGGAGTGTGTTTGGAGAGCGGACCGGGTGAGGGGGTTATGTGCGTATAAATAGGACTCGGCCGGCGGTTTCACGAGGGAACAGTTGAACACAAATGATAGAAAATTAAGATTGACACGCATCATAATAAATAATAAACCGATTCAAGGAAACAAGAGGAACCCAAATTAACGAAAGATAAAGAGATTGCCATGCAAATGATTAACCAACAACCGAACCATTAGCAAATTAACCACACAGATCATTGTATCTTACACATCCACACAGATCGGACATAAACGTAAATTAACATAAACAAATAAAAGAAGAGAACCTAGGCCGCCTTCTTGGCCTTCTTGGCGCTGACGCTTGGCCGGCTTCCGGCGGCCGCCTTCCCCGGCCTCCTCCTCGGTTTGGCGGAATCCCTCGGCGAGGGTATCGGCCGAAGAGTCGATCCGGGAGGGCGTAGAAGTTGGCCCTCTCCTCGAGGGGCAGATTCACCTTTGGCGAGCCAACGTCGTCGGCGGGCCGTTCGGCTTGGTGAGGGCGGCGGAGGAGGTCCACGGCGAACTTCATCTCCTCCCCGGGTGGCGGCCATGTCGACGATCGTGGGTGGCGAGTCCGGCTTCCCCGTGAGAGGGGCACGAAGAGAAGTTAGTGTTGGATAACTGGGAGGGGGGCTGGGGGGACGGGTTATAAATGTGGCGTTTCCAAAAGGCGGTTCCTCGGAAAAACGTAACGGGCGGCATGCGCCCTAAATGGCCGTCTCCTCGGACTCAACGCCGATCGTATTTTCCAAAGCACAACCGACGGTTAATTATTTTTCCAAAGAACAAGTTAAGATTCAAATCAAATTTTAATTTTAATCGCTCTTTGAACCGCAAACGAAAGCTTGTATCGAGGGGACAGAGGGAGCAACACACGGCAATAAATATATAATTTTTATTTATTAATATAAAAAACAAAAAAAACAGAACATATAATAAAAAAATGATAAAAACAAAAAGAGGAAGGCCGCCGGCCTAGTCCTAAATCCTCCTCCTCCTCCTCCATTTGGCGTCGTCCTTCTTGGCCAAGGCCTTGAGGGACGATCCCGCCGGCTGCTCCACCTTGGGGGCGTAGTGGTTCATCTTCTCTTCGGGGTGGATCCACCCTTGGAAGAAGACCATGGCCGTCGCCCGGCTCCCGGCATCCCGAAGGCGGGGCCGGAGAAACGATCGAGGGTGAAATCCATCTCGATCACCTCCCGCATCGGCGGCGACCAGCAAGGTCATCGGCGCCGCCTCTAGCCGGTGGTGGCGAAGGTCCATGCGGCGGTCCCGCTTAGGAGAGGGCGGGGCGTAGTCGGGAGTCGGAGTCGGAGCGGGGGCGTCGGCGGCCGGCGCCTCCACCACCGGTTCCTTGCCCTTGTCCTCCGCCGCCTCCATCTCCTCCCCCGTGCGCTTTTGTTGGATCCTCGAGCCCGAGGCAGCCATGGCGCTGAAGAATGCAAAGAGAATGTGGCTGGATGATCAAGAACCGGAATGGATGAACGCCATGATCGAGGGTGTGCTTAAATACTGAGTTAGCCGGCCTGCTCCACTTCCCCATGATCGAACGCGGCGTCAAAGCAACCGCTTGGAATTCCCACGATCGCCCGGTTGGAATTCCGACGATCTCTCTGGCGGCCGGCGTTTCAGCGCCGCACGGTTTTGCGCCGAATTCTGGGCTGCGTTTCCAATGGCGCGCGGACGACAACAGAGTCTCCACCTTCGTTGATCACCGCCGGGCCCACACATGAACCGGCGGTGATTAACAAATCTGTGAAACAAATAGTTATATCGTAAATAATCGATTTATTGAAATCATTAATTTTATCTCAGCGTTAATGCCTTGAGATTTCAACTAACCCCCGCTCGCACCGCCACGCATTACTCCGTATTATAAATTTTCATTTTAATAGTGCGTATATAGGGCCGAGTAGGTCATGGGCTCGTGATACGTCACGGCCGCAGCCTTGAGAATCGTGTTGCTCTAGTCTTCACTACGGTTCGCTTTAATTAAACCTGCGGTGTCTCTCGCTTCCCATGAGAAAAGGCCGAGCACCTGGCTGCTGCGTCGGCGGGTTATATCAATGTCGATTAATAACACTTTGCGGGTGCACTTTCAAGGCCGGCGGTGATCACATATATCCTTTGCGGTGTACCCACTACGCGGGCGGTGTTATGGAGTATCACCGCGGGTTAAAACTAAGAACCGGCGGTATTTTGCGTTGTCAACGGCCGAACGATGACGCCCACGGCGGCGACCACCGCACCATTGCGGGGAAGGAGCCTTGTTGCCTCATTCTCCGTACCCACGACCCGCGGTGCTTGGTTTATGCCGGTGCCAATTATCCGGTGGTGAACTTCCATATCTTTGCCGGGGTTTAGGGTTGAAACCGGCGGTGATCGGTCAGGTACCACGGCATCGGCCTATAAAAACGGCTAGTGCGGCCCTTAGGTTTGCAATTCAGTTCTCTTCGTCCTCTTTCTTGATACTCTTGATTCAGCTTGCTTGTTCTTCTTCCTCGATCTTCTTTGCTACTCTCCACATACATATCTATGGCCTCTCTATGGGAGAAAGCCCTCCACGCATGAGATATCGTTCTTATGCATCTTAGGCCACCAAAATGGTTCACACACAAGAGGTGCTACAAGAGTCTTATCAAGATTGAGCAATAGAAGGTTAGAACATTTGTGAGATTCACGGAGCCATCCGGTTCGTGGTGCTTGAGAGGTCGGGTATTTGGATTTACATGTCCATATAAGAGACATGGCATTCTCCAGGATAAGATCATATCGATTTATGAAAATCTGCTTCAATGAAAATCTCTTTTGGTGATCAAAGCGATTTTCATAAATTAACATGATCTTCTCTTGCGAATGCCTATGCATCTTGTCATTGGGACGCAACCACGGCTTGGCCATTACGAGATAATTATCCGTAAGGCATCCTTGCCGTGGATTCAATGTAAATCTAGAGTTATGCCCTCCTTTGTAAGATCGAGCACAAGAAACCTCACTGAGCACCGATGGGATCTCAACGGGCACCGATGGGCTTTTAAAATCCCATCGGAATTTCATCGGCAAGAATCACATTACCTTCGGCGTTTTTATTTTAAATGTGTTTGTACACTTTGATGATAACATTGATCTATTCGTGGAAAGGTCTTTGTTATCATATATGTAATCTTTTTAAGGTCTTTGTTATCATATATGTAATCGGATATTGTAATCGGTTTGCTCCTCTATATATATAATCGTGTGTTCCTTTCCAATGGATGTTTGCATTTATATATCATAATACGAGGGCGCAGTTCTTATTTTTTCGACGCCCTTCTTATCTTTCATGGACGAACATAAATATATAAATGCTCTATGTACTAAATTA
Source organism: Hyparrhenia diplandra (assembly GCA_015847255.1). Lineage (NCBI taxonomy): Eukaryota > Viridiplantae > Streptophyta > Magnoliopsida > Poales > Poaceae > Hyparrhenia > Hyparrhenia diplandra. Next base: position 27,367 of record JADLZK010004698.1, read on the forward strand.
AAAGTTGGTAAACATCATTGAAACGCTCAACTCGATGAAAAAAAGAAAGGTCCAAGTAATCTCACGGCAAGTGAAAGATCGATAACTGTCGGTTTGAAATATATCACCGCCGGATTTTAAAAGAGCTCTCGAGTAAAAGAGACACAACACTACCGGTTTACAAATACGAAACCGATAGTGATCGACCTTCTATCGCGTTTATCACGTAGGAAAATCTAATAATAAAAATATGGATCGAGAAAAGACCTAAGATCTTGTGTGGGGGCATAATTTGGGTGTACAAGGTTGTAAAAAAAATTCAAGATATTTCTACATTGTGGGAGTAGACATGCTTCACAAAGGTACATGACCTCTTTCATCGGAAGCATGACTGACAATTACATCCATAAGCTATCTTTGGGTCATCTTTGTTCCGGTGTGGTCTCGGCCTCAAACTTTTTTTCTTAGACGTGCACATGCCACGTGTGAATGAAGCACAATGTTTGAGATTTTTCGGACAAGGTTTGGTATTTTTTAATTAAATTGAATTTCTACGACGGCGACCCGAGTAATTACAGGTTGAATAGGGGTTACCCACTAACAGAGCGCAGTGGTGCCAAAATTTCCCACATGGTCTCATGTGTCCTAGGAGGTAATTCAAAGGTGTAGGTTGGTGCAAAATTCATAAGTTTTCAAGCTTTAATTAACCTCCTTCTATCGTGTTTATCACGTAGGAAAATCTAATAATAAAAATATGGATCGAAAGACCTAAGATCTTGTGTGGGGGCATAATTTGGGTGTACAAGGTTGTAAAAAAAAAATTCAAGACATTTCTACATTGTGGGAGTAGACATGCTTCACAAAGGTACATGACCCCTTTCATCGGAAGCATGACCGACAATTACATCCATAAGCTATCTTTGGGTCATCTTTATTCCGGTGTGGTCTCGGCCTCAAACTTTTTCTTAGACATGCACATGCCACGTGTGAATGAAGCATGATGTTTGAGATTTTTTTGGACAAGGTTTGGTATTTTTTTCAATTAAATTGAATTTCTACGCGACGACCCCGAGTAATTACAGATTGAACTGGGTTACCCACTAATGAGCCAGAGTGGTGCCAAAATTTCCCACATGGTCTCATGTGTCCTAGGAGGCAATTCAGTGTGTAGGTTGGTGCAAAATTCATAAGTTTTCAAGCTTTAATTAACCTCCTTCTATCGTGTTTATCACGTAGGAAAATCTAATAATAAAAATATGGATCGAAAAGACCTAAGATCTTGTGTGGGGGCATAATTTGGGTGTACAAGGGTTAAAAAAATTCAAGACATTTCTACATTGTGGGAGTAGACATGCTTCACAAAGGTACATGACCCCTTTCATCGGAAGCATGACCGACAATTACATCCATAAGCTATGCCGGGTCATCTTTGTTCGGTGTGGTCTCGGCCTCAAACTTTTTCTTAGACGTGCACATGCCACGTGTGAATGAAGCACGATGTTTTGATTTTTTTAGGACAAGGTTTGGTATTTTTTCAATTAAATTGAATTTCTACGCGACGACCCCGAGTAATTACAGGTGGGCGGGATTATACATACTTCACAAAAGCATTACAATTAATTGATTACAATTGACACGGTACAATAATCAAAGTGTACAAACACATTAAGAAATAACCACCTCAAAAACACCCTTCTAGCACCTATGCCCGAGGTGGTTACAATGCTACACGTTATGCTTATCGATCTAAGTACGGCGGATGGGACCTCTGTGAAGAACCAATGTCTCTCCGTGCGGCAAAGGCCCGACAGAGACGGGGCTCTCATCTCCCGACGACGAAGCACAAGAATGCACGCTACTTGGCTCTCGCTTTCCGCCTTCCCGGCGGTCCATGCAACAATGGCGTTGCACGAGCATCACACCCAGCCTACGTAAGCAACGTTGTAGCTTAATCTTCAAAAACACCCTTCTAGTACCTCGCTGTATACACCGTCTACCCATGATAAAATGTTTATGTGGAGGGCTTTCTCCCAAATAGAGGTCATATATGTGGATAGGAGAATTGGCAAATAACAAAGAGGTCACCGGCGCACAACGCCATACATGGCTCTCTGCTGGCGGGGCTGTTTTTTTATAGGCGGTGGTAGGTGGGAATGAGCGGTGGTAGGTGGCAACAAGTGTGATCTTATCACCGTGAAGCGGTGGTACCGTGTGGCGGTGTGGCAATTAATACGATCACCGTCGGGTCGACCCGACGTTTATACCCTCCCGATGAACCTATAATTTAACACCGCCGGGCTCTTGTTAAACCGGCAAAGTGATTAACTATAGAAATGGGCGCGAGGTGAAAATTTCACAAGTCATTTGAACCCCGCGCCATTCGTTCCACCCTCGAAGATATATAATAGCCGGGCGCTGGCGAGCTGAAATTTTCTGTGTCATTTCAACCCCGCGCCCCAATCGTTTCCCCACCGGCGTCGCCGACGGAGCACCACCACCACACACGCCGCAGTCGTCCGTCCCCCCTCTGGCGCCCCCTCCATTCTCTTCTTCTCCGGCGTCCCCAACGCCAACGCCGGCGTCCCGCGCCTTCCACGGTGAGAACTAATTAGCCATTTAGTTCCTCGAGATTTTGCCTATGAGAATGAGATCTAATTGCGTCGTTGTTCTCGCCTCGCCTCGCCCGCTTGTTCTTCGCCCACGCCGATGGGGGACCGCCGCTACACCGCACCGCCGCCCGCAGTCTCCCCCGCCCCTCCCCGTTTACGCCCGACACCGCACTGCCGCGACCTCGAGCTCGATTCCGCCCGGAAGAACGCCCGTCCGCGCCCTTTGCTTCCTTCTAGGGCGCTGCGTCTCGCACCGCCGAGACAAGACAGGAGCGCGGACCGCACGGAAGCTTCGGTGAATGCGTCGGTCCACGCCTTTGAGTTGTTCGTTGAAATGCCCGTGTTGATAAATCCAACCTCGCTATTTCCTTTTTGTATTTAGATTTTGCTTTCAAACAGTTCAGGATCCTAATATAGTGCCAAAAGTATTTTAATTGGTCTATGGTGAACAAATTAGATTTAAACATTGTGGTCATTTACAAGCAATGATTGAAGACATGCTCGAATTGTGATTGAAATGAGATAGATGTTGAAATTCCCGAAGTTTCGTGGTGTTCAAAATCTTGCCGTACAACATTTCGAATGACATAGCATTAACATCCTATTTTGGTCGCATGTATAGGCAAACCATGGCGTGGTATGTAGTGCATGTTGGTCAAGTGCCGGGGATCTATCGAACCCGGGAAGATTGCTCGCTCAAGTCTCTCGGCTACCCCCGTAATTGTTACAAAAAATACAAGACCAAGTTGAAGCTTTGGGGCCTACTATGGTGAAAACTTTCACTATCAACCAGCCCACGGAGATCGATGAGAAGCCTCTCTCCATAGATATGAAGATTAGGAGAATTGCGACTTGGCCTATGAAAGATGTTTTGATTTACGTCATGGCTATTGTCATTGTTTTTCCTTATTTGGAAGTTGATGTCCTAGGCTCAATTTCTCAGAGAACATTAGGTGCGATTAGTTATATGTAACCTTTGAACCATGTAATGTATCTATGATGCTTTTATGGGTTTAAAAATAGCTGATTTTCGTGAAAAAAATTCATAAATTATAAAAAATTTAAACAAAAACGTCGGGTGGCATGGGCCCGACAGGTGAATGACATACAAACCGGTAGTGTAACTACACCAAACACTATCGGTTTGAATTACAAACCGTCATCGATGACGAAACATCACCGCCGGCCGCACTAACCAACCGATAGTCTTCACTCTAATAATTTGTCGGGTTGAAATCAGCCGACGGTGTTCACGTAAAGTTCATCGACGGGTTCAAAGTAAGCCGCCATTGTTAGCTCTTCGATATAATCGCCGGCTTAGTCTATCCCGATAGTATTATCCCCACAGTTACGTCGGTTCGTTAAAGCCCCGACAAAGTGCTCCCAATATCAACTCTGCCGACCGACTTCCGAACCCGCATTGCTTGGATCAAAAATGCCTTTGGGTCGTGGAACACCCGACAAGTGTTCGGTGACAAAGTCTTGCCCGGTTCGATATCAAACCGCGATCTCTCCTCGCATCACCGCCCGGTGTTTTGACCCGGTAGTGTTTCGAACCCCACATCACTACCGCTATGGTTCGCCGGTTCAGTTTTTCGACGGTGAAGGGGGTTGGAGCCCGCAGTGATGGACAATTCTGTAGTAGTGAAACCACCGGAGGATTATCTCAAGTTGAATGTTGATCTCGACGGGGAGTTGGGGCTTTTTAATCAAAGATAAAGATGGAGATGTGATCTCGACGGGGAGAGGGCAGAATTGACAACTTGCTAAGTGCTTTCCAAGCTGAATTAGTTGCTTGTCTACAGGAATCCAGGTTGCTGCAGATTTAGGCATCAGCCACTTGATTTTGGAAACTGATGCTCAGGAGGTAGTGAGTGCTTTGAAATTTTCGACGTATGATGATTCAATACTTGGCCACTTGATTGAAGAATTGAAGTTTCAGGCTAGCTTAAACTTTAGTACTTTTGAGTGTGTCCATGCTAGTCGAGAATGTAATAGAGCAGCTCATGAGCTAGCTTGTTTGGGTTTCTTATGTTTAGAAGGTGATGGAATGATTACTGATCTCATCCCATCAAGCATAGCTGTAATTGTTGCTAACGATTCAGTTAGCCAGTGATTAATGAAAATCCCAAATTCAAAAAAAAGTTACATATAGTCTAATTTCATTGTAAATTTCATATTAATTACATGTGGAGTTATGTAAAAAAAGTCAAAAGGGGCAGATCGAGTAGTGAAAAATGGAGCTCAAATCTTTGATACCGATGTTGATATGATACAGGCCGGTGTACTTGCTGTTTGACGATCTTGTCCGGTCGCCTTTGTCGAATCTTCAGTACCGAATCCCTCCGTAGAGAGACGACGTACGCTCGCGTGTGGTTGAGCAGTTTGACGAATATTTCAAATTATTTTGTAGTCAAAGAAATTTGCCAGTCTGAATTCTCTTTGGCCACTCCCATCTTAATCCTTCTCACATCAACTGAAGCTGACACTTCACACCTTTCGTCCATGTGTTCTCTCGGGGACAAAAACGACGTTGACACTTCATTGATCAAGACTTTTTGTATATGTGTCGGGAGAACGTTGACATCTGAAGAGCCAGCGTGACCGATCATAGTGTAACTTAAAAACGTGGACCGGTTTAGTTTGCTAGTGTGTACTAATTGCCATCCTGTTAGATACTCCTCTGTTCCAAAATAAATATGAAATTTGAATAAGTATTTCAAAAATAGTACAACTCCGAATTATAAGATATTTTGACATTTCTAGATTCAGTCTTTGTTACGTATCTAGAACTATGTTATTTGTAGGTACACATGAATCAAAAAATGGAAAAAAAATGATCCTATAATTTGGGATGGAGTTAGTATAAACATTTAATAAGTATCCAAATATACTTACCATGACAATATATGATGTGATTAATCTAGATATACGTATACGTTTTTTTTGAGCAAAGATATACGTATACGTATATACTGGTTTTGGGATTGACGGGGTGGGCGTATCACGGTCACTAAACCCGCGCGTTGGGCCTTTGAACAACCACCTGTACTAGTGTGGAATGGTTTGGGCTGATCGAAGGCTCTGATGGCGGCCCATGAATAATGCTGGGTTGGGTGGGCTGAGAGACAAGAATGGCACCCCTGGAAGGAATTTTCTCCAAAACAAAAATGAAGCGGGATTTAAAAACAAAACAGGTTCTACGACCACGATGGGACTCGAACCCACAATCTCCCGCTCCGGAGGCGAGCGCCTTATCCATTAGGCCACGCGGTCATGTTCATATGGTTCGATATTAATGGCTCTATATTGGCTTCGACATAAATTGACTGGTATGAACAGCAGGACGCGCTGCTTGTATACTGTACAACAGCAGCAGTCCATAGGACAAAAGCTAATACTATGACTCATCTTCTGAAAATGCATTTGCTGTATTAACGGTGTGTTTGGTTTGAAGAATCAATCTATTCTAATTAAAGTGATACATTGTCGGTTGAAAATATAGTAAAATAAAATTATTGTTCATACTAGTACCAATTATTATTGTACTCTCTCGGTCCTAAATTACAAGTCATTCTAACTTTTCTGAAGAGTTAAAGCATCTTAAGTTTGGCAGAATTTATTAGATATGATAAGATAAGATAATAACATTTATGATACCAACTAAGTATCATTACATTTTTTACTAATTATATTTCTCATATTATACATGTCATAAATCTTTACACTTTTCTTTATAATTTTGGTCAAACTTGATGAGAAGCTTTCAAGATTCATTCATTAAATGACTTCGATTTGTAATGGAGAGAGAGTAGCTTGTTAAGAAATGAAACGACGATGAGATCGATGACCCGGAGTCATTGTCCTCATATGGGGTTTCCAGAAGCACCCCTCCCATTGCGTATACAAGGCTACAAATTGGTCGTTTGCTGATAATCGATGCCTACAACGATGGTTCAGGGAATGTTTTCATCAATTCTGGCCTCGATTAGGGAAACCTACCCAACAAACACGCTTCTTAAATTGGGTGCATGAAATGGAAAACTCGATTTCATTTCTTAGTTAAAAAAATAAGGAGGTAGTTTTGCCGAGTGCCTGGCCCCCATAGCACTTGGCAAAGCCGCCTCCTTTGCCAAGTGTCGTACAGTCAAGGCACTTCGCAAAGCCACCATCACCGTCAACCCTATCATCTGTTTTCCTTTCTTTGTCGAGTGCCGCCTATGCCGGGAGGGGCTTGGCCGAGCGCTCTTTGCTGTACATGGGTGACACACTCGACAGAGCTTTTGCTTAGTGCCACGCTGGCCAATCCGGTAGTGTTGATCACTCATGGGTTAGGGAGATGTCGAGATGGGCTGCTACTACTGGGCTGTCACAGCCGACCACCAGCGTATAAAAAAAAAAAAAAAAAACAGAATCTCCTAGGTGGCAGGGGCGGTGGCAGGATCCAAACAACCTATCATCCCCAAACAGAAAAAAGAAGGAATTCCAAAAAGAAATCCAAACAACCTTCATCCCCCAAACAGAAGAAAAAAAATCCAAACAACCTCTACAGTATATCTCAAACAACCTGCGGTATCTATCTGGATATTCCTCCTCCTAATAATTCGCAAAATAACCCTTGGCGGCCGTACTACGCCAATATAAATACGTAGTCGTTCATTCACAGCTTCATCATCATTCTAATCATCAACCTAGCTAGCACGCAACCAACCATGTCGTCGCTGACACCAAATCTTCTCCTCGTGCTTCTCGTCGTCGCCTGCGCATCGACGACGCCGGCGGCCGCAAGGCACCACAAGGGCCACGACCCTTATGAGAACGTGTTCGACCGGCAGGAAGCTGACCGTGTGGAGACCCTGCCGGGGCAGCCAACCGAGGTCGGGTTCCAGCAGTTCGCCGGCTACGTGACGGCCAACGAGTCCCATGGTCGTGCCCTCTTCTACTGGTTCTTCGAGGCCACGCACGACGTGGAGAAGAAGCCCCTCGTGCTATGGCTCAACGGAGGTACGTACGCGTGTAGATCGATCTGCAAGCATATCTGTTCATTGTTCATCAGTTGCTAGCTACCAGTATACATAGATCTGTTTGCAAGCATATCAGTTCATTATTCATCTTATTAGTTTCTCATATATATGCATGGTTGTTATCTATAGATTAATCTGCACTTGTAATGTTCTGATCACTTGTTCTATGTCGACGGATGGACATTATTATATTCCCTATTCGATCGGTGTGTGCATATGCCTGCAGGACCTGGATGCTCGTCGGTGGGATATGGAGCACTGGAGGAGCTGGGTCCATTCTTGGTGCAGAAGGGGAAGCCAGAGATCAGCCTCAACCCCTACTCATGGAACAGAGATGCCAACCTCTTGTTCGTCGAGTCACCTGCAGGCGTTGGCTTCTCCTACACCAACACCACCAAGGATCTTAGCCAATTCGGCGATGAGCTCACTGGTATAGATATATATACATGTTCATCATCGTAGATCGATCGATCATATTTTTATTTCTGATGAGTACTGACATTGTTCATATATACATCTCCCCTGTGAACTGAAGCAACGGACGCTCATGCCTTCCTCGTGAACTGGTTCAAGAGGTTCCCGCAGTTCAAGGGCCACGATTTCTACCTCGCCGGGGAGAGCTACGCCGGTATGTATATACGCCGCACATGTTGCTACAGATGTATCTATGCATGCATGCCAGTCACGTCTCTATCTATCTAGATAGATGATATATATATATAGATTCATAACTCATGGATGAATACAATGACGAATATCAATGGATGGCATGCAGGGCACTACGTTCCTCAGCTTGGCGTGAAGATCTTGGAGGGCAACAAGAAGGCGCACAAGAAGGATCGGATCAACCTCAAGGGCATCATGATCGGCAACGCGGCCATCGACGCGAGCTCTGACGACCGCGGCCTCGCCGACTACGCGTGGGACCACGCCGTCATCTCCGACGAGGTGTACGGCGCCATCAAGAAGGAGTGCAAATTCCCCGACGACGGCGACGAGAGCGCCCAGTGCCAAAAGGCCTGGAACGACTTCTTCAACGTCATGCGGGACATCGACCTCTACAGCCTCTACACCCCGGCGTGCACCGACGCCATGGCCAAGGCCAGCCGCGCCAATTCATCGTCTTCCTCCTCTCGACGCTCATGGAAGCTCGCCGACACGCCTCTCGCTGTAAGATCCATGCATGATTTCAATTTTGTTGATCGATCCATCGCCAACAGCGAAGTAGTTTTCTTCATTGATGACTTATATTTCATGTGTTTTGTACACACGCAGAAGGTTCACCGTGGGATGCCGTACAACACGTACGACCCGTGCGTGGACTACTCCGTGGAGGACTACCTGAACCGCGCCGACGTGCAGAAGGCGCTGCACGCCAACGTGACCGGGATCCCCTACGGCTGGGAGCCCTGCAGCGACGCGCTGAGCAACTGGACCGACTCGCCGGCGTCGACGCTGCCGGCCATCAAGAAGCTGGTGGACGCCAAGCTCCGCGTGTGGGTGTTCAGCGGCGACACGGACGACCGCGTGCCGGTGACCTCGACGCGCTACGCGCTGCAGAAGCTCGGCCTGGCCACCGTCAAGGAGTGGCGCGAGTGGTTCACCACCGACCAGGTCGGCGGCTACACGGTCGTCTACGACGGCCTCACCCTCGTCACCGTCCGCGGCGCCGGTCATATGGTGCCCATGATCACCCCGCCCCAGGCCAGCCAGCTCTTCGCACACTTCCTCACCGGCGAAGAGATGCCGGCCAAGCCTGTCGTCTAGATATATCTAGATATATCAGGGTTTGCATGCTTGAGTTAGTTAGATGATAGTAGATCAGGTTGGTTGAGTTAATAAATCTAGCTAGATTGGTTAGTTACAGGCTAGTAGGATCAGCAAAAATAAGGAGGTTTTGGACCAAGCAACTAGAGCTGGACATTCATTTTGCTAGATGAAAAATAAATCTCAGTTGCGAGTCAATTTGTTACATGAATAATCAGTTGCGAGATATAGTAGTTTGGATGAATATCTTCCTGCGTCCTGCTCTATATATGATCATTATTAGCGATTTATTAATTCTTGTTATATTTGACGCAAATTCGACAAGATTTTATCTATTATTTTAATTTAATATTTGGCTAACCTCCTAAAAATAGAACCCCCACGTGGTCACCTATCCCAAACATAGCTCGATCGGTGCAGAAAACATATATCAATATAATCCTTGCTATATAGCTGAACTCACAGCACTGGGGGACTTGCCTAGGACGACTGATTCTTCAAAAAAAAAAAAAAAAAAAAATAGGACTGGCTCAACATTCTTTTTTTAGAGTTGGTGGAGGTTCTTTTTTTCTTTTCGTTTTTGAGTTGTGGTAATAAGGAAAAGCCATATACATTGAATGATGCAGAGGTTTAGATATTAATATATATAAATAATTTTTTTAAAAGTCCCCCCCCCCAACACTACTAGAAACGAAAATTTTGTAGCAGGCATGCATGACATGGTGAACGGGAGTCTAGAGCCGGCATAGACGCATGGACACTACCGCCTTGGCGACGGCGACAAGAGCTGCAGCATCAAATGGCGATGACAACAGGAGCTGCATGATAGCATATCCTAGTGGATGCCGTTCCAGCGTCCCTCTGTGTGGCACGGCGGTGACGGTGAGGCCAGATCCGGGAATGGGCTCGCCGGTGGGCTCAAAAATAGGCTCGCACACTACTGAAAATAGTAGAAAAAGTTAATGGTGTGATATGTCTATTAGTGAAAGATGAAGTGGGTAGTTAATGAAACATGACGTGGATGTTTTGTATATTGAGATGGAGCTTGAGATGGCGTGATAGCTTGTACTAAGAGGTTGGATAGTGACAAGACGTAGCTATTTGTGGAAGGTGATGTGCATGTAGAGATAAAACTTGAGATGGCGTGGATAGCTTGCATTTATAAGATGTTGGAGGTTAATGGTATGACATGAGTATTAGTGGATGATGTTGTGAATGTCTTGCATCTTGAGATAGAACATGGGATGATGTGGATAGCTTGCGGCATTAAGATGTTAGAAATTAGTGGTATGACATGGCTATTAGTGGAAGATGATGTGGATACATGTCTTGCATGGTGAGGTAGAACTTGAAAACTGTGGATAGCTTGTATGAAGTTGGAAGTTAGTGGCATGACAGTGGAAGATGATGTGTAAAGGAAACAGTTTATCAGTAGGCGTAAAATAAGTATTTATCAAGATCCAACGACGGCATTTTCACAGTATAAAGTATAAACTAAACAACATTGTCACATGTTATATGTATACATAGGCACAAAACACACTAGTATAGATATCAGATATCACACTACATATATGTGTGTGCATTCACTTCAGACTGCTTTATAGAATATCGATTAGGAAGCATCATCAGTTAGATAGATCGATGAGTTCTTCCACATCCAGCGCTCTCGTTGTAGTAGCCGCAGTACTCCTTGCAGACTGACCTTAGCACAACATGGCTCCCTCGCCGCCGAAGGTGGATTTGCACCCGTCTTTGAGATACCCCCTACTTTATCGCCCTTCAGTTCGCTTCTAGATTCGTGCTTCATTTACCTTTGTTTAGTTAGTAAGGTGTGATCTCTTGTTGTGTTAAGGTCGATTTGATCGTTTTACGTTATCTGTTTTCAATTACTTTAGTACGGTGAGTGGGCCGGCGGAGACCATCATTCAATGAGTGCCACTGTTCAGCCCAGCGTTTGGTTTGGCTCAAAGACGATAAAAGCGCCCCGCGCCCTCAGTCTTCTCTAGGAAGAGTCCTCTCCTCACCGAGTTCTCGCCTAACCATTCCCTCTTTCCTTGAGTGTTGCTATATCCGAAATTCTTCCATTAGGTGTAAGATTTGATGAGCCAGCATAGCAAGAGGTTGAAGGCCGTGCACTCGCATCTTGCTGGAAGGAAAGATGGGTTGCCTGATGAAGCGCCGAAGGTTGTTGAGGTAGGTGTTCATGCGATTTTTTTTAGATTTGATCTGTTTTTTTCTCTTGGCCGTCCCCTGCTAGGTTTCCATGTTCTTTGATGTTTTGGATCTTGCTTTGGTTCATTTACAGGCTTTCTGATTAGTTGCCTGTCTCCGATTAAAAAAGAACGAATCACTGGTCACCGGTCTATCTATAGTAAGATGCTTCAATAGTTAGCATATATTAACCCTGTTGTAGAAAGTATCACTTGTTTAGCTATGTTGACATTGGGTCATTCTTTGGCATAATATAGTTGTTGGGTTTTAATCAATTAAATGGCACTATACGACAAGTTCCTCTAATTTTTATTTAAATCGTTTTGTTGCCTGTGACAAAATCGATCTCGAGCGATGCGTGATAATTCATTTATTGAGGGTGGTTCTTTTGTATCTCAGTCCTCAATGAGACTCATCCATGAGGTTGTATCTAAGTTCGATTCTTCGAAGAAGGATCTGATTAGGTCAATAGGTTTTAATGGGATATTGTACTTCCCTCCAATGAAGCAAATCAACAGAAGGTTTTCGACATGGTTAATGAGTTGTGTTGATAAACATTCATGTAGCCTTAACATTGCAGAGCATATCCAGATCAGATTTAGCAAGAGTGATGTTGGGCATATATTTGGTATTCCAACTGAGGGTAAGACTGTATTAGATATCACTGCTTTGAAGAGGGATGCAAGAGATAGGGTTATACAACGTTACCTTGGAGAAGAATTCAAGGAACTAAGGATTACCAAGATTGTGCAGGAGATTGTGGAGCGTGACTATGTCACGCTGTTTTCTAAAGAGGATGACGACAGGTTCAGGGTTGTGTTTGTCGTTCTCATTGTTTCCAACCTTCTTTCCCCATCTGCAAAGTATGATTATGCTTCTGTTGATTATTGGAACGCTATAGAAGAACTGGATTGTATAGTCAGTTATGATTGGGCTAGTTTTGTTATTACCCGGTTGCTTGAAGCTGTTGTTAAGCTAAAACAGGACATGTAGAACAATGTAAAGTTTCCTAATATTTCTCGGTGTTCCATTTGTCTTCAGGTATATGCTCATTCTAAAGAGGGCGGGCTCCTTGTTAGATATCTTTTGTATATGTTACTGATTTTGCTTGAAACAATGTTTTTTTATAGGTGCTATATCTCGATAGCATCGAGTTGGAATGCCTTTCGCTCGAACAATATTCTTGGCCACGAGTACGTGTATTTCCATATGATACTTTGAGGTCATTTATTATGGCGGACAACAATTTTGCTAATTTTTGCAAAGGTGATTGCAGCCTGCCTATTGTAAAGGTATGTAGAAAGATTGAATCTTCTATTTGAATAGGGTTTATTATATCCTTTGTTGTGTGTGTTTTAATGGATGTTCTCTTGAACCTTCCTTCTTTTTTTCGTCTAGTTGTGTGACGCTTCACGTTGTATATATTCGTGGGCATCTTCATCAAGTGATCAATCTCATGACTGTTAGTGGATGTTTGCTGGCTATATGGGAATCTAGCGTTGCTATGGTTAAATTACTTGATATTCCGTTTGAGGTAATGAAAATTAATTGTAGGTTATTAGATACATTTTATGTTGTTTAATTTTCTTATTATATTTTTTCGGTGCCTTAATGTTTAATTCCTTATTGGCCAGGCTGCAGGTCCTTTGTTTTTGGTTGTTGCTGAATTTCAGGAGCGAGATAAATTCTGGCATGTCGGTTTACGGTACACTACTACTGAAATGATTTTCCATGGCGGGCATTGAAACCGCCACGCAGCTAGGGTACGATTAACCGCGGGCGGTTACCTGCCGCCATGGAAAATTGATTAATCGTGGCGGTTATTTAACAAAAAACTGCCACGGTTAATAGATTAACCGTGGTGGTCTTCTTTATTTGCCCGCCATGGTAAATAAAATAAAAACAAAAAGAAAAACCCAAACCTAACCCTAACGGGCTGTCGGGCCCAAACCTAACTCTAACGGGGCCGCCGCCATCCCTTGGCGAGGGGCTCGCCGTCCGCCGCTGGGGTCGGGCGCCGCCCAGGGCGAGGAGGGCCTCGTCGTTCGCCGCCGGGGTCGCATGGCCCCGCCAGGGAGCTCGCCCGTCCGCCGCCGGTCGAGGCGCCGCCACCATCCACCGCGGGTCGCCGCCTGGCACGCCAGGCTCGCCGTGGTCGGCCCCGCGGTCGCGCGCCTGCGGCGAGGGTTCGCCATCCGCCGCGGGATCCGCGTTTGGCCGCAAGACTCAAGCACCGGAGAGCTCGAGGCGCCGCCGCCATGGAGCTGCGCCGCCACCGCTCGCCGCCACCGGATCCATGCCTTTCGGCCGCCGGATCTGTGCTCGCCGATCTTTGCCCGGATCTCGTACTGGTCGCCCCTGGCGCCCCATTGCCGCCGCCGGCGTCGGGTTCGTGAGGGAGGGAGGGATGGAAAAGAAGTGAGGGAGAGAAGTGAAGTGTTGGTATATATTTCGGCCACGATTTTTCGTGGCGGGCTATTTATAAAAACCGCCACGGTTAATCTATTAACCGTGGCAGCTTTTTAACAATGCCCGCCACGGTTAATAGGGCTTAACCATGGCAGTTATTTTACAAAAACCGCAGCGGTTAATCGATTAGCCGTGGCGATTTTTCCCCTGGCCGGGGGAGGGGGGTGCCAGGCCACCTATTTTCCATGGTGGTTTCTCAAATGCCCGCCACGGAAAATAAAATCCGAACACCATACAAAATCAATCCTGTAGTAATGGTACCCAAGCAGTTAAATTCTTGACAGTCCTAGTGTCGATATTGATCTCTTTTAGACGAGGGTATAGGTATCATGCTTCCTTTGCTGGGCTCAATGATGGTAAGGGTAAAGACGTTTCTGAAACCTTTTACTTCGTCAGATTTAGCTGCCTACTTTGGCAGATGCATGCAAGGTAGTTTGTATAAGGTGATCAATCCTTTTTTTTTTGTTTCCAGGAGCTTTATCGGTGGATAGGGTTATCAGACACTCCATTGGTAGAGGAACCAGTATGTTGGTGATGCCTATCTATGTCCCAAGGGGTAAATCCATTTTGTCTGATGAATGCCAGTTAGTTAAGGAGTTTGGACTTTCCAATGTTAATGGACATATTCTGTCACGGAAGCCAGCATGTGCAGTTTCGTCTGGGCATCTCAAATGTTCAGCCGCACAACTGCTGGTGATGGATTGCAACGATGTATTAAATTTGCTGCTTCTAGCCTTGATGAAATGCCTCATTTTCTTGATGTTGATTTGCATGTTGATACTGCAATGGCCAAGTTTTATTCAGTTTTCCAGAAGCTCAAGCCTAGTAATGATTTTGATCTCAATGTCTCCGCGAGCAGCGATACATCTGTTGCTAGTAGGTCATCTTCTATTGGCGGAGGATCGTCTGAAGTTGTGTCACCTTGGGATCTTGGTTATTCATGGTCATGTTGTTCACCCAATAGACATGAAATGTTTGAGAACATGAGTTCGATGCAAGATGATGTTAGGTATTTTATGGTATCTACAACCTATACCTAGATTTCATGCCGTTTTGGTTATCCTGTCCAGAATCTGATTTAGATTATTTTGTTGTTCCCTTTTTTTTCATGTGCAGCCTCGCTATAGTCCATCGCTACCCACGATATATTCAGGTTACATGTAGTGGAATGTATGGGTAGTTTATTGGCAAGAGTGAAATGGATTTGGATTTGTTTGATGCGCTGGTTAGAGTCGCAAAACAGGAAGATGATATACTGTATGCCTCCCATGGTTTGATGAGATGGTGGCGTTTCTTCGAGTCTAATTTGATTGTGTATTGTTTTCCTTTGCATTTTTCTTTTTGTGTAATGGTCGGTTTATTTCAAGGTTTTGTTTATCAAACCATTGAGGTGGGATGTTACTTTTTTTATTTTGCAGGGAATTATTCTGAGTGGTACGCTTGATCTTGCTGATTTGAATCTGAGGGAGCAATTATGCCTATCAGAATCTGTATTTGACTTGACCCAATGCAATCTGGTACATACTATTACATACTTGTCTATATTGAGTTGTTTATCCATAGTAGGGGAAGTATGAGCACTGTCTTTCTTGTTAATAATTCAATATTACATGTTGCTTGGATTTGCAGGTCTTTTTCCTGCATTACTACAGTGTCAATGGTCATGTTTTGTCTGGGAGCCTAAGAAAAATGCTATTGCTGTATTTAATCCTACTATTGATGCAATAGCAGCGGTCAGCAGGTCTCGGTTAATAGAGCATGCCTGCTACCTTCTTAAGTTAGCACTCAAGAATCTAGTTGGTTCGGCATTCTCTAGTGTTGCGCGTGATGTTACATGTGCTGATGTTTCTATCATAAATTTCTTGGACAAATCAATTTGTAGGTAATTTTCTGTTTTTGATTGGGAGGGTTGGAATTTAAACTTTTTATTTCTTTTGCTAATTCACATACATTTGTTGAAAAACTAGAGAGATTTTAGTAGTGAGAGAGTATGTTTTGTTTCCTGTTAGACTGTTTCTTGATTCTAGATATTAAGTCTAGCATTAATGATTGTTATAGAAAATGCAGATTTACATTTTTTGTGTAAATTTGAATAAAACTTAAACGTTATTATGAAATCAGGTAGTCACACTTTATCTTGATGGTTTTAACATTTAAATTTTATTTAAGATTAACTACAGTGGAGTGTTGTGCTCAATGTTTTACCGATGCTACGATGGATGTGATTTGAAGCCTAAGTTCTCAAAGGCAAGAACTAGTATTTTTATTGTCGAATGCTGATTTTTTTTTTTATTGATGATGCATTTTATTTATCATATTTGCACTCATCTTGTTGTTAATGATGCCAATTCGTAACGTGTAGGTTGACGTTGATGAACTTGCTTTGAAGTTAATTAATGAGTGATGCATGTAAGTTGAGGAGAAATGCGGGGTCAATGTTGTGCGTTGGAGATGATTTATTTAATGAGCAATAGAAGATCAACACTGTACAATTTCTTAGCCGTTCACAGTACTCATTCTTTGCGGCGGTCTGTGGTAGTGGTCATCATGTGTGCTTGTTTATTTTAGAGGTATGCTTGTTCTGTTGACGTTTTAGCTTGTCCTTGCTCATATGTATTGTTCATCATTAACGGGTAGGGATATTCTATTTCAATGCAGCTTGATGGAGAGGCTCAATTTGTTTGCTAAATCAGTAGATCGTGAAATGCTTCTCGAGTCTATTACAAGAATGGACAGGGGAACTTTTGAAATCAATATTTCTAGTTGTGGTCTGCTAGCTTGAAGTGGTTGTAGTCGATAGTATTATAGACGCTCCCCTTCATCTATCATTTCCTGTAATGTCCGCCTGCATGCAACAACGTAGAAATATTAAGTATTTTGTATAGACGACCATTTTTGGGCTTAGGTGTGGTCATACATTGTGGAAGCTTTGTCAAGGTGACACAAGTCTATAATGGTTTCTGATGATGCTCCTGAATCGTTGTTCCTATTTGATTCATATCAAAACATATTTGTGAATAAAAGAACATAATAGATGTTGATTATTTGAATTCATGAATGGTCGATATTTTTTTGTGTATATACCTTATTTTGTTGCTTGAGAGCACCAATATTATCGTCTCCTTATCTAGCTCGATGTCCATTCTAGTTTTGTTGTAGATAGCCGCTTCCTTTTTGGCGTCT
The DNA here is from genome assembly GCA_015847255.1 of Hyparrhenia diplandra. Taxonomy (NCBI): domain Eukaryota; kingdom Viridiplantae; phylum Streptophyta; class Magnoliopsida; order Poales; family Poaceae; genus Hyparrhenia; species Hyparrhenia diplandra. The sequence goes on from JADLZK010004698.1 coordinate 44,612, forward strand.
TCCCAATGGTTGTAATCTTTGATACTTAACTTGCCAAGATAACAATGCTCATGTATAGCTGTGAGCATATGTGTTGTAATTGTGTTGTGGTTATCTATTTTCCTGGCAGAATTTGAATGTTAGTTCGTGACGTACTATAAAAATACAACCTAAGTGTGATACCAACAGAATGTGTAGTATCTATAAGTATGTTTGGGATCTTACGTTGCCTTAACCGTTTGTAGTAGGATCCCATTTTGAAAATTCATTAAGTTTGCGACCACGTCGTAGTAGGCGCCTAGGCTGAAATTTGGTAAAGTTAATTATGTATGTATGTAAATCGACTGTGTTTGCTCAAATTATTTATCAATAGTTTTGAATGTTTAGGTGGCGTCGGTGAGGCCAGTGTTCCCATTTGCGTCGGTTGGCCTGTTTTGTGCGTTGAAAACATATTCATCAAGTCGTTTAATTTGGCTAGTGTATATATTTTTTTATTTAGTAAGCAATAAGGTAGGTGGCTCTCACCAGATGCGACCAGGTAAAGTTCCTGTTCCATCATCTATCGTGTAGTTTGTGTGATTTTCAGTTTGGTCTATGTTGATGATTCGCTCGCAGAACCTGACCTGTGTATCATGCCGGACGATATGTTAGAGCATGTTTTGGTATTTTCCATCAGCCTTTTTCTGAATGTAATGATGCATTAATTGCGAGCTTATGGTGTGAAGGTGGCTGTTGTTTAGGATGTATCTCCCACCTTGTTTGCTTTGGCTGAAAGCTTCTTTGACTTGTTTGATTGTGACATTACGCAAGTTTTTCTCGGTCCTTGTTGTTTGTACTACACCAAATTTAGATATGTAGTCTCGTAGCGCCTTGCTAGAGTTTGACGAAGGTCCTTAATCCTTTTCACGGCTATGTTCTGTAGATGTTGTAGCTGATTCCTTGATTGACTCTGGCCTAGACCCTGAAAACCAAACGCCACTGGTTTATGATAAACAAAATTTTTTCTGTTTGGTCTAACTAGTCAAATATTATGTATTATTATATCACGTGGCATTAAAGATGGTTGATTTTAAAATATTCTATGTTTGAATGATTTAGTTTAGAAACGACAATGCGATATACTGTTAGCAGACAGATAGAACCCAGAATATATAGGAACGATAAATTTACGTAGGTTCTTTTTCAATACATAGGTCTCAGTAGAATTATTCAGAAGACAGATAGTTTCTAAAGAAGACATATATAGTTTGTAATAGCTAACTGATATTAGTTCATGTTGGCTAATTCGATCTCTACTATCTTGCTACATAAATTGCTTCTTCAGAGGATAATAGATGTTTGGTTATGTAGCTGTCCTTGTTGAATCCAATCCTGCCCTTCAGATCTTGCATTGTTACTAGTCTTCAAAAATTAGCATACCTGCATCGAGATAAAAGTTTTTAAAAGGTCTATTGATTTTAAGGGGTTTGAGCTAGTTTTTACTTACGACCTTTTATAGCTGGTGTTGAGTCTGAACCACTAGCTCGGTCTTGTTGTTGGTCATTAGCGTGTTTACCCTTTGTGACGTCAAAAATAGGACCCAGTGAGCTGTGTGTTCCATCGTCCAGAGTGCACTTTTCTGATGTAGCAATAGCTCTAGTGTCAAATTTTGGCCCACTCTCTTCTGCATCGAATATAATGGAGGGCACACTAATGTGATTTTCCTGGAAAAATGGTGTGTCCCAACACCAAGTTCTGTCTGAAAAGTAGTAACGAATATGGTAATTCAGTGGCCTACACAATTGATAATTTCTTTGTGGTGCTATTTATATTTTTATCATGCAAGATTTGTACTTGGTACCTGGTGACTTGTGTAGGGCCTTACTTGTTGAGAGCGTTGCCTCTACATCATCAGTATCTGATTTCTCTACTAGTTGGTCTGATTTCGAAGTAGATTCTCTAGATAGTTGTGTTATTTGTGCTCTACGGGCCAATGTTTCAACATTTGCTGCAAATATAGGGGAGCTTATTATAAGTTTTTTTTTTTTTCCATCTATATCAATAACGAAAGTTGGCATGTTATGAAATGATTTAGCGTTCTATTACCTTGATGAATCTGTAGTCTTGCTCGAATCGTTTGTTGGACAACATGTTGGCAGTGGTCTATCGTTTCCAATGAAACTAATTGAAGCCATGCTTGAAGCTTGTCTAGAGATGTGCCCTGCAGGATTGTAGGTAGATGGTTATACAAAGGATGTTTATAGTCAACCGGTTTATTTGAAATTTATTCAAAATCTGCGGTTACCTCTGCCTTTTTTGTGCTTGGTAGGATTGTTTTTGTTGAATGCTCAATGCGTGCTACCATGTTTAGGAAATTGCTTACTGAGGCAGTCACGCAATGCTTCGCCATTTCTTGCATCTCTCTCTGTTTAGTTGCAATGAAGGTCTTAGTCTTCTTCTATCTTGGTAATATGATAGATGTTCTAGTTTTTAGGCATCATATAGACGTAGTATTTACTTAAGTGTACAACTGTAGGTATGTTGTTACCTTCATCCACGGGCATGGCTCCATAATGCTTAAAGCCAGAAATGGCATCTTTATGTTTTTGCATGTCACCATCATTTCTCCTAAAACTTTGGCTATCTGAAAAATGGATTGTTCTTCAATTTGGTTGTTGAACTTGTGTTTTCTGGTACGGTATTGATATGATGCAATTTATACAGTGATAGGTTATTAAAGGGTATATCATAAACAATTATTACCTCTTCATCCGCAGGTACCAGCGTGTATGATGCAAGCTTGTGACGGTTATATTGATCTTGCTGAAGAAGGCTTCGAATATTTCCAGGAGGGAAATGTTTTATCAGTGGGCCAGATGCTTTTTCATAGCATATGCCTGTGTTAGTTGCACCGAGGAGGTACAATACCTGTATTAACATTTTGAGAGAAGAACATACTTTAGTGAAAACTGGTTTTACATAACACTATGTTTAGACTTGTTTTTCAAGTGTCCTAAAAATAGATATGATATAATACATATATTTGAAGAGTCGACGGGGTACTCACTATAAGGAATATTGTGTATCCTTTGATGTTTGAAGGCCCAGGTCCCAAGTTCAGCCTCAACTGGGCTTTGAATGTTCTCGTGGCCTCTTGTATTGCCCTTAAATTTAAAGGGGCCCAATCGTAGATTGCAGGACCATCTGGGTGTTGGGCTCCATGCACTCCCTCAGTTGGTACATCTTTGTTTTCTTGATTTGGATTGAGGTACTCACTGATAGCTGTTAGTACTAATGTTGCCCTAAAAATAGCCGCCTGTTCTGGGTCCATTGGTTTTGATCTGGTTTCCTTTAAAAATCATTTTGCTAATTCTACTGAAATTGTGCTTGTGGCTGAGGTAGGCCTCTTTTTTTCATTTGGGAAAAGCTTGACAGTGTTTCAATGTGTGAAACTAGTTGGTTGTCTGTGCATTCTTTGTCTGGGAATGGTTTTCCATCTGATAGGCCCAATAATCTAGTGATTAACGATTTATCTACTCTAATTATTGAACCGTCCTCTAAGTGTATCTCTTATCTAATTTCATCATAAACTAACATTATGTGTGTTGCATCTTTAAATGATGGCCTGAATGATAGAGCATGGAGTAGGAACTCGAACCCCGAATCGATGACAATATTTTTTTGTTCTTTGCTAAGTAGAGGTACTAGGCTTGGAAAGAAGTGGGTAGTTTTGTAAACTTGTTGTCGATTCACTGTTGGCATGTTTGCTTGTCGTTGCAGTGAAGGACTCTTTTCCTTTTCTTCAAGGCGAGGCAACCTAAGCCTGCTCTTGCGAAGGAGTATCCTTGCTCTTCGTTAGGCCTCGTCAGCACGGGCTTGTGTAGGTGCACTGCCTGCTGGTGGTTTACACTAACCCTAAATGGGTGGAGTTGCTTTAGTAGTGCGGAGATGCAGTTGAGGGATTTGGTGAGTGTAATTAATAGGCTATCATTTACTGCCTTTGTCGCAAGGCCGATGTGAATCAGGTTTGTACTATCGAGTATGGATTTACTTGTGTAGGAGTATTTGCATAGGATCAGGTAGTATTGTCGCCTGCCCCGAGGTCACTTGATACTTGGCAGTTGGTTTTGTTGGTGTCTGGAGTTATTGAAGCTGGATCGTGCTTGTTCAGATCACCACACCCGGCCGGCCGGTCACCCATGACCTGTCAAGTCCATGCTACTGGTTGATTGAGTAGCAGTAGATCGCAGACTGTGTATGGAGTATGGTGTTGATATTTCTTACACGATCCCAATTAGGACGGCGAAAGAAATATATATGGGATATCTATCTAATCATGTTAGCTTGGATATGAGATTAACCTCATGATCCAACAAAGCGGAGTTAAGCGGTGTTAGTAGTGGGATGTATCTTAGCATCATTATCCATAGTGGAGTTAATCTCACCAGGATATGTACTCAAAGTATACCACTCATTTCTAGGCATTACCTATACACTAGTCTGTCACCCTAGCAATAATGCTAAGAAATGTGGGGCATGGTATTCTTGATTGGCCTTGATAAAAGAATGAACATGATATCTGCAAGCGCATAGATAGAAATACCAATTGTAGCACTTCACCGGGAGTAATCCAGGTATCGTATTTATATTTTACCACAGGGAAGGGAGTCTATGGAAAGGTAGAGAGAAAAGGATGTCTAAAGGTTTAGATTGTAGTTTAGCTATGAGATCATCCTCTTTACAGTAATATAATGCAGAGTAACCATATGCATAACTCAACAGGTTAAGTCACAGGATAAAGATAATTATATAAATGATAAATACCCAAGTCTAAGATCATCATAAGCCACTAGAATCATACAAGCTATTAGCATGTAATAAATTAGAATAGAATGAATATTCCTAGGTTACTCCTAATCATATATGTCAATGAATACTACAATTAGTGCAATACATCTAGCTATCATGGCAAGGTTGGATTACTTTTACACATGGCAAGCAATTACCAATGACAAACAAGGATCTAAACTTATTCATCATCGTAATTATAGGCTCGACGTGTCCTACATTCGAGGGTGGATTCCAAAGGACTCAATGGGGCTGTCACACCCAAGATCTACCACACGACCCGAGAATGTAGGGTGCAATTGCGGATAAACGTTGTATAAACACCACGTTTACACATTGCTTATCACCCACATAGTGATTATCTATATGGATGCTATACAATTCCATTCATAAAATATAAAGCAATCTTACTAAACTAAACATATAATCATAGCAAGCATAAACACATATCAATAAGAATATAATATTTATAAAGATCAAAGCCATAACAATTGTATTCTAATTATAAGAGTACTTACAGATTGAATACAAGAGAGAAGTCTCAAGAACAATGATCCTTGCTACTCCTTGACTAATCGGGAACTCAAGATGAACTTGATCTTCAACTAGAACTAGATATGTAGCTAATTACTTCTAGTATGAACTAGGGCTTAGGTCTAGACTTGGTTGAACTAGATGGGTATGAGTTGATAATGAAATTGTTATGAGCCTCGTGGTCATTTGGTCTTCTTATATAGTACTTGGCGATGAACGTCAACCCTTGGATCAAACCGCCTCGAACAACGGTGTAGATACAACCTCAATGACGGTAGTGAACCGACCTAGGAACGTGAGGTCGATCGGTGGGACCCACCTGGCGGCCGCCAGGGTGGAGGGTGGCGGCCGCCAGCCGGGCGTGCCACCTCACCATCTCGTCTTTTCTCCTGTCCTCCGGTGTCTTCTAGAATGTTTTAGTCCACTTTTCGGGTTGAGTTGATTCACGGACAAGTTTGGTCTTCATAGGCCTTGAATATTCTGGAACTTTCTCCATCTTTCTCTGCAATTATCTATTAAGTCCCTGTAAAGGCACAGAATACCAAAACTCGTGGAATTATGTTAGTTAGACCCCTAGACTTATGTTTGGTCTTTGACTTTAGCCCGTAATTCATGTTTTTTAACTTGTAATTTTATGCTTTAACAGGTGTCAACATATGGCAGGCATGTTGCATGGCAAGGGTCAGCAAACGGCCGTGTAGGAGTGGCTAGAGAGGGTGATGCAGAGGTAGAGCAGTGTTGGGAGACCAGTCCTGATGCACCGAAGCGACACAAGCATCGATGGTTTGATGCATCGCAGTGACACACACAACAATGATTTGCTCGTCGCTGTGATAGAGTAGGGTACATGGCATGCATGGCAGCTCACCTGCTCTCTTGATGTACCGGAGGCTATGCTCTATTTACAGCTAGATTCATGGCTAGATCCCATGTGTTGGAGCAACTTTTTGAAAGTTTTTCCATCTTTGTCGACCTTTGAGTCTCCTCGGTTTTTGAGATAATGCATATGTTTTATTTCGTCCATGTGTTGAGATTAGTCTGAATAGCATTTGCAAGTGTATAATAAAGTTAAATCTACTTCGTCCTCAATATACAACGTTATTTTTTTAAAAACTAAAACTTTCCGATCATTTATAATCTGAACCTAGGCGTTTAATTAGTTTTGTGTTATTTCTTTTTGTTAAACTTTAGTGTGGTTAGCCTACTTAGAAAGAATCTACATCCAGTAGAAAAATTGTGGTACTACTCGCTCCTGGTATCTAAATATTACATAAATCAACCTGTTTATTCCCCAGGCTCTAGAACCAAAGATGTCCCCTTTGGGAGGAAATGTGCTGAACATATAAGTGCCTGGGCCCCGGTAATAGTGTGTGAACTCTAAACCAGCTGCAGGGATTCAGACGAGACATCAATGGGCCGCTACTTCACCCTGCCAAGCACTCCAAGTAACTGCGCTTGTGTACGAACACTAGAAATCTTTAATGAATCGGCACGTCGGTTGAATCTGCACGAGGCTTGGCAAGAAAGTAGCGGCATTGAGTCTGAACGACGCTTGACCAAGAAAGCACTAGTTTGTAGTATTTTTTTTTTACTGAAATTACGCCTTGTTGATATTCAATCATGGATATTATTCATGTTTGTTAGTAGTTTGCTAGTTTAAAGGGTTTCTTTTACTACGTATACAAGAACACAGTAGTATAATGATGCTTGTAATCTGAACTGGAGTGAACCGATCGTTTATTTTGGGCTATACTAGGCAAATGGATGTGATAGTTGCACATTATCTTGTCTTTTAAGAAGTAAGTTTGGCAGGCGGCTGATCGATCGCCACTGTTGCAATGTTGACTACTTGTGAATTTATGATGGACTCAGTAGAGGTAGCACACTTTATTTGTGCTGTGGGAACTGAAGCACTTTTCAGCATGCACTGTTGTACTGCTAGCCGACGTCCCTTGCCTGCTATTTGGGGACACAGGAGATCCTGGCATATGGATATGTATGAGGTTTGCTTGGGACACGCGTCACAGTTGGTACTGAGTCACAATTTCATAGGTGATATTTATTACATGATGTTATGGTCATTCCAATATGAATTTTTGTTCGGCAATTTTTTTATCAAATTGGATGTCTCGTCCTTATGAATTTGTCGTGGAAGCACTTTCTTTCTTTTTGATGTGAGCGATAGTTATGCCAAATATATTTTTAGAGGTGTAATTTTAAAAGATACTCCCTCCATTACTTAAAATGTAGGGCATACGCAGGTTTGTGTTTTTGATTTTTTATTAGGCGTCTCATTCTAATCGGGGTGGGGGAGGAAGGGAGTTGTGAGGCTTTTAATAGTATGCATGAACCCAAAGGTTTGTATGCAAGAAGTTTGTTACTCTATAGTGTATACAAGTTTGCATGGGGGATACAAAATGCGGCACATTAACCCACACCTCAGCGGCTTAACATGTATTATTGCTCGTTTTGTTATCTCAGTATTTCCTTGGTATCTGAGATATTGGCTAGACGCCTTATAAAAAATGATAGAGGGAGTATTTAATAGTTATGTTTGAATTGTCTGTTATTTTGTTCACTGATTACATGGCGATGTAGAGATGTTTTGGTCCAGATAAAATTTTTATACTCTCCAATATGTTTGTGGCTCTCCTAGTGAATCTAGGAGCACTGTTACATATTCCGTTATTATTTCTAACTCACTAGGTGCGCGTCTTATTGAAGTCTTATTTGGGGAGACCAGGAGGCAAAAATCGCTCTAGTGGTCTAGAGGTAAGCCGTTCCGCAGTACCCATGGAAAAAACTCTTTTGAGTCTCATTTAGGGATTTGTTGAGCTTATTAGCCTAGTTTTTTTTTTTGCGAAGGTTATTTTCCAACCTTCTAGAGTTCAAGTGCTACCATATATATGGAAGTTATGTTGTTTAATTGTAATTAATTTGACAAGAGATTAAACTATATGCGTTGTAGGAGGTTACCTTTGTTGTTTCTTATATATTTAGTTTGAAGGATGATCTGGAGTTGTTTCTGAGGACCAACACAAACCATCTGCTACAATACGGCACATCATTTTCTGGTGTATCCTCTTGCGGGGAGCCTTGGCAAAATCTCCTTGACTACGGTTAAGTGCCTAGCATGGTAGCTCAGTAAATTATTTTTTTGTCATAGTTTAGTTTCCAACCTTCTAAAGTACAAGGGCCACCATCTTTTTTGTTTTTACTTAACATGATTTTGTCGCACTTATTTCTTTTTAGTAGTTGAGTTGTCAGTTTTGGTACGATTATGTGGGCTTTTTTATGGTTTTATCGATGGCTTGCAAAAAATTGTTTACGTGAGTTGGGTAGTCCAGCTTTTTTTGAAAGCTAAGTTTCCAACATTCTAAAGTTCGGGTGGTTCCATCTATTTTGAGGTAACTTTGCATTATAATACCTTTATATGATGTATCGTCATCATGAAACTTACCAGCTTTGCTAATAGCTTTAGGGTTTGTTTGGTAGGGCTATACCTTGCCTCGGCGTTGATTCCGTTGGAAGCCCTATGTTAGCGAAACCCTTTTGCTTTGCTAATAGCTTTAGGGTATGTCCGGTATGGTTTTTCGCTGGATTCGGGGTCTCTTTCCTTTGAAGCCCTACACTAGTGTAAGGTAGAGGAGTTGTATCTATTTTGGAGTGGCCTCATAATTGTTCTTCTTAAAAATGGCTCATGGGTTGTACCGTGCAGCGTCTCCCAAGGAGATCTGACAAAGGTCTGCTGAGTTAAGCGCTTAGTTTAGCATCTTAGTCAAGTATTTCATTGCAAAGGTTAGTTTCCAACCTTCGAAACCGCTAGTGCTTCCATCTATATTTAGGTTAATTACTTTGCCATGGTGTAGTGTTACCATGTTTTTTAACAGGAGAGATAAGAGTATGTAGTCATTTTATGTCTCAATTTCTACGATTTACCATTGTCATGCTTTTTATTAAGTTTGCTAATAGTTTTAGGCTATGTTTTGTAGGGTTTTTCACTGGCCCCGTTGTCGTTTCTGTTTGAAGGCATTTGCTAGCGAAATCAGGAGTAGTTGTAGCTGTTGTTAAGGGGACTCAGTACTGTTCTTCTTCTAAGTGGCTCCCGTGGTTCTCAGCGATTCGTCTCCTGAGGAGTCTTGACAAATGGCTGCGGATTTAGCATTTTAGTCATGCACTTGACTCGCAAAGGTTAGCTTCCAACCTTCTAAACTTCAAGTGCTTTACAACAATATTGAAGTTATTTTTTCCATCTTTTTAGCCTCACCATGTTTCTTATTATGTGACCTAATAGTTTTTATTATTATTACGTCCCCCTTTTTATGATTTCGTCACACTGCAATTTACCAGGTTTGCTAATAGTTTAAGGGTATGTCTGGTATTGCTTTTCGCTAGATTCGGGGCCTATTTCGTTTGAAGCCCTACGCTAGTGAAAGGTAGATGAGCTATAACTATTTTGGAGTGGCCTCATCATTGTTCTTCTTAAAAATTGATCATGGGTTTTATAGTGTAGCGTCTCCCGAGGAGATCTAACAAACGTCTGTTGAGTTAAGCGCTTAGGTTTTGATCTTAGTCAAGTAATTTACTGCAAAGGTTAGTTTCCAACCTTCGTAACTTCTAATTCTTCCATCTATATTTAGGTTACTTTGCCATGGTGTAGCGTTACCATGTTTTTTAACAGGTGAGATAATAGTATTTAGTCATTTTCTGTCTCCATTTCTACGATTTATCGTCATCATGCAATTCATTAGGTTTGCTAATAGTTTTAGGGTATGTTTGGTTGGGTTTTTCACCGACCCCGTGGTCGTTTTCGTTTGAAGGCCTTTGCTAGCTTAAATTTGGAGGAGCTGTAGTTGTTGTTAAGGGGCCTCATTATTATTTTTTTTACTAATTGGATGCCGGGGTTCATAGTGATTCGTCTACCGAGGAGTCTTGACTAATGGCCGTGGATTTAAGAGTTTAGGATAGCATTTGAGTCAAGTATTTCACTGTAAAGGTTAGTGTCCAACCTTGTGAAGATACAAGGATACTATCTATATTGAGGTAACTTTACTTGTATGAACCTAATGATGCAGTTGGGTAGGTGAGGCAATAGTTTTAGTTTGATTGTGTGCACCTTTCCTAGAGGTTTCATTACCATGCAATTAAATATGATTTGGTGGGGCTTCAATTTCGATTTTTCCAAAATGGCTTACGGTGATCCATTGAAACCTATCATGACGAGCCATGTCAAATTCCCGTTGAGTTAATTGCATAGTGTAGCATCTTACTCCAGCATTTCACTACAAAGGTTGGATCCCATCTTTTTAAAGATGAAGTACTAAATTGGTGTCGTAATACGCCTATCGAAGAGTAGGTGCCATCTGAATCCCACACCTTTTGTGAATGAAGGATGAGATGGAGTCGTTTTTGGGGAGCCTCACTTTCGATCGTTATACAAAACTGCTTCGGTTCTTACTTGAAGCTCCTCCTGAATAGCGTTGACAAATGCCCCACATTTTATTTATATATAGTTGCTAGCTATACCTAATTAGGTAATTGTTTTTTCTTCAAAGGTTACTTACCAACATTCATAAATTCTAGTGCTATTATCCAATTGGAGTTTACTTTGTTGTTTATTTTTTTTAAATTTTGATAGGATATCAACTATAAATGTTGTACAAGTTAAAGCATCCATGTGCCCTTTGTTTAGTTTAATTAGCATAAATTGTACAAGATGCAACTTTAGTTTTATGGGTTTATTTTATGGGTTTAAACTTCTTTGACATGGGTTTAAACTAGCATGACGTGGGTGAGTTTGTATTATATATATATATTTTCATCATTTATTGATGCCATACACTTAGTAGGTACACAAGGGGTTTAGGGCTTCGGGTGATCAAATACTTTTAGTACGATTAAGTGTTTGACTTTTGCTTCTTATTTAATTATTTTTTCATATAAGTTACTTTACCACCTTCTTAAGTTGAAGTTCCATCATCTATATCGACTAGTAAACTTTATAGCATGTAGCATCAGGCATGCATGTTTACTATTGACGGTATATCTAAAGGGCCTTTTATTGTTGAATGCAGGTAGTAATGGGTATGCGATGTAGGGTGTGTTTGGACCTAAAATCTTGGACTGATTAAAAATAGATCCAAGTTTTTGCCTAAAAAATATTGTTTCAAATCTAAATTCAATGTAGCACGTTTCGTTTATTTGTGGTCGATATTATCGCATAACCGCATAACTAGGCTCAAAAAAAGTCGTTTCACAATGTACATTTAAACTATGCAAATAGTTTTTTTTGTTTACCTAAATTCCGCACTCCGTTTATGCGTCTTTAGGTGCACTTAATGTTTCGATGTGATGGGAATGTAGAAAAATTTATACGGAAGTTGGGACCCTAAACAAATCCGTACCATTTTTTCTCCACACTTGATTGTCTTTATGGGGTTGTACTCGTCGTTGAAATGCACACGCATGCCTAGCCGGTTCACTGTGCATGCACGCTCGTTTACTTGGCTGAGTCTCTCCCTTCCTATGCAAGACTACGCAGATGGACCTTTGCAGTTTTCTTTCTGGCATATAACTAGGAGTTGTAGGATGTTTCAGTTCGTCTCACCCACAGCAGCTTCCTTCATCCCATCATTCTACAAGCAGCAACCAGGAAGCAAGCAAAGCTTCCATTCCTGATCCAAACTTAAATCCCCTTCCTATTTCCTAATTAGCTGGCACCACTCAATGCCAAAACGCAAGAGGGTCGTGGAGCTCCAGAAGGGAGCATCTGGCCCTACAGCCAAGCGGGATCTGCCGGAGGCAAGGCGCAGACTACCCTGCGTTCGCGCCACCACCCGCTGCTCCGCCAGCAGCGCCGCCTCCGCCATCACCCACTGTTCCGCCAGTAGCGCCGGCTCCGCCACCACCCGCTGCTCCGCCAGTAGCGCCGGCTCCACCACCACCCGTTGCTCCGCCAGTAGCGCTGGTTCCTCATGCGGAGGATGAGCCTGCTATCCTGAACGGCGGTCCCGTGGTGCTTGTTACCCCGACTTGCCGTCCTCCGCTTGGGCCTTGGCAGCAGCGCCGCCAAGGCCGCCGCCGTCGGCTGCATGCTTTGCTCTAGCTGTAACACATGGAGAGGGACCCGCAGGAGAAGGTAGTTCCAAGGGAGCAGATCCAGACATGCCGGCAGCGATGGTTGCTGGTGGGGGCCGAACGGCAGATTGCCGCGGCAAGGCCAAGTTGGTGTCTAGCGGGTCGTCTTCATCTGCATGGTCAAGTGGGTCGTCTTCTTCTGCCTGGTCAACCGGTTCCTCCTCCTCCGAATCCGAAGACCCCGATGGCCCGCCCGCGCTGTTGGTGGAGTTGCTCATTAAGAAGCCAGAGCTGATTGACTCGGTCGTGGCAAGTGTTTTTTGATCACTTGGGTTCTTCAATTTCATGAGTTTGTATCCGAGTCGACCATGTTTTTTACTTGCAGTACTTGTTTACAATAAATTTTGCAGGCCATGGTTGAATCCTCTCGCCGCCGTAGGCTTGTTGCTGCTTGTAGCTTTCCTGCTCCACACCGTGGTCGAGGACGGGGCACTCGCAAGATTCCCGCTACTCTCAAGGGCAAGCAGTTGTGGAGGAGTCATCTGACGATGATTTCGGTTTTTCTGCTCCTATTGTTAAGAAAGAGGGCTCAACCAGCCATGTTGTCGGTGGTGCTGCATAGATCGGTCCGTCGCGTGGTCGGAAGCTACCCTCTAAACTAGTAGCCTGGGTATGTTCTTACGTCTTAAAGCATCCTATTTTTACATGGCACAAGTTTGGACTAGTTTGTCTTGAGAGTGGTGATTGAAGCTTCATTGTTTCAAAACGCGCAGTTGATTGACCGTTGTGGGGTATTTGATCGGAGGATGCGCCGTCCGAATATGGATTCGCTCAGTCTTGACCGTAGCAAGAGTTTTATTAAGACCTTCAATGCACCATTTATGGACTCGGTGGTAAGATTAATGATCTCTTATTTACCTTGTTTGAATCTACCTACTCTTTTGTATAATCGGAGTCAACCAGGAGCCGTTCCATGTATCATTTAAGATTTGGGTGTCTCTGTTAGTTTTTTTTCTACGCACAAATAAAATTACATGGATGGTTTTAGACAATCTGAATGCATATAAATGGTCAAGTATCTTAATTTGGGTGTTTTTTTGAGCTAACGATTTCAAAGGTGGACCTTTTATTTTTAATGTTTCTTGTGTCATACTGGTTAGTATCCTGTACTGATATCTTTTACATATTGTCAATTATCATAACGACTTTCTTTTTAGTGCATTTGTAGATATAGTCTTCTATATATAAATTTGAAATTATTTATAAATTTAGTAATAGTTTGAGATGGTTTATATGTTGGATTGTTTATTACGTCACTTTTTTGTGATTTGCAACGGTGGATGTATATGTGATTTCTTTTTGTTAGTATAAGCTTGGTTCCCTGTGACATAAGTATACCCATTGTGTTTTGGTATTTCATGTAATGGCTAGGCTATATTTTTGGTTTCTGCCTGTTTATCGACTGAGCACCTTTTATTTCTTTAAGATCAGTCTTCTTTTATTGTTGTTGTGATGTAGAGTTTCTTTTTATTCGTGTATTTTGCCTTCGCAGGAACCGCCGGCCGATTTCTGGACGAAGATAGCTGATGAAGTCATGCATACTGTCGTCTTATTTGATGATGTACCAATGGGGTTTGAAGTGGATGTGACCCGTGTTAATGGGAGGGTCATGTTGACTAATGGTTGGTTAGAGTTTTGCCTGGCTGAACGGGTTTCTATTTCTGATGTTGGCTTGTTTGTTTGGGTTTGGGGCAATGCTTGCTATGCGGCTTTATGCCGCCAGTGGCTCTAAGAGGCCTCTTGACGCCCGGCCATTATTTGGAGCTGCGATGGCAGAAGCATTTCATGGAAAGGCAGTTTGTCGGTGGAGTCTATGGTGAGTGACTGAGCCTGATCTTACGTCGGTTTTGTCCATAGTTGGTGAGGATTCTAGATTTTTATCTTATGAAGCGGGCTTTGTTTGCAGTCCCTCAAAACTACTTGCTCAATATGACATATGAATTCGCCGCTGGTACCCACATCAGTCCTGAGTTGATGCAGACGATGGCCAATGTCTGGCATAACGTCGATGTTAGCTTTCCGATGAATGCGTGCACGCTAAGGTGCATCCATGTTGGACCACGTGCCCGGTTTGTAAGTTTTTGATTGCTCAGCATCTCAAATACTCTACTTTTATTTTGTCGTAGGTTTGAACGGTTAGTTACTATATGGCTGGTGAATGGTGTATGCAGCTTCTAACATGAATAGTGATCGAATGATTTGTTAGTGAGCTCCTATTTTTCATGTGATAGAGTACCTCTGCGTTTTAATCAAACAAAATCACTTATTTGGCCGGCTTGGGCATGTTACATTAATATATTTGCTATGTACATCCATTGGCGATTAATGAATGAAATTTTGTTTGTGTGTGTCGCAGTTCTTTGCCCGAAGTTTCTCCAGTTTCCTCTGCAACGGGACCGTGACAAGGCTCTATGTGGGTGATGGCCATGCGAGTTTCCCCACTATGATACGGCGTTATCGTGGCAATCCGCGCGTTGCACGGATTGTGCACGGGTGGAATATCTTCTCAGCTATTGCGGGGATGGAGATTGGTGATGTCTATGTCGTTGTAGTTTGGGAGGACCCCGATGGATCTGGTTATGACATTCGGTTCTACCATGTTTGAGTTCAGGTGGCCGGTGAATGGCATTGCTCGGTGACTCAGTTTCTATATTATTTTATTGTAAGAACTCTATGGTATTGTACGAGCTATGTCCGCATTAGCTTTTGTGATATGCATCTAGAGGAACTTTGGGTCATTTCATGTTCTAGTTTATTCTAGAGGTATTGTAATTAATCTAAAGGATTCTAAGATAAGCTTGGATCTACTCCATGAAACTATGGTATTGTAATTATTGTTTCCGGCGTTTGAATGAACTATGGTAGTGTATATGAAATGAATTGGTTTGATTCACTGGTCAAAGGTTAGTTCGCTATGGTCCATCTTGCATAGCTGAACCTGATTTTATTATCTTTGTACCTATCTAGCAGCCTGGTGCTGTAACAGGACTGCCGGGTTAAGTGCTCCTGCTCCATTTGCTTCACCAT
Source organism: Hyparrhenia diplandra (assembly GCA_015847255.1). Classification (NCBI taxonomy): domain Eukaryota; kingdom Viridiplantae; phylum Streptophyta; class Magnoliopsida; order Poales; family Poaceae; genus Hyparrhenia; species Hyparrhenia diplandra. The sequence goes on from JADLZK010004698.1 coordinate 60,116, forward strand.
GCTGTATGAGTTTGCCGATGGCAGTCATCACGCCTGAGCCGATGTAGCAATGGCCTTTTATATTGATCAATGTTGATCATAGCCTTTTCTTTTTGCATGTAAGTCGTAGGGTACCAACCTAGTAGCACGCAAAGTAGATTTATCTGTTTGAAAGTATAGCTACGACAATATGCCTTGATATTTGAAGGCAGATTTATATTAAAATGTCACCCAAAGAACTATATGTTAGGTTCTAACCTTTGCCTCAATCTACACATGTATTTGGGTAATATTTTACCCTGATTTCATTAATCAAATAGAGAATGGTTTTTTTTCTCTTGTACTCATCCCATCTGTGTCTGCTGCCTAGTACATAATAGTACAACTGGACCACTTGGTTTGGTGTACGTGCAAGAATAGTGTTAGTCGTCAGCATGCTATCTGAATCAAACATATCATCTTTTAGGTCCCTATACTTCTTTTTATGTACTCATCATCATGTTTTTTTCCCAGTTTAGTGTACTTATCATCATGTTTTTCGCTGTTTCTACAGATTTTATTTGTCGGGTTCATTGAGTGCATCCGTGAACACTGATTTTAATCAGTGTGCTCATTTAATATAAAAATACCTACTCCCATGTACCTTGGATCCGTGACCACATTTTGATTATTTTTTTTTGGATGTTTGCCGAACTGCAACAATGCTCCATACATGTTCATATTCAGTGTCTCTGTTACTTGATTTGTCTCCTACCTCCTTGGCTATAGCGCGTATTAGCCATAGGCAAGAGATTTTCTTATTCAAGTTATGTAACTGCAGGTGGTCAAAGATCGACCTGACTTCCTGTATCAAATAGAGTACGGAGATATTACTATGATGCAGTGTTCCATCTGCACACTGGCTACGGAATAGTGCACCTGAAGCACTTATCCACATGGTCCTACTAGTATAGTGTGACACCTGATTAAGGCAGTACACCGGAGGCACCGTGCTTTTTTTTTTTTTTTTTTTGCCGGTTTTGACTTTTAAACTTTATTTTTAAACATCCGCATTACTATTCAAAATATTTAAGCAAATCATAAAATAAATAATTCAAAATGCAAGTATTCTTATTAATAAAATTAGCCGCAACTTAATAAATTATGTTTGTGCAAAAAATTTAATAAGACAGAGCATCGAAAAATATGAGATGAAATCTAGGGCGATAGACTTAGGGGACGGAGGGAGTAGGTCCTGTTAGAATAGTGTCACATATGATTAAGGCTGTACACTCTGAATGCATGTTAGGTTTTTACCGGTCCATTCTGTTTGCTTGTAATAATTCCCGAGCTTTGTCTTATATGCTCTTACTGTAGGCACCTAGAGTTAAATGTGCCATTCTTGGCTTCCGTTCAGGAAACCAGCTTTAGGTTCTTGAAACTTGTCACCCAGCATATCCCGCGAGCTGCCTTCTTCGCTCTCCCTCCAACCTCGGACTTGTTGTGTGGTATGCATTCTTTCTATACATCCTTCCTGTTATTCTTGTCATTGATCTAGTTTCCTGAAGCGCGGGCGGTTTGAGTGAGTGACATTCTTTTTTTTTTTTTCTTTGGTGTATGGACCTGCCGTTTACATTCACAACTGCTGGTTTTCTAAACACCTATTATTTTTTTTGTTATTTTTTTTTCATTTTTAGTTATAACGCTTAATTCAGTTACACTTAAAGTGGCATTATGGATTGGATGGTTAAAATTATGCTATGGTCATTTTTTTTTGTTGCCATCGTGCAAGATATTAGCCGGGGCTCATGATTCCATCAAAGACTAGATGGGCCTATTTTGTTGAACAGACGTTTAGTCTCGTAGATATGTATTTTAATTTTGGGCCATATTCCTAGGTGAACAGTTTCGTAAGCAAACGCTATATCTTGCCGCGTTGTTTTTATCCTTTTTTAATTACGCTTGAAAGGTCACAATGGCCGACTTTTTTTTGTTTTGTTTCCTAATATCAGCGTCTTATATTATGTGATTTTTTTTCCTTAATTTGTTGAAAGCGGTAGGGTCTTTTATCTGTTTAAACCAGGTGCAACAAGGTTTACTAGACTTAGGCTTTTTATTTAGGTAGGGGTAGTCCTAATCTTTGTGATACACTTTTTTTCAGACCATTTGCTGATATATTATTTTGTTGTACTTCATGTAGTATCCATGGCACGGTCTGTATTTCTGTGGACGCTTAATCTCATGGGGGCTATGTACTGTGATTTTCACGGCGACGAACCCGTAACGAAGCGATTTGACATGCTGCACGCGATAGAGTTGAGGACGAGGCAACAGGCGGTTTTAGGGTGCTTACGGTGGTGGATTGCCGGTCTTCTCTTGTTGACGAGGGGCGTATCAAGCTTGCTGGTTTTGGTCGTTGTCTGCCTGGGGATGTTGAGGCTGAGCGTTCGTGCATGATGGCTATGCTTGCGGCTGCACGACGCAAGTATCACTTGTTTCCAGCTGATTATAATTATTTAGTCCTCGCTAAAAAGAGAGTATGTTTAATGCTATGAGGTCCGCACTTGGGCAAGTATGTGAAGAATATGCTGCGATTGGAGTTGATATGAAGGAATTTCATGGGCAGTTGGTCCGTGTTTGTGAGAATCTTTCAGTTTGGATAGGTGACAATCATCGGTATGTTTGCAGTGTTGATGTTTGGGCGGTGGCTGCCTTTCATGGAGTTCTGAGCAAACAAGCTGAGACATTGGATGATGCTTTGCTTCATGCCAACCAGAAGTTTGTAACTGTGGTCCTCAATATTGCACCACCTGAAGTGTTAGGACGCTTTGAATCTTCTGTTCCGACTCCTACGACATGTTTACATTAAACGTAATTTAGTAGAAGGAACGTTATTTTTTTACTCTAATATTTTTACGTTATTTTGCAGCCAATTTATTGGGATGTGTCGTTCAATACACTCTATCACATTTACAAAGAGTCTATTCAAAAGATTGGTGGTGTGTTTGAGGAGGTCCAGGTTGATGTCATTTGTGTTGGTCAGTTCATTGCTAAAGTTCGGGCTTCGGTTTCTCCGTTTGCTTATTCTGGTGCGGCAGCAACATCTGTGAAAGCAGCTACTGCAAAGTTATACTTCGCTATAATCAGGCACGTTGATGAAGAGATGGGTTATTCTATACTTGACTTTCACTGGCCAGTTCGGCAGTACATGGATATTTATATCGAGAAGTTTGATGCCAACATGAAGAAGGTGGCTAAATGTGCAGGGCAGCTGAGGGTGGTGTTATCTGACATGGCTAGTTTACTAGAGGAGATCCTTGCTGAACTTGCTGGTAAGCTTGAGAAAAATGCTCGTTGTGATGCCGTGCTCCAACATGTCAATGATTGTTCTTCGAACTTTGCTGCTAAAATGGGGATTCATGAATCCAAATTCGAGCACCTAAAGCGGTATGCTCGTTGACCGAGATGTAAAATTTGCTACCCTGATTACTAGATTAATCTGATTCCATATTTACGCTATTGTACAGAGAGATCGACATAATACACTAATATAGTTACTTATTTTTGTAGGCTCTCCCGCGCCACAAGGTTGAAATGGTGTCTACAAGGAAGGGTGGCTGTTTCTATCGCAAGTATTGTGTCTGGCATGATGGACCACAATTTTCTCGTTTGATGTGTCCCAGTAGTAGCTATGTTTGTTGTGTCTGAGTGAGATGAGTTTGTTTGTTAGTGGTGTAATATATTTGGTCAAGACTTATGTTATTGTAAGAACCTTATTTAGTCGTACTGGCTATGTAATTTATTTGGACGCATGCCATCTATTTCTAAAATCTCATGATCCGAGTAGTTTTCTTTTCCTAGATTCACTTTGCAGCTCAAGTTTTTGAACATCATCTTTTTTTTTCAATGTTCTTTTGTTTGGTGTTTAGAGGCATCGGACCCTAGAATTATTTCTCGACGTTTTTTTTTTCTAGATTAGCAGTTTCTATGCTGAGTAATATATCATAGTCGGCTTGGCCGATTGATGGAGTCGGCTTGGCCGATTGATGGAATCGTCTTGGCCGGGTTTTGTATGTAGGGAGATAAATTTGCTTGCGTTGCCATTTATTTTTTATTTCAGTTCATTCAGACCATGAGTTATGTTAGTAAAAGTATTTTTGAGGACTAAGAGACTTTACTATAGGGAGGAAGTTCTATGTATTTTCTGTTTATAGGAAGCGATGCTCGTTCAACACACTTTCTTGGTCAAAGCCCTAATATAAGTAAGCCGAGCTGGTCTACACAACTTTTTGTCATTAATATGTGGGGGTCCGGTGCTCCACGTGCTTCCATGATTAAGTCTGTACACTGCCTTTATCTCTGTAGTCATTTCCGATTTAACATTGCCGGTTTTTTAGCTGATTCACATGGAGCATCAGTGCTAGCCTTTTGTACGTTTTTTCACTACAGCTGGAGTAATGATTCAGGCATGGTGTAGCACTAATCCTCGGTTCCTTCCATTGACGGCCAAAACATTGGACCACGATCGGTCCCGCAAATCATTGGCCGACGAATGGTCCCCGAGAGACCAGAGCAATGTGTCTCTGCGTCTAGTATTTAGCTGGGTGGTAGTGCTGAGTACCGCCCCACCTATGCCTCATTTTCATCTCCTTCGAATGCGCGTGAACACGAAAGGCAGGAGCTAGTTTTTCCAGCTGCGCAAAAGCGCTTGAGTCCCAAGGTCATACCAGATTTGGGCGCTCCAATCAACTTCGTGCCTACGGTAATCTAGCTTACTGAGTTGTTAGCTTCGCGATATATTATTGTTTGTTTTTTTCCTTTAATTTTCAAGTCCAGTAGGTATGATGTATATATGATTATATGTCCATATAGTCGGATGTGGTGTGGCTGATGCCCAATATAGAATCTTGTTATACATTTTTCTGCCAGAAAGTCAGTTGGTTTCTTTCAGAATGATATGGTTTAGTGTACATAGTGTGTCCCGAACATATTAGTTTGGCTAATAAAATAATTGCTTTCTTTTTTTAAGTGTTTTTATTTCCATTGTGCTAGATGCAGATGGGTGCACCAGTTTTCCTTTGGCCATTTCATCTGTTAGGTGGTGTTTATTCTGACCTTCACGGTGCAAGGCGGCTCACTCCTGGATATCGGATGGACTATCACACGATTCACCGTTTTTTTTTTTTTTTTTTTTTTTTTTTTTTCTCGATCGGGCCGTTCACCCGTTTTTCATTAAGAGGAGGAAAACCAAATCCAGATACAACAAACCCCGATGCCGAGAAGACATCACGGGATAAAACACCAACGAAGACCTTAAACATAAACGAAAGCAAGAAAAGCGAGGGGCAGGGAACCCTCCACCTAACAATCCCAGCAAGCTGCGCCTATACAAAGGATAACTCAACACCTAGGTAGCTAGTAGTGATCGGAGCCGTAGATGATACACCTCGGCAGCAAAGCATCTGCCGGAAACAACCTCGGTGGCAAAGCATCCACCGTAACCTCCTTGGCGGCCAAGCATCCGCCCGGAACACGACCTCGGTGGCAAAGCATCCACCGGAACCACCACAGCGCAAAGCATCCGCCGGAACACGACCTGCGACTGCGACCTCAGCGGCACCGCACACACCGGAAATGCAGGCTCGTAGAAGATACACGGCGGCAAAGCATCCGCCAAGCGACGAAGAACATAGAGGATACACGGCGGCAAAGCATCCGCCCAGTGACGAAGAAAACCTCGGCGGCAAAGCATCCGCCGGAAACGACCACGACAACAGCTGCAACAACCACTAGCTAGACACCAGGTGAGGAGAGACATGAAGCGCAAATAAGAGCAGCAAACGACCATGGCGGGGGAGCGACGGGACGTAGCGATGACAGGAGCAAGAGACTCGAAGACGACGCCGGGAAGGGTGCGGCGCCAAATGTCGTCACCATCGCCCGCCCGACATCGGGCTGAGCTTCGCTTCGAGCATCAGGCATCCATGTCACGCAATGGGGCGAGCGAGGCGTGGCCATCCACGCCACCACGGCGTCGATGACGCACCGTCGGCGCAAGCCGCCCACACCACCACGGTGCAAGGCGACATACGCAGCGTCGGCCACGCTGCCAGCACCGTCGCACACCCCACGGACCCGACCACCTTGGGCGCGAACGCCGCCCGGGACGTGAGGTCGGGCGGGTGCCCAAAGACGCCGGAGACACCGAGAGGAGCGCACCGTCGTGGTGTGGGCGGGCCCTAGATCTCGGCCGCGAGGAGACACGGGCGCCCGGGGGGCATCGCAACACCACTGCAGGAGCAGCGGCCGTAACCCGAAGAGGATCCGCAGAGCACCGGTAGCCCGTCGCCGCGAGCACACGACGGACGGAGCCACCCGCCCGGCGCCCGACCGCGCACCACGCAGCAGATCCGGACCAGGGACACGGATCGGGCCGAGGACCTCGGATCCGCAGCGCCAAAGCGCCCGGCGGCCGCCCATGGCGCCGGGAAAGAAGCGCGGACGGGGGGGAGAAGAGGATGGGAGGGAAGGGGGAGGAGGTGGGGAGCTGCGAGCCACCTTTTGAGCCTTGTAGTTGGCTGGCGCCGCGCCGCCACCGCAGCTCGGAGGGCGGCGGCGGCGGCCGGATCCGGGCGGCGGGCGGGAGAGCTGAGGCGTGGGAGGGCGGGTCGCCCCGAGCCGCCCAGCCGCGCGGACGACGCGGGGAGGTGATTAACTTCGCATATGCGAGATTCCACACGATTCACCGTGGAGGTGATATTCTATACAGGGTGACTATTCCCTTTGACTTCGGTCTAACTTGTCTCCTACTGGGCGTATATCAATTGAGGAATCTGGAGCTGATGTTTCTGGTGCTATCGAAGCCGAAAAATCTGCATGTCTTGCCGTCGTCATGGTAGTGAGGAACAAGTACCACTTGTTTCCAGCTGATTACAACTTCGTCCGTATGAGGCCTCTTTTTCAATGCAATGAGGGCAGCCCTTTTGGCATTTAAGCAAAGATATGCTGAGATGGAGAGAGTATTGATGGATACTCAGACTTCGTTGATGGAGATGTGTGATGAATTGTTTGCTTGGTTAGCCCGAGATCATAAAGGCATATCACTTTCTGAGTCTGTTCCTGTTCATGCTTTTACGGCTAGCATGAAATATCAGTGTGCTGTGGTATTTCCCGAGGTTGCCCATCTGGCCTTTTTGTTGGGATGCTTATGGCGCGAGATTTTGTTCCCGAAGAGGTCGCCCGTTTCGATGAGACTGTGCCTAATGATCATGTGAGTAACTTTGGTTAATGTTCTATAGGCGTGACCATTTTTTTTCTTGTCTAGCTGAGACTAAGTTAGTTTTTTTAAAAAAAAATAAAATACAGGAAGTTCACCTGTGCTGTCTCACTGATACGTGTTGTTCAGATCGATGGTGGTGAGTTTAAGGCATGTGTTAAATTGACAGGTGTTGTTTAGAACATTCATCCATAGCAGCCATCAACGAGTTTGGGAAGGTGATGTCATATTGGTGTAGAAGTGCTAGGTATGAGTTTGTCCAAACGACCTATTTATCTTTGAATCAAGTTGTTGTTCTTACAAGCGTCCAGCTGGTTTGATAGTTCACCTAAATTTGGTCTTTGATGGTCCAATGCAATTGTTATGGCTGTACCTTTTGTTGGTAGGTGAAATCAGACATATTAATGGCTCATCTTGGACACTGCCGACTAACCGGGGACTCGCCTCATTGCTTTATACTAATCGACTAAGTTGTTACGGGTTCGGTTGTTTTAATCGAGGCTCACCATGCAAGTCTTTACCATCTCATCCGTCTATTGTTTGAACGACTTTCATTCGCAGTTGCCGATAGGGGGGGTATCTGAGCATGGTGGCATATAGTTCGCGATTCGATGTGGTCCGTCGCTTCCAAGATCAGCAGGTCCGTTATCCCGGCATCCGACAGCCTCTTCGCGCTGAGATCCCTAAAAAGTATTCACATATGTAACACAATACCTCATCATCTCATCAACATATTTGATATATGATGACATATTTTACGGACATGCGGGCGCCAACGATGATGACCCCCGGATCCGACGGTTGCCGCGAGGGAGGAACGCGAACTATATGCCAAATATGTTGTCGTCAGGGAATACACAATTACAAATCATATTTAGATCATACACAAAGCCCAAAGGGAATTGACATCTTTGTGAGCCTAAGAAACTCTCTCCCACCCATCTCTCTTGCTTGTTTGTAAAATCCAAAGTGAGATCAAGTGATCTCAGGGCAGTTGCTTGACTCATAGCATCAAGTGGCACCTAGAGATTGTTTTACCGGTTGATTTATTGTTACTCCTTTGTGGTTTCTGCCACCTAGCCGGCTTAGAGTTGTTGGAGTGGGATTGGAAAGAGTGGTGCTTGTTCCTGGCCATCTCCATCGGTTGTGAGGGGTTCCTGAGCCTTCTCTGTGGGAGTTCGTGAATTGGTTACTCTAGTAAATCACTCATGTCATTGAGGTACCGCACTTGTATGTGGTGTCTTGCGGTGCCTTTGATAGGCTTGGGTTTACAGCCACATACCGAATAACCACCGAGGTGTTGGTCAAGACAACAGGGACTAGCTTGCTGGCAAGAAAGTCAACCTAGTGATTGGTTATATCCCGGATTGGCTATGTGTGGCTATATCCTCTCTTGCCGACTGGCTCACTCATTGAATTGTAACTGATTGGTTATCGTCCTGGCGATTGGCTATATCCTCTCAATAATGTTGGTATAGAAAGTAGTACATCTCTTGTATTTAAGTTTCATATTATCTTGTGTAGCTTAATCATTGCCTTGCTAGTTAAGTAAATTAGTTGATAGTGTATTTAGTTATCTAGCTTTTCTCTAGTGTGTTCGTAGAATTTGTATTAGATTATTCACTCCCTTCAAGCCATACTATTACCTTTCAAGTAGGCGGCGGGTGGTGACAACCCCCCTATGTCCCTCCTCCCCCCCCCATGTCCGAAAAGTATGGCGTAGGTCAGCGTCACTGGCGGGACCAGTACGATCTAGTGCCCAAAGTGAGGACATGGCATTAGAATTTAGCTATTCATATAAGACCCTAAAGCTATAGGGATCCATCTCTTTACATTGTCCTTGGATGAATTAGCCGGAAGAAAGTACATTTGTTGCCTATAGAATTCCTGGCTATAGCAAAACCATAGCAAAACACATTTTGCCACGCTTCCCATAAAAGCGTTGTCCAAAACTTTACCCACGCAGTGATGCAAGCACCCACAACTCCTCCCAACGAAAAAGTGTTGTTATTTCTGCTATTGCAACTATTTTAGCTCTTTTACAACATTTTTGGCCGTTGAAATAGGGTCAAAATTCAGTATTTAATAAAGGCCCATTACACTGGGTTTAAGATTGGTGCCAAAATTCAGCTGGCTTGAATACAAAGGATGAGGACAAGACCTTACTATATACTCCCTCCGTCCACGAATATAAGGCGCGATTTGACTTGGTGCGGTCTTCAAGAACATATTCGTGGGCAGAGGGAGTATTGATTGTTGAGGGAGACGAGCTGCTGTGCATGGGGAGACGGTCTAGTCATCATCTTGGACTGAGCCACGGTTTTTTTTCCTCGGCAGGGAAAAATCGAGAAATCCTATAATCCCATTTCTTGCCTGACCCAGGTATTTTTGCCATACCGTTCAAATATTTTGGCCCATTTGAATCCGAGACCGCGAAAAAGGCCCACTACATATGTGGACTAAATTCCCTCCTCCATATACTCTCAGTCTTTTTAACCCTAAATTTATATGTGTGTATTTTCAATGTTACATGATTTGGACACAATCTATACGTTATCCTCTACAAATTGAAGGGTTTTTTCTTCAAAATTTATCCAAAAAGAAAACGATAAACTGACCTATTTTCTCATAGATCCGATAAACCTGTTTATCGGTGACCTCCGGTGGTATTTTTTCCCTACTGAGACGGGACAGAAAGCTCCCATGACTACCTATCATACTACGCGGACACCTGGGATTGGTTTTAGTATCGAAACCAGGTAGGGCATAGACGCCTGAGATCTGAGTGGCAAATCATTCATCTCAGACGTGAACGCGTGAGGAGGTATGTATATCAAGGTCTCGTTAAAATTCTACAGCGATGTTGGCGCCATATACGAAAATTGCACCTGCATCTATTCGTTAGAACCAATAACTGTCCTAATCGATCGATTTTGGCTGTAGGAGAGCAACACGTACGGCTCTTATTCCCACCTTTTCCCCAATAAATAATTTTTAACTTTGTTCAAAGTCAATTATCTAAATTTAATCAAATTTATAGAAAAGAACATCTATATTTATGACACTACATTAACATAATTAGATATACTATGAAATATATTTTCATAGTCTCTACTTGTTTGGTGTCATAAATATTGATATTTTTCTTATAAATATATATAGTTGAATTTAAGAAACTTTGACTTATGAAAGTTCATCATTTGGAGATCGACAGAGACAGGCATTTCTTTCCATTAGAAACGAGTGGGAGACGCAAACACTGAATTGAACATCTAAACATGCATGCTGAAACCAGCATGACACCTAGCTTGATCCGCCGGGAGAAGGCGGGGGCGGGGACTGCTTCTCCTTCCAGTTTTCACCACTGTCAATCAAAAACAAGTATATATACATAATCACGTCAATAATCAAGATCAAACAATAGTACGTGATATAAATAACTAAATGGAAAAAATCACCACAGAAACGAATGTGTTGCATATACCTAAACGTCATGACGGTGGCGATAAGAGTGCTGAGGAGAAGGCAGATGAGCAGGATATCAAGGTACTTGGTAGGGAGATTCAGTGCCGGATTCCTCACGGTGGAGGCCATCATCAGATAGATCCCAAGAATGATGGTGAGGAAGAAGAGGAGCCCTGTAGCCCCTGGCGCAATCTCGTCGTTGTCTTTCCCAGCAGCAGTAATGAAGTGCCTGACTAAGGTCATGATCACGCTGACGAAGGTGCTCCAGTTGAGGATGAGAGCCGACAGCTCGAAGATGTTGTCCAGCTCCTTGCCCGCAGCCTTGCTCCTCTCCTCGGCGCTCTGCGTGGCGTCCAGCTTGGGCGGCCATAGCTTCTGCTGGAGGTGGGAGGCGAAGACGACGATCGGCAGGAAGAGGATGGCGTAGGCGTGGTCCATGTCGAAGGCGATGAAGATGAGGTAGGTCATGAGCAGCAGGTGCAGCGACGAGAAGTAGACCAGGGCGCTGCCCAGCTTGGCCTTGGTCTTGAGCGACAGGAGGTCGACGCAGATGGCGAGGAAGAAGGGTGCCACCGCCATCTTGAAGGCCGTGGTGGATGATGCGTTGGCCGCGTATCCGGTGAACGTGCACACGGCGAAGCTCAGGGCCTTCTGTGAGTATTTCAGGCACCGCCCCTGCTGTTCCTTATCTTCAGCTGGCTGTTTATACTAAATAAACAACAATTGAGCAATAGCAAATTAATGATCTCCAAGGTGCAATATGTTTTAACCTAAGCACAAAACGTACAAGGTGCAATAGACAAGTTTGCTCTATGATCTCCAAGGTAAGATTTTAACACATGTTTTTTAATGATCAACTTGGGAGCATCTCAAACATCAAAAGAGCAAAGTAAAGGAGCCTCACCCTCACGAAGGTTTGGGGAGTGGAGTCACATGTGAGAATACATGCAGGGTTTGCAGAGATAGCTGACAGAACCTACCCAAAAAAAAAAAAAAAAAATCATTGTAATAAAGTGACTTTTAATGGATTGATCTAACGTTTCCCAGTAGGTCATAGAACATGATTTTTTTTTTTTTTTGAGACCCTGCCGTTCTTTTTTTTCATTAAGCAGAATAAAGTTCAAACAACAAGACGCCACAGTAACCAAACAGTTACCGAAGCAGAACCTAACAACTAAACTGGATTGGAATATTGTGGAACCAAGCTCGTAATAACTGGTATATATATATGGCTAATCATAATACATGGGGACAGAGTCTATATTCCACATGTCCGGGACTCAATGTACAGCATCAAGCTAGGCCAGGAAACTGGGAACAAACCTGAGCGGTTCTCGGTGACACAACGTCCACTACAACCTCAGGTACTGAATTTTTGCTTCCCAACTCGGCAGGCTGTTTGGGAGATTGCGAAGGCTGTAGCTGTACCTGCAATGGAAAGGAAGGTGTCAAGTATTAGCTGCCGAACTGTGCATGCTTAGGGATGAAAATGGGACAAATATTTCTCGATATTCATCCCTTCTGAAAGCAGCAAATAGATAGTTCGTTTCTCACTTTCAACATATTTAATATTCGTATTTATTGTATCCAAATTTGCATACTTCAAAATTGAATTTCTGATATGTATATGGGATAGATATAAAAACCGACGTATAGCCTACGTGATACGTAACCTAATTGAATAAATAATGGATATATAGAAATGCAGGATCACTGATCGGATCCAGTTTCATCGATGATAGGTCCAAGAAATAACTTGAACTTGTATTATCAATCGGTTCATCAAAGATTTATAGGGTATAACTGCCTATAACTCTGTAGTTGTACAAAAACATGCCTCATATGCTTGTTCTATAAATTTCTTTTGTATGAAGAGAATATTGTAATAACAGGTCCAAGAAATATGGAAATTTAATTTCCATTGTGTATCAAAAATCTGAATAAACCTGAGTGATGTGTCTTCATTAGCAACTATGGCTTCATTAGCAACTGCAGTGTCCGGCACTATAACTTTTAGCAATGGAATATCCATAGCTGTTCACCCCTTTCAACAACTTCATGTCAGTTGTTGTTTAAAGGTTGTGGTTTAGGGGATCAAGAGAAAAGACTAAAATAGATATTGACTCTATTTCTCTTGTACTATATTTTATTTTCTTACGAGTTAAGAGAATAAATATCATCCAATATGCACTTTGAATATAAATTTACTAAAAAATTTTATGGACTAAATTAAACTTGTATGTAATTTGACTAATTGTTGTTCAAAGCTTGTGAAGTTTTAGTTTTCACTATACAAAAAGAGTATGTATATATGACTACTAATTAGGATTCAGATCAATATCTATATATACCCATAATTTTGGACACACAACTACCAATGGTTTTGTTTATAGGTTTTTATAGGTATCACACACTTGCAGCAGTTGGAGTATATATGTGCGTGTACGAGTTGGTGTGCGTTTAGTGGTCTTCCCTATTTATTGGGAAAAGTAGTACTTTCTTACCTACCGTTATAAAAAAAAAAAATCACTCCATTATGTGTGCTACTGTTAGTGACATGTCATTGTCGCACGGTGGTAGATCGATAAGGGATTGCAATTATTTCCATCAATATGAAATAAAGGAATTGCTACAGAAATATAGTTTAGAAAAAAGGGTCACGGACATAGAGATCTGAACAACACATGCTATGTAAATGGCCGTACACCAGACTAACCTTAGCAGGGCTCCTTCGCTGTGGACTGTTCAACCAGGGCCCTGTGTTCAACTTGCTGACATCTACCTCACGTGTCCTTTGCTGTGGACTTCTCAACCTCATCTCTGACTCACGTGCCGCCATCCGTGATTGATCATGACTTCGAGGGTCTAGGGGTGGATACAGGGGCTCCATTTCCTGAGATAAAAGGAGGGCTTATTAGGCATCAAACATGGATGATTCAGACATAACAAAGGCTCCAAAGGACGTATCGACACGGCAGACCACATTGATGCATGATATGGTTCAATAATATTGAAGTGTTAGGAAGACATTGTAAGTTTAAAATTTACTCCCTCCATCCAAGGTATAGCTTTCAAATTTTGTCTTCAAATATGCCTTCCTAGCTTTCATTGCACCTCTCTCTTTTCTCAATGTATATGTCCCTCTCTATCTTTCTCTTTTTTGTTTTCTCTATGCATGACATTTTTTCACTACTCCTTGATTCTCGTGTCTAGACCTATAAAGTCATCTATTTTGAGACTGATGAAGCATATGTGTAAAATGAACTTACTGAAACTTGGATTTTCAAAATAAATAAGACACAATATGTTCAGGGTTTTATTCTAGATTAGTTATATATTTCTTGTGCTGAAACACTTCTGAAACTTGGAACTTATGCACTTAAGTTGTCCCTCTCTAACCCAACACAGGTGCTTACATTTTAATGTTCCTGTAGCTATTCACAAGTATTCTGGTTCATATGTATTCTGATTTTAAAATTAACATGTTAGAAAATTCTGATAAGTTACACTTTTTGAAGGAAAGAAGGACGGAATGGAAGAAGAAGGCCACAGGGGGCCTGGCCCTAGGTCTTGAAGATCACATGTGAGGTGCGATCATGTGGTTGGCGTGATTTGGGAGCATATGCATTTGCCTCCATTGGTTGCCACATGTCATGAGGGGTCTTTTTGGCAAAGAGGACCTGTGGAATATCCAAAGCTAGTCCTAATGTACCATGGGTGGGAAATCTTGCACACAATACCCCACTCCTTTCTAAATACTTATGGTTGCCAGGCGGAACCTCGGTCTCAGGTCTTGAGTTCAAATCCCCATGGGAGCGAACTTCAGGTTGAGGGTAATAAAAATTCTCTCACTAGCATAGCCAGGGTTCCGGGGTTTTTCCGTGATCGGGAAGAATCACATTTTAACGTCTCCCCCTCCGATCGCTTTCTTTTTAATATTTGTGGTGGGACTTAGATACATGAAAACCACTCATGATTGATAGCTGAAGTGTCAAAGTACTTGGTTTTGTAGTTGTAGTTGGGGCGTCATCAAAATTAGTCAAAGGCAAAAGTTGAGGGACAAAAAGTGGACTTACAAAGTTATCTAAATAACTCTTTCCTCCCATACAGAGAGGGGTATTGCGCAGTGTTGCATTATGGCAGAAGATTTTTGTTATAAAAAAAGGTGGTAGACGATTGTTTACATGCGTCATGCCATCATGGTGTGTGCACTCCAAAGCCTGATGAGAGGCCGAAGAATGTGGCGACCAAGTGAGTGACTACAAAGCAAGTCGTAGGACTCGGAGACTATAAACAACCTATGGTGCGTCACTCTCACACGAACCAATTGGCCAGAGCTTGGTCCTTGCATTGGTCGTCATTGCTAGCAGCTGATGAGTTGTTGATCCGTACGTGTGGTGCCAAAAGGGAGTCAGAGCCGTGGCGTTGCGACCCGTCTACTGGTGTTTTATGTTACTAATAAAGTTTCTAGAGACTAGATGTTCTAGATAACTTGGCCATAAAATCTGTTGCATATATATATTTTTGTTGTTATATGCCAAAAGTCCAATTTACATCCACCAACCATTTGATTTATCTGCTTGTTATATTATTATATATAAACACGCCGGGACCTATATATTCAATCAGGCGGCAGAGCTACTTTATATTGGTGCCGCAGAGCTAGCCAGCATCCAGCCCTTTTGAAGACGGACACCAAAGTCTATCTCTTTGTCTCGCTCTCTCTATTCTTTCATGCGTCATTGTACAAATTGTGTATTAATTGGCTTGATATTTGCAGGGTAATTGGTAACATCATAAATATATATCATCTTAAATATTTGTTAGTTAATTAATTTTGATTGGTGTTATGTCATGTCATACTAGCTACTTCATAATATGGAAAAACATGAAAGAGAAAAGGATCAAACTAAATATTTTTTTTCTGAGTTGTATAGTTATGACACTATGAGATGAATTTATTTACTCCTATTTAAACTTTAAAAGCAACATATGTAAAGAACAGGAAAACAGCAAACTGAAGTTAAATTCTTTTAGAGTTGAGCGGCTGCGTCGACCTAGCTAGTTTCGGGGCACATAGTAGATCAATATACAGGTCGAGAATTTGTGATGGAAGCTAATTAGCTAGCCGGCGCACAAAGGATGAAGAAATAAACTGGATAGAACAATACAAAAGATGAGCAGATTAAAGGTACATGGAAGGGAAGTGAAGTATTAATCTGACCGTGTTAGTCGTCGTCTTGTTGAAGACCACCATGGACACGGCCTTCAACCATCGCCACCCCCGATCCCTCCTCATCTCGTCGTTACCGCCTGCTGCATCTGCATCTTCACGATGCTGCGCTCGATGATCCCATGTGTCATCGTTCAGCTCTGCTGCTGGCACCACCAAGTCTTCGGTTGCGGTTGCTCGCTGCAGCCGTTGCCAGCGCTGCGTCGAACGCTGCTCCTCCGTTTCCATTTATCCGCGCTGCTGATTGCCGTCGTCGCCGATCGATCCTTGAAGAAAGCTCTCTCTAATTTGCAGGCATGTACTGTACGGCGTGCTCAGATTCTTTGATGATGTGTGGCCGGTGTTGTGAAGCCTTGCACCCGAACCACCATTTCTTCCTCTCTCTTTATAAACAGCAACTAGGGATCAGAGAGGGTCGTTGAATTGCTCTCGTATACGGAGTACGGACGGAGGAGTAGGTGAAACTTGTGCTGTTGTTTTGTTCGCGTGTGTTCTGCTCCACCCCGTGTGGACCGCGCGGCAAGCCGCCACCAGCAGGCCTACTACGATTTCTTTGCAACGTTCCTCTCGCTGTATGACACTGTGTCGTTGTTCATTCGCAGGTACCGTACTTATAAATTTGTAAATATCTGGCAGCGCGGCGAGCTGATGTGAGTGGTTGAAAACTGGAACGACGTCGTCGTCACGGGGGGACAAGGTAACTCTGTCGCAATGGCTACTCCCCTCTCATGCATGACGATCGCCTCGTGCTTTCAAAATATTCGTCGTCTCTCAGAGTCTCAGATCCGGTCCGAGTCAGACCCACATCACAATTGATTAAGTCACGATCACGATGCCCAAACGGTTGGACAAGTATGTTTTTATATATATGTAAAGCAATGCAGACAAGGGACCGGAGGAAGGAAACAGTCAGTACGTGGAAGCTACTGATGCCGGCCGCGGGCACCCAGCATATGGTGCTGGAACTATTACTAATACTTAATACTAGGATAGTAGGAATAGGACAAAAGCAGGAAGGAAAGAGGCAGTGGCTAATCACATCTGTGGCGCCAGCCAATTCACCACCACGACCCTAATTCTCAGCGATGATGCTTCGTTCAGGTTTCCAACACACGGTTTCTACTTATGATTTATTCCAACGGATTAGCTTCCTAGCATGTAGCTGTCTAGCTGATTGAACTTTTTTATTCTCTCCTAATAAATAAGAAGAGTTCCAAAACATTCCTTCCAAGAACTCTTCTCCTCCTTTGTCAAATCTCAAACAACTTCTGTGAAAACTTTTCACCAACCTGTTGAGCCTTTTCCACCTGCCACTTGCAGAACAAGCCTTAATTCCAACAGTTTCAGCAACTTGGACAGGAGGACCTGCATGCATGCAACTGATAAATCTGAATGATCAATAAGAGTCCTTTGACTCCGGCTTCTGTTAGAAAAACAATGGTCGGTATCATATACAGATAACTAGATGTCCAGATCATATGCAAAGGAAATGTGCATGGGCGCCAGGAGATAAGTACGGTAGGCTTCTTATTAGTACGTGTTGAAATCTCTTTATTTAGATTTGAGTCTAACATTCATAAGAGCATATTTACCATATTTGAGTCTCTTATTAGGTTTGTTTATTTAGCTATTTATTTATGCTTATTTGTGGTAGGCAATACGGACCTACCGTCTTTTTTAGGGAATCATAGAGCTTTCATTCATGAGCTGAAGAAATACAATCTGCGGCTGCTAGTTCGACTAGCCAATTCGGAATTACATCAAATCAAATAAAGAACGAACTATGACAGAAATCATAGAAGTACACATATGTGCTACTGAGTTCGCATCTCTACTCACCCAACACACGCGAAAATTCAAAAAAGAATTCCCCAGCTCTATAATATCAAGACACAGATTCCCAATGGAAGAAAGCATCGACTCCTGATCTTGTAGCATACGAACCAAGCCTTGACAATCAACCTCAAGAATTACCTTGTCAAAGCCCAATTCCGCCGCCAACTCCAAGCCTTCCCTCGCAGCCGATTAGCTTCAGCTGAGAGGGCCGACTCCACATCATCATGCCATCTCGCCGCCCACACCAGCACCTCCCGGTATGATTCGGATGATCGCCCCCGAACGGCCGACGCAGGAGCTTCCATTGTAACCGGCGTCAGTGTTGACCTTCACCCACCCCTCCTCTGGCTTCTCCTACCGAGCCCGAACAGTGGCACTGGTCCGCTGCCGTTGAGGGCGAAGCACCATAAGCTCTTCCATCTGACCTAAAACATAACGCGCAGCAGCCCCTGGCTCCCAGGTTTTCCTGCCATGTCGTCGCCCATTTCGTCCGGTCCAGAGCGCCCAAGAACCACAGATCACCCAGTGCGCTACCACTGGCGAGCATACATCTGGCTTCAGCACATTCGATGCCCAGGAGCAAAGATGCAGCTTGGGGAGTTTGATACCTGTACTGATCTTGACCTCCTCCTCCCAGAATCGCCTTGCCATAGGGCAAGCAAAGAAGATGTGGTACATGGTCTCTGCAGGATCACCGCACACCTCACAATGACATTCCCGCTCCATGTGTCTTCGTTTGAGCTCCGCACGTGATGGCAGGGAACCATGCACAGCTCGCCACCAGAAAACCCTAACCTTGGGCAGGACGTACATCTTCCACAGAGTCGCCCACGGCGCTACACCGGTCGACGTCGACGCCCCAGAGCACACCATAGCTGACTCTTGTTGCTCCTGCTTTAGCTGCTGGTAAGTCGAGCACACAGAATAGAAGCCATGCTTTTCAAAGGTCCATGCAAGAACATCCTTCGTTGCCCGGACACTGGTTTTGATTTTTAGAATCTCATTAGCTTCTAATGCCATAAAGGAGCTCTTCGCTAGTGCCTCATCCCAAATTCTGGTGCTGGGTATGAACAAGTCAAATACTAATTCCACCGAAGTCGAAGGCCGGCGTACCAACGGCTTAAGTGAGCAAGTACCCAAGATCCAATTTTCATTCCACACATTTATCTCTCCTGGCACAACACGTTTGATAAGGCCCTGTGATAAAATATTCCAGCCATGAAGAATAGCCTTCCAAGTTGCCAAACTTCGCCTCTTTTTGGTTGCCGAAAGGAAATCGGAGTTAGGGTAGTACTTCCCTTTCAGCACCCTAGCGCACAGCGAGTCCGGTCGCTTAATCAACCTCCAACCTTGCTTCCCCAACATTGCCTTATTGAAAAGTGCAAAATCTCTGAACCACATTCCACCTTCTTCCTTTGTTCTAGTAAGTTTTTCCCAACGGATCCCATGGATCTTATGGTTATCAAGGCCACTTCCCCACCAGTAATTAGTTACCGATTGTGTCATCTTCGACAAACCGCGGGGACATCGAGTTTGAAACAAGACATAGGGTACGTTGGAACCGATTTGCATATGTGCCTTGACCAGCACCTCGGGCTGCACGGCTCATATTCTTCTCCCCCCCACACACACACACCATCCCCCTCATCCGCGATGGGACATAGCTGAACGCGCCCGGATGAACCCCCGCTCTGCGGTGGTTGGCAGTCTCAAATACTTCCCCCCAAAGCTTTTGTATGTATCTGTAGACTGTCATGAGCGGCTGCCTTACAAACATCATCACGGCTTGGGGTGAAGAAAATAGCCGATTTGTTCTTATTAACGAGCCGACCCGGACCCGGTTATAATCCTCCGGGATCTTGGCTACACACTTCATGACCAAGTTACACCCGAGCGGCAAACCCCGAGCTCGCATGATGGAGTCCAAATATCTCCACTCAACCCGTTCATAAGCTTTGGCCATATCCAATTTCACAACACATGCACCCAACTTTCCCTTCCTAATCCGCAGATAATGAATGCATTCATAAGCAATCAAAATATTATCCGTAATCAGCCTTCCCGGCACAAAGGCACTTTGCTCAATCGATATCACCTCATCTAGGATTATCCCGAGCGGATGGCCATGGCTTTAGAACCGGCAACACGCTCCCCTTCACAAGCTGCCGGTGAGTTTGAAAAAGGCCGGCGTTGAAACCATCTACCCCCCCGGGGCTTTACAAGGCTTCATCTCGAAGAGAGCCGCCTCAACCTCCTTCTCCGTGAAAGGCTTTACTAAAAGCTCCCCATCTCTGCGGACACTTTCCTTGGCACAAAATTGCACACCACCACCTCGGTTGTAGATTTTCTTGTGCCGAAAAAGCTTTTTGGTAGAAATTACACGTGAGCTGCTCCAAGTCTTCTTGCTCGGTAAAAACTCTACCATCCTCGTCAATCAATGACTTGATTCTATTTGTTCGCCCTCAAGCCCTTGCCTTGGCTTGAAAAAATTATGTGTTTCGATCCCCATCATGTAGCCACGCGATTACGGACCTTTGCTTTTCCATTATTTCCTTTCGCCAAAGATTCGGACATACCGGCTGGCGTGATGACCCTTTCCTTGACCGAGGGGCCTCGATACAGTGAGTCCGCCCACTCTGCCTCCAACGCCGCCCACAAGTCCTTTACCTGCTTCTTGACCGAGCCAAAAATGTCCCGATCCCAAGCTTTAAGAGATTGCTGCAAGTTGGACGGCGTCAAGGCAACCGTCGAGATCGGCATCATCCCGACCGGGATCCCACGATCTGGTTAACAAACTCCATATAATCACCATGAGTTTTCCACATATTTTCATATCTGAAGGGCTTCCGTTTATATTTTGGTGGCCGCACAGTCACCATTCTTTGTCTCACCTCCACCACAAGTGTTGCATGGTCCGACTCCGCCAACAGCACACGGAAGACCTCCGAGTCTCCCAGCTCTATCATGAAACTATGATCGCCCAAAGCCCGATCTAGCCACACTTTCACATTCCTGTCCGCCTTTTGGTGATTATCCCACGTATAAGGTAAATCGTAGAAGCCAAGGTGCGTGAAGGCACAATCATCGACCAATGTTGCCGGTAACCAACGACATATTTTTTCCGTCAACTTACTACCATAAAGGGAGTAAAATTAAACCTTTTATACTCATATACATTTATCACTAATAAATTCCACTTGTAGTGTCTTGTATTTTATTTTGCAGATTTATAATAAAAAGCAAGTGGAAAATCGACCAAAGTACGCCTTCAGGAAAGCGCATTATTGCAAAATCCAAGCCCAAGAGCAAATCGACCCAAAACATCAAATGCGGGCCGAGCAAAGCCCGGCCCACAACTTTTTAGGGCGCAAGACGACACCCCACCGAGGCCGGGCGAGGCCGAGCCGGGGGTTGCAAGACCACACAGTGCGGCCGCACCCTCCCCGAGGCGGTTTCGGCCCGACCTCGGGGAGGCGGTTCGTGCACCTTCCAAATGGGGTTTCCGCCCTTAGTTGGTCGGTTTGCGCATACATGGAAGGTTTACTAGGTCGGTTTTGGTGTAATTTAGCACTTAGGCCCCTCCTCCAAGTGTATAAGTAGGCCCCCTCTCTCCCTCTCTCAACACACACCACTTGGAGTCCAACAAACCAAATCTCTCTCTCTCTACTACCTCTACCTCTCTCTCTTCTTCTACTTCTTCTTTCTTCTTCTTCTTTCTTCTTCTTCTTTATTCTTTCTTAGTTAACACTTGGAGTAGAAGAGCTACAAGGAGGGCTTGTCTCCTAGAAGAAAGTGCTTTGGTAATATATCTTCTCAATGGAGCATTCTTCTATTTGCATGTCCTATATATGTGTTCTTGGCCTAACTTATGAACTAGAGTATAGTTTTGTTCATGTTCTTGTGTTGGTATATGAACTAGCATATAGTTTACATATCATAATCTTGACATGTTCATTACATTTCTTTATCGATCATCATATGCCTAACTTGATTAGAGGTGGGATATCGGTTCGTTGTTCCTTCGGGTTTGCTCTTGTTCTAGTCCGTCCATTCGACGAGTGGGGATCCTGGGGGGACAAGAGTAGTGCTCTAATATGCGGGCATGGTGCCCGGGTATTACGACACCTGCGGATATGAGTGCACGCCATGGTTGAGGGGGTAGGCGGCTTGGTCGTGACAAGCCTTGACCATCCCTTGAAATCCCCCCCACGTTCGTGTGTGCTATAGGAGTTCGTAAATGCTTCCTATCGGGCCGTATGGTATCCAGGGAGTCTCCCCGTTATCCTAGACCTAACCCTGATTAAATCAGTTTGCATATGATCCTAACTATTCATTTGTATGGCCATAACTAGATACGCTAGAGCTACTCCATTAGGCTATTCATTTATTCATTTATTCTTTATCTATTTTCTTTATCCTTTTGCTGGTGGATTCTTAAGTGTGTGTCACACTATCCAAGAACCGTTATTGCTTACCCCTGTTATGAACATTTTGGTCTAAGCAAACACATGTTCCTCTATTCAGATGCCATGCTAATTTATTATTCACATGCCTTCCTTTGGGAAAATATAAATAACGATACCCTGAATACTTCCGGGTGAAATGCTACAATGATAGATCCGTGCGCTTGCGGATGAATATCTAAAATGGCAAGATCTATCCCGTTGACAGTCCCTTACGGATCACCGACATGGTGGTTTACTGGGGAATGTCAGCGGTGCATTTCTGACGCTTTTATTGGGGATGGGTTTTATACCTATTTCCTTTGATTGCGTTAAGAAATGCCAACAACCACCTCTCGAAACGTAGCAACCTGCCATTGCTCACGTTCCTTCCGTCCAAACTGTTCATCCACCGAGAGAACTTCATTGAAGTCACCCAAGCACAACCATGGAGCAGCCGATTGTGCCCTTAGGAACCTCAAAAAATACTAGCTCTCTTTCCTCCTTTCCCTCCGAGGTTCACCATAGAAACCCGTCAACCGCCATTGTGATATTTTAAGATGATCACATGATAGCGAGATGTCTATATGTGACCTGGATTTGCTCATTTCCGCCACCAACACATCCTGGCGCCACGTAAGCACCAGTCCTCCACCCTCTGACTTGATGACAATGGCGTTAAAGAAACCAAGATCACGACTCAAGACGAGGGCACGATCCTCCCCCATCCTCATCTCCATCAGGAACACCACCGCAGGCTTTCTCTCCTCCACTAGATGGCGGAGCTCCTGAACTACCTCAGGCCGCCCACAGCCCGGCAGTTCACACTTAACAGATTCATGGCGCCCGGCGGGGGCTGCCACTCGCAGCCACCGCCGATCCTTGCTTGGTGTTGGTACATTTTTGCCTCTTACGGACTTCTTCTATGCGTCAACCTCCACTGAAAACAGCAGCCCCATGCATCTGGTTTACTCGAGAGGAGACCAGGCCAACAGGGTCTTTGGCACCCGCATCCCCTTCCAAAGGAAAGTTGAGGTCTGGCGTGAGAGCCCCCAGCGACAGCTTCTTCTTTCGCTTCCTCTGTTCTTTCTACTGCTCTGAAGCCTTCCCCTGGGAGCCAAGTCGCTGACTCGCATTGATTCCCTCCTGTACACCTCCACTACCATCAACTCCACCCTACTTCTTAAGTGGGTACAAAACTTCTTGCTCTTCCACATTCTCCTCCCTACTTGCTGAGTGCCGCGAGGTATCCATAGACAACCCTGGCGCCTTGCCCATCGACCCCTGTGACTGGCCAGGTTTCCTAGGCCCCGAGGAGCCACTGCCAAACGAATCCACTACAGCCGCTGTAAAGGATTGCATCCGACGCTTCTTTTCTTCCGGCGCCCTCAGACTGACATCATACGGCAAACGTCCATCATCATTACGCATGGACAGAGTTGGACACTCCATATCGGAGTGCCCCATTAGACCACAATGGAAGCAGATGTAGGGTAGATGCTTGTACTGCACGGGAAACCACCGGGCGTCCTCATTCTTGTTCACATGCAACAATATCCCACGTCTCACCGGCTTCGCAATCTCGATGGAAACCCTAGCGCGCAGGAAGGCCCCACTCGCTTTGCCATCTGCATCCACGTCCATGTTCACTGCATGTACGGTTCATCCAGCCAAGCGGCAAGTTGGGGATACGAACCGACAACTCCATCTGATCAAACTTGATATCCGCTGGGGATAGCTTTTCATCATTCTCTCGGAGCAGCACCGAGTACCTTCCAACCATCCATGGCGATCCGGCAAATACCCTCTCCATGTCACAGGCACAGCCAAACTCCACCATGAAAAGATTGTCTGCCATCTCTCCAATAGCACGAAACTTGAGCCCGACTGGGTTGCCTCAAGCCGGTTTCATGGCTGCGCGCACGGTGGTAACGTTCACCGGCACCGGCGACAACACTTTCCCTACCAATGCCCACTCCACCGGCGGCATGATTTCTTCCTCTTCCTCATCATTGAACTCCAAGATCGTGACTTCCTCCTCATATAGTTTCATCCGCTGGACCAAATCCGAGACATTAGGGTTTGGGGTAGTGATAAGTACCGAACCGATCACGGCACGAGGGTGGCCCGATCTTCACGGTAGTAGGTCAACGAACAAGATAACTTGATATTGGGCGGCGGAGATAACCTTGTTGAAGATGGCAGCGGGGATAACTTGCTGTAGAACAGCGGATAACTAGCTTTATACCTGGCCAAGGTTGGATGCGACCCAAGCGACGGGGAGAGAGGCACCGAAACCGCGAAGACTTCGACTCGATCTCCAAACGACCGCAGAACCACAATCCGGAGCTAATCCACACAATATGGCGCAGCTAAACGGAAGCCGTAGAGCACGAAGTAGTGGATCCCAGAGTGATCTCTTCACAAGTCCAAGAAGAACAAGGAAGAAGAAGGGTTGAATAAGCACTCGAGCAGCTCGGCTGCAATATCACTGGGATAATCTCAATTCATCAAAATCTGTTGATAGCTTACATATGGGGGGGTATTTATACTAGGAACAACCCTCCTAGGTGGGTGGAAACATGAAAAGAAACTGGACCCGTCGACCATGTGAAAGGGAAACCTCGGAATGGACTCGAGCTGATTCTGCGTGGCTGTTTGACTTCGCGCAGCCTTCGGTGTTTTGATCATAACTCCACCTAGGAATCTTCAAATGCTGTGCGACTTGATGCGTTTGAAATCTAACTTGATAAGCTTTCACACCATATATCTCTTGCTTCATTAAGTGTTGTAGATTGATTCAATTTGGCACGAACATTTGGACTTCAAGCAGACTGCTGACTCACTGACCAGTCAGCACTAAATCTGGTCGGACGCCTTGATGAAGTATCCACACTGGTCATGGCTTGCGCCATTGGAAAGTAGACTTGATGAGCTTTCCAACAAGTGCTCATTTGCCTTCATACCTTTTGTGAGCCAAAAGTTATGGCTGTTTCTTTCTGACGGTTCTGTCACGCTGGTTTGGCTCGAGCTTGATCCTTCTTTGTGTGCCATCCTTGATGTGTTCGGGTCCTCTTTTTTTGGTGAACCTAAGCAATGTAAATATGCACGACTTAGGTAGCATGTAATTCTCATTAATGTTTAATTGAAATTCAGAAAGTAGCGCGTGCACCTCTTGTTGTAGCTTTTTAGCTCGACTACGAGTGATCAGTCCAGATGGGACTTTGTTGATTGTTGTAGTGGTCGGAGAAGTCACCAAGGTGGTCGATGAGGTCGCTGAGGTCGCCGACGCTGGCGTGGTCATATCATCCTCCCTCCCTTGAAAAGGAGTCGTCCTCGACTCTGACTTTTGTTGAAATAATTGTACAAGCCGATTGGCTTGTAGTCTTATGATAACATCACGATACCCTTCTTCCATCACCGCAATGTGTTTGAATCTGTAATCATACAAACCAAGTAGTAGCCTTGTAGGTGGAAATGTAAAGAATTTAGAATCAAGTTTAGCTTTCACCTTGAATGGATATCTGAATGTAGATTGCCTTGTCATGGTCGCATCATCCTCCCTACCTTGAAGAAAAGTCGTCCTCGACTTTTGTTTACCTGAAATCAATCTAGAAAAAAGTAAAGGGTGGATGTACGTCATAATTCGATACTGTTTCACTTTGTTTTGTTCATGTATTCCATTGCAATTCATATTCACATTATTAGCTTTTCCATGTTTGAAACATTCTCTCAATGGCCAACCTACAAATAGCTTTGAAGATGGGAGAACAAAAATTTCTTTGAAGCCAATCATTTGATTCATGTTATTATTTTTCATCTTTGCAATGTCACATATATCAAAAGATAACAAAGAAACATTCTTATTGCACAATTCAGAGATGTACTTGGCACAATCATGGGTTCCAAATGAGGTTGAAAAAATTTCAGATTCACTAATGAAGCATGTATGCACAAGATTTCTTTCTTTTGAATCATGATAGGAAGAAGGGAAGAACATTTTCGGTTCTGTACAGCAGTCAAGAAACAATCTTTCCATCTCAAGTTCAAACAAATGTTGATCACAATAACTTAACTCAAAATCAGCAAGCTTGTCACATGTTATACAAAGAGCACAACCATTGAATTTAGTGGCAACTTGATGTCCAATCAAATTGAATGTAAACTTGCAACCATAGGGAGTATTCAAAGATTTCATAGATGTTATGTTAAAAAATGTTCTCAAGTATATTGTTGATTTCAACACATTTATCAAACATGACATAGCACACACATGTAGATAGAGATATTTTTGCAAAGAATTCATCATGTGTATACATTTTCACATGCTCAGATTTATTTGCATACAAACAATTAGATATATATGTGCAAAGCATCATGTATATGAACCATATCAAAGCATAGAAAAGATCATGTATAACTGAACATTGGTTGTCAACTTGTGCAATTTCAGCAAAGGTATAAACATGCGACACTACCAAATTAGCACAAGTATTATAGTCAATTCTATTTGAAACATGTTCTTTATCACAATTACTCACCACTTTATCTTGCAAATTCAGATCTGAACCAATTTCAATACCTTTTAGACTTTGTGGCAGCACAAGTTCCATGGACGGCAATTCTGAAATCTTACCATTTTCCTCCTCATGGTTCATGTTTGGGGCTGCAAACAATTGGTTTAGAGTAGTGACAACCTTCTTACTTTTATCAACATGTATGGAGTTGTCCTTAGCAGCCATCTCTTCCTCGTTCTCATTGCAAACCTGCACATTTAGAAGAAAACACTAGAGGTAGAGATGAGAGTGTTAGTTTCAAACATATCCTCACATGTCTTGTTCTCGAACTCTCTATTTTTCTGTGATGCACCTCTCACTCTCTCAATTTTGATACTCTCATGCTCAAAGTGGCTGGAATCACACAACTCTCTTTGGTTTTCACTATGTTTCAGTTTGGTTATGCAGCCCTCCTCCTCACATGGGTGTGGATGCACAATTACTTCGGCATCTTGTGAAGCAACATACACATAAGTGTCATATTTCACCATGTTTTTAATTGGAGTTGTTGCAGCAATTGTTCCAAACGAATCAAGAGCCGAAGCCTTCTCAAATGCTATCAAGGTTGCATCACTTGAAGAGGAAGCATTTGCATTGGTATTACTATCAATCTGAAATTCATGTTGCATATCAAACAATGAAATTTGAGCATCATTGTCCCTAACCACCAATTCATCTTCCTCATCAAAAATTGGGGGCTGATCATAATTCACCACATCATTTTCATCATCAACCTGCGTCACACAAGAAAAACAACTAGAAGAAAGCATTATAATGTTAGTGGTAAATAATTCCTCACATGAGTCCTCTTCTTTTTCACTCAATTTTTTTGTTTCTCTCTCACACTGAATTATGTGGCTCTCCTCATATTTTGTGGAATCTCTCAGATTTTCTTGCTGAACTCTCACACTCATATTTAGTTGGTGGAACTCTTCCACACATATAGTGGAGTCTCTCTTCTTTTGATTTTGTACTCTCACACTCAATCTTGATTGGTGCCACTCTTTCTCATATAAGTGCGGCTATCCATAGGACCTTCTCTCTTGCTGAATTTTTCTTTTGGTGGGACCACAATAATCTTTAGCACAAATATCCTCACGGGAGAACATAGGATTGGGTTCACTCAATTCTTTTGAATCCCTTTTCCTATCCCTCATAACTAATCCCTCTTTTTCCAGGTTTTGGGGTCTTTGAGGCTGTGGGGTTTTATGTGGCTTTGAAAACTCTCTCTCACTATATTTGTGGGTCACTCGAAAGTGTTTCTCACTCTCTTGCTGAATTTCTCTTTTGGTGGAAGCTCCATAATCTCGCGGTGTAGGAAGACGTTCATCAAACATCCTCTCCATGGCCTTCACTAGTGAGTTTTCAAATTGACGAACTCAGCCCATGTAGCAGGAGCTTCTTCTAGATGATGATCACAATGAACTCTCAATTTGATCCTGGCATGTTAGGGGTAGCAAGAAATATGTGGAATATGAAGTATTTGTGGAAACACTCAAACTCACCACTTACTTACCCAAGTTCTTGCCTCAAGGACTGTGATTGTGCTGGTGCGGGCAGCTTCAACGGAGGTGGTAGAGAGGTCGTAAGGATTACGAATCGACTATCCCGGTTCCGGTTTCTTGGTGGAGCTATAGGTGGCAAACAAGGAGGGCTACGGTACTGAAATCCAAGTGAGTATGTGCTCTAAAGATAGGATGTTGCTGCTAACAAGATTACCACCAACTTGGATTTGTAAACTGAAAATTTCAGCAACAACCGCAACACACTTCTTCCTTCAAATTCCTTTCTTTTCTTTGCTTCCTTTTTTTTTTTGATTCTTTTCTTTTCTCTCTTTTTTTTTTTGGATCTCTTTTTTTTACAACACTAACATGGATAACAAATGATAGATATATAACAGTGGCAACTCGCAACTTGAAGAACACAAAACACACAAGGTAACAATACCGTCAAGAGGGCTATAGGTATTTTTTTGTGGCTTTTTAGTGGACTATAGGAGATGAACAAAAACACAATATATGATGGAGGAAAACAAAACTGATGGTACGTGAAAGGATAAATATAAATGGGATGATAACAAAACCTACCGTGACAACGATAGCTCTGATTACCAAATGATAAGTACCGAACCGATCACGACACGAGGGTAGCCCGATCTTCACGGCAGTAGGTCAACGAACAAGATAACTTGATATTGGGCGGCGGAGATAACCTTGTTGAAGATGGCAGCGGGGATAACTTGCTGTAGAACAGCGGATAACTAGCTTTATACCTGGCCAAGGTTGGATGCGACCCAAGCGACGGGGAGAGAGGCACCGAAACCGCGAAGACTTCGACTCGATCTCCAAACGACCGCAGAACCACAATCCGGAGCTAATCCACACAATACGGCGCAGCTAAACGGAAGCCGTAGAGCATGAAGTAGTGGATCCCAGAGTGATCTCTTCACAAGTCCAAGAAGAACAAGGAAGAAGAAGGGTTGAATAAGCACTCGAGCAGCTCGGCTGCAATATCACTGGGATAATCTCAATTCATCAAAATCTGTTGATAGCTTACATATGGGGGGGTATTTATACTAGGAACAACCCTCCTAGGTGGGTGGAAACATGAAAAGAAACTGGAACCGTCGACCATGTGAAAGGGAAACCTCGGAATGGACTCCAGAGCTGATTCTGCGTGGCTGTTTGACTTCTGCGCAGCCTTCAGTGTTTTGATCATAACTCCACCTAGGAATCTTCAAATGCTGTGCGACTTGATGTGTTTGAAATCTAACTTGATAAGCTTTCACACCATGCATCTCTTGCTTCATTAAGTGTTGTAGATTGATTCAGTTTGGCACGAACATTTGGACTTCAAGCAGCTGCTGACTCACTGACCAGTCAGCACTAAATCTGGTCGGACGCCTTGATGAAGTATCCACACTGGTCATGGCTTGCGCCATTGGAAAGTAGACTTGATGAGCTTTCCAACAAGTGCTCATTTGCCTTCATACCTTTTGTGAGCCAAAAGTTATGGCTGTTTCTTTCTGACGGTTCTGTCACGCTGGTTTGGCTCGAGCTTGATCCTTCTTTGTGTGCCATCCTTGATGTGTTCGGGTCCTCTTTTTTGGTGAACCTAAGCAATGTAAATATGCACGACTTAGGTAGCATGTAATTCTCATTAATGTTTAATTGAAATTCAGAAAGTAGCGTGTGCACCTCTTGTTGTAGCTTTTTAGCTCGACTACGAGTGATCAGTCCAGATGGGACTTTGTTGATTGTTGTAGTGGTCAGAGAAGTCACCAAGGTGGTCGATGAGGTCGCTGAGGTCGCCGACGCTGGCGTGGTCATGTCATCCTCCCTCCCTTGAAAAGGAGTCGTCCTCGACTCTGACTTTTGTTGAAATAATTGTACAAGTCGATTGGCTTGTAGTCTTATGATAACATCATGATACCCTTCTTCCATCACAGCAATGTGTTTGAATCTGTAATCATACAAACCAAGTAGTAGCCTTGTAGGTGGAAATGTAAAGAATTTAGAATCAAGTTTAGCTTTCACCTTGAATGGATATCTGAATGTAGATTGCTTTGTCATGGTCACATCAGGTAGCCCCCTCCCCCACCGAACCTCCACTCTCGGCCAATACCATGAGGCGACCAGGAAGGCACCAGAAGAAGCCTGCGTAGCAAATGAACATAGCATCAACCCAATTCCCGGCCTAGGAAACCCTAAGCGGCAAAACTCTAATGGACTCTGTGGACGGCGGTGCCCGGACGTCTAACCGACATTTTGCGGTGTCCAACTCGACACTACGATGGTGGTGATGGGGCGTGGACGCCGTGGCAGAGGGGCCAGCAGTGGTGGCAGATCGGGATCACCGCTGATGGTGACTCGGATTGAGGTCGGGAACGAAGTCCAGATCGCAATCGCCTCAATCGTCGCTCTGAAGAAACCGGGCGGTGTCATTGTTACTGGGAAAACCGTTGCGGTGTGCCATTAATAATGACATTGTGCGGGAGTTTTAATACGGACCTACCATTTTCCAAAAAAAAAAGGGATCAATGTCGTTGGCTCGAGGAGAGAGGTATATACATTATATATATGCTTTGCCATATACATGCAGTCTCTCGTGTAAGTGTAAGTGTTGCTCTAGAGATCGTGTTGGAGGTGTGCAATATGTTGGGTACCCCATTATCATGTTCAGGACTCAATTACACAACCCAATGCTTACAAAATAATATTTGAGGACCTTTGTAGCCTTCGGTGGTGTTTTTTAAATACAAAAACTCGTAGGCCCCATTTGTAGCCCATGGTGAAATTTCTGTAAATACTAACTCTACCAAAGACATAATGAAAATCTCCTATCCTCTCCCACCTCTTCTATAAAGGGGAGAGTAAGAGGGAGAGATGGGGCCAGAATTGTTGCCTTTACCCCTCGCTTCACCCTCTATTTTTTGGCCGAAGCCAAAAAAGCCATCAAGATTTCAAGCTGAACTACGACATATATAATATAGTGTCCCAACAACTCTTCTCTTTGAAGTCACCCAATGTCACGCCCCACTTTTAATGGGTCGTTAATCACACGTGTTTGCGCCAGGATCACGCCACAAACACGTATATTAGTAACAGATAATGGTAAACAGAATTAATAATAAACTGAGCTATAGAAATATAGGATGGGTAGGGGCTTACAGTGGCGACGAAGGGTCACCAAGCCGGGTTACAATATCAGAGTTGGCCAACCGAGAAGCGGTGGATTAACTATAACACTGCCCCGTACTCCACAGGCAGACTTGTGCATGGATGAAATCTGGGCTTCAACGTCCTTCTCCTACGCAAACACTTCTCGAACTCCTACGATACGCTATCCTCTATCTCATCGTCGATCTTACCATCACATGTGCCGATATCTGTAAAAATAGAAGGGTGAGTACAAACGTACTCAGCAAGTCCCAACCAGGGGGTTGTAATTATTAAGGGTTTGGGCCCTAGCAGAGTCTCTAAAACTGCTCTCGCTAGTTCCCGGTTATATCATGTCATCGCTGTCATGGCAACACCGGTCATTCATCATCAAAGTGTATATCTAATCATAGATGTTCGGCCTAGAACTTGCCCATTCCAAGGACGTGGCTATTCGAATAGATTTAAATAACTCTGCAGAGGTGTACAAATTTCCCCACACGATGGGCCATCTCCTCCCATGTACAGTGGTCAAAGGTGGTCCAACGAGGTTCCGTGCCCGCTTGGATGCCTCCTAGGTATGTCGGAATAATCTTCACCATGACTTCTCAGGGGTTGGAAGGATAACACGCCACCCTACGATGACGCATCACCCTAGACAATACGGTGATACCAAATCACCCGGCTTTACTGTGTAATACCTTATTACCCAACCTATATCAACACTAACCCAACCTCAATCATAAATATGTGCACTTATCACTAACCAAACACTTACGTGGAAGACCTCATCCACGCCAACCGGACCGCTCCCAATAGGTCGGTGCCACCTTGGAATCAACCCAACGGGTGTGGAATCAAGCCGTCCCATATCGGGCGTGTGGTCTGACGTAACATTATACTAGGTAGAAGGTCTATGAACCGGTCCTTAGGGGAGGCGAGTATCTCTCCGCAGAACCCCTCGCGACAATTTCCCGACGTGGTATTTAGGCTCTACCAGACTACCACTACTCACCTCTTTTGTTGGTTAGGGTTCATTAGGCATTCTTAGGTTTCTCTTGAATACAACGTATGAGTGTAGATAACGTGGATAGTTACGTCATCCGGTTTGACTCCCTAGCTACGTTATCAGGCTCATACCTCTAATTACTAATCTGATTATCATATCAATATCATTGTCATTATATCATCACATTATTAAGGTCATGATTAGGGGGGTAAGGACTTGCCTGGGAGGTTCTTACAAATCGGCACGGCGTCGAACGTCTCTAGCTTCCCTCGGACGGAAACTCCTATTCGGGTCGTCGAATCTACTTTACGTCTGGTGATAAACCCTAGCTTGTACTATAGCACACAAAAAAAACATGGAACATTATGGTGGCAATAGGTTATATGCATAGAGCTAGATTTTAGATGAATTATGGAAGTCGTTTCACGTGAAACGGGGTTCGGATGCATGAGATATGGATTTTATAATATTAATCCCTAATTAAATCATTAGGGTAATATTATAATATAATTTTATCATGTAATAAAATTGGAACTAATTACATGATAAAATTCTATAAATCAAATAATGAATTTACAAATTTTCGGGAATTTTTTCGACACGGGGAAGACCCACTTATAACACTCGTGTACACAATCCCGTAGTCAGAGCAATTTACAAGTGTACACAGAAAAGTCTATCCACACGTGGGTGCCACGTGGGTCCACGCGGACGCCACGGTGGCCGACACATCAGCGCCACACGTTTAGATGTGTTGCCCTAACGGTCGTGGACGGTGGGGAACGGGATGAGCGACGTGGCGGCTCCCCTCGCTCGTCGGTTCGTGGCGGCGTCCGGCCCGTCGGCGGCCGGGACGACAGACCTCCGCCCCGTTGGCAGGCCCGGGCGGCGAAGTCACCGGAATTTGGCCGAACCGCCGGTTCACGCATTGCTCACCGTGTGGGGGCTCCTAGGATGCCCGTCGCCCTACCGGACTTGTCGACGGGCTTTAGGGCGGTGATGTGAGTCGGCCTCCACGCGGTGGCTTGTCGGGTGGAGCTCGGCGGGGCTCGGGGGTGAGGCTACACCATGCTATAGGGCAGGGTTTATGAGAGGAAATGAACGGGTAGGGATCGGGATGACCCACCGGGCTCGTAATTCGACTCGGCGGTGACCCAAATCGATGGCGGCGATCCAACCCATCTCGGGCGGCGGGAGGTGGATTTGGGGGAAATCGGGATTGAGCGCGATTGGAGCGGGGAGAGAGGGAGTAGGGTGAGCACCGTGGCGTTCCTTGTCACGACGGAGCTCGAGCGAGAGGGGCGAGGTGGATTGCGCCGCGGGGGTGCTATTTATAGGGCGCCGCGGCGAAGTCACCGGCGATCTTTTTCCGACCGCGCCTCGTGGGCTCGGGTCGCCGACCGGTGCTGGTGGCATCCACGCTCGGCCGAAAGCAAAGGTCGCTGCGTGTGTCGCTGGCCGGCCATCGCCGCGTCTCGTCATCCGCAATGCCGGCCGCCGGGCGGTCATGGCGGCCGAATGGCCCGCCATGGCGCCAGGCGCGTTGAGCCGGTGCTCGGGCAGCCGGGCTGTGCCCGCTTGACCCGGCCGCTGCTCGTGCGGTGGGTGCGGAGCATCGGCCGCGCGTGTCCCTCGCGGTCCAGCTCCCGCGGGGTCGGGCCCGCTCGTGTTGCCCTTGTCACCCGCCGGCGGCGCAGCGGAAGGCCGTGGTGGGTGTCCGGGGCGTTGACGGCCGCCCCGTGGTCCTAGGCACAGTCCGGCAAGGCGCGTGTGCAACACGGTGGCTTGGCGATCGGCCGAGGAGGGTGTTGTGCGAGGGTCGCCGACGACACCGGGCGGGTCCGCTGATGTCTCCAGCGTCGCGCCGTCCGTCACGGCGGAGGAAGACGACGACCCGCAGGGACCCCGGTCGTCGTGAGTGGAGGGAAACGGAGCCGGGCCTCGCGATGTTGGGCTCGCCCCTCGCCTCGGCTGGTCTGCGTGCCGAGGCCGAGTTGGGCCCGCTTGCGCTTGGGCTGGATGGGCCTACCTGCTTTCGGGAAATGGGAAGGAGGGAAGGGAAGGGCAGGTTGGGCCGAGCCGTAAGGAGGAAGAGGAGAATGAGCCACTGGCCGGGCGCTTTTTTCCAATTTCTATCCCCTTTTCTATTTCCTTTTTCCCATTTCCTTTCTCATTTTCAATTTCCCATTTTCATGTGTGTAAATACATATATTGTAATTATTCCCACAAGCACTTAGATATTCCCATGGTGTTATATTCACAGAAATATTTATTTGTACTTGTAAAAATATTTACATATGTATTTATGCACACTTGTTTTTCCCCGAGCTCTCGTTATTTCATATGCACTATACATTTTATAAACATTCATACAAACACCTTTATATTCCCGTGACCTTCATGTCCGAGAATATTTATTTATTGTGCTTCTAGAATACTTATGTGTATTTTTGGTACACGAGTTTCGGTATTTATTATTCCCAGAGAAGAATTTGTAAATCATTTCTCATGCAACATTATACTTCCATAATTAAAATCTAGAACTTACCTTGCATCCTTTGCCATCATACAGACCCATCAAGCAACAAGGTTTCCTATTTTCTATATGGTGAGAGTTTGAAATGCGAGGTTTTCAAAAAATAGGTTTTCGGCCATGCGGAAAATTAAATCAAGTTTTAGTTGTAATTCAAAAAGTTCAAATTTTTAGTGAATTTTAAAATGATGCAAAAACACGGGTGTTACAAATCTACCCCACTTAGATGAATCTCGTCCCCGAGATTCCTAGTCTACAGAGTGAAGATCCTAATTTAAGGCCTAATGGGATAGAGATAGAGAGAGGGAAAACTTTCCATTGCTTATAGTGCTGTCGTTTCCGAACCTCTACGATTATCGTGCTACTCTATGTCAACACGATACTATGGAGGGCATGCCTTCGCCGTCGGTGTTTACTACTTGCCTTTACCCCATCTTCTTGTTCTTGCATTGGTCTTGAAATCTTCGGTCTTCCTTGGCGGCTACCCCACTTAGAGGACTGATTCCTCTAGTGTCTTCGATCTTCCGAGGTCTTCTGAGGTCTTCTAGTGCCTGTCTTCTGGCTTGCTCCTTTACGATGTACTGTACTGTCTTGGTTCTTTCCTAGCCCATTTCTATATTTTTCTGTTCTTTCTTGTTCTCGCCCATCTGGTTCCTTCTTCTTCTTGCTTTTGCCCATATGTATTTTCCTTCAGTCCGTGTTTATAGTACTACCCCACTTAGAAAATTTTCTGCTTATTATTTTGCCGTGTGGCTCTTTGTGTTCTGGCACTCGTCAATCTTTCTTCGTTGATACTCGCATTTGGATCGTGGATCAAGCACAATGATCTTGATTATTTCAAGGGGAGTACAACAGTAGAGCGAAAAGGTAATGCTACTCTACGGTTACACCTCCCTTGGGAGTGGTGGTTCTACAGCGTCGGTCATGGTGGCTTCTGCTTCTGCTGGTCCAGTAGTTGGCTCTGCACTGGGGGTTTCTTCTCTTGGTGGTGCTTGACTGAGTGGCTGGGGTGGTCCTTCTCGTCGGTCTTCTGTCGGTGATGGTGGCCTGGTGGAGTCCGTTCTTCTCCTGAGGAAAGGGTTGACAATTATCCCTTCCGTGGTGGTAGGTTCTCGGCCGGGCCGTGGCGTGTCTCTACGTCTTGATTGGAGGGCGATGTTGGTGTCCCTCAGTTCTCGGACGTGTCGCTCTTGGATGGCCCTCAGGGTCTCGGCAAGTGTAGCTTCTCGGCGAGATGCCGTGGCGACTTGCTCTTTTGTGTGGGCGTGGTCTGCGAGGAGTCGTTGGACGTAGCATTCAGCTCGTCCTGCTCGACGGATCAGGCTTCTTATGGCGGTGTCTTGGCGGTCGTCATCGCTCATCGAGGGGGAGGCGGTAGGATAGCGAGGTGCTTGATGACGGGGGCCTTGCGGACCTTGCACGTCTTCTAGGCGAGCAATCCAGCGGGTGATTCTTGCCTTCGGTGGCGGTGTGCCTCATGGGGGTGCGGGTGATGGGCTCTCCGTAGATCCGCAAAGGCGGTGGAGTGCCTTGCGAGCGACGGCTTGGTAGGTGTCGGGGAAGTGAAAGCCAATGGTGGTCACACTCCAGTCTTCAGTGATGGCGGGGTAGTCTTGACTCTTGCTGATGTAGACGGTGACTTAGCGGCCCGATGAGTGCCGCGCTCTTCCACTCGCTTCCTTCAGACTCCGGGGTTCGCGGATGCCAAGGTTACGGTGGTGTGATATAGAAGTTGGGGAAATCCAGGGGTGTTGATGCACTGGCTGCTAACCCATGTGCCGGCCATTCTAGTGATGTTTGGTGGGAATTCCGGTGGGTGGATGGCAAAGAGTGTGATGGCAGGGGTGAAAGATGGTGGCTAGCAGTGGAATGTTCGGAGTGGGTTGGTGGTGAGAGCAATGGTGGTGCTCTTTTATAGTGGGTCGAAGGTGGTGGCTTCTGGGAGAAGCTTAGTCGACTGGTATTGTGGCTGGGTGTTGTGGTGTATGGTGGAAGGAACGGGAGTGAGTCTCCGGTATTCATTGACCTTGCGATAGTGGTGTGGTCATGGGGACTGTGTGGTCTTGGCCGGTGGATTCCCTATAGTGGAAACTGTGTGCCTTTTCTATTGTCGGCGTACTCTTTCTGGCTTTGTTGTATACTTCTGAGGCATCGGCTAGCTTTCGGGCATAAATATCTTCTATGGGCTTGATGACTGTCTTCTATTACTATATTGGTCCTCTGTTCATCTTCTGCTTGCTACACTGATATTTCGGCTGACACTACTCTTCTCTGGCTTCGACTTGCATTACTGGCACTGGTTGCCACTTGAATCATTGTACTGTATCTTTAGCAGCTTCATTGGTCGGGGTTTGGGGTCAAAGTATCAACAGGATCAGCAGCTTTCGGCATTGAGGTGACAGCATGTCGGCAATGTTGCACGGTCGTCGGTCACAGTAATACTGAGGCGATGGCATGTGATGGCTGTAGGGAAGAACACTGGTGTGGTGCAACGGCTACAGTCGTGGAGTCCACTTGTTGTCGTCACGTTCCAGCAGGTTAGTTCCTATTCTATCCGGACTAGAAAGGGAGTGGGAGGGAAAAGCACAAGGTACGATAAGGGTCCACTTAACTAAGGATTAGAGGAAAGCAAGCATTTTAGATAGGGATAGACTTTGGGGTATCCTAGTAACACAGGTGTTAGGAAACACACAAACTTACCTGGTGTGAAACATATGAAAAGTTAGTCACGGTGAACTGAGTTTATAGGGAAACTTGTCTTATTACTCGTGACTTAAGGGGACTTTCAGTACGTTCACTGATCCTATTGGAATTTTCCTTCCATTAACTACTATGAGTAGTAAAAATGGAGAAATTTCCTTTAGGATTGGAAAGAATTAAGGCATTATACTAAACAAACAAGCGCGTCAATAATTCTCATCACGGGACAGTTACACTGATGATACATGGTCGCATCACACATAATGACTGCCATGATGGTTATTGCGTGACTTTTCACCTACTAAAGGTCTTGAAGCCTAGGCATCTATGACTGCGAGCGAATGCTTAGCTACTAATGCTAAGACATTGCTTGCTCAACAAGCTTGCACATGGATATTACTACTCCAACTTTTGGTGTTGCTTGGACCAAATGCTTGGTGGAGATCCCATTTAAACTATACTTGTACATCACATTAGCGCCCACTTAGGTGTTCGGATGTTTAATGCATTTTTAGCACGCGTTACTGTATAGCATTAGTATCCTTCCTGTTGGGGCCTTGGACACATACAAGTCAATTATATGCTTTGGTACTTTGGTCTTCATAAACCTCTCGATTTTTTTAACATCGGGGGAGGCCAAAGTATTCCAAGCACTTTAGAATCCCCGAGAGGAGTTGTAGAAACCCTTCTTTTGGTCAGGCAGTCTGATTGAGATCATCCTTACTAATCCGTCGTTGCAAGAGTTTCGATGTTGACATCGATTCCGCAACATACGGAATGTTATAGTAAGGCGTACTCATAGCAACAAGTTTAAAAGTAGTTATCCTTATGTGGAGTTAAAATTTATGTTAACCCTAATTTCATCCTATGGACAAGCTCGGCTCTGATACCACTCTGTCACGCCCCACTTTTAATGGGTCGTTAATCACACGTGTTTGCGCCAGGATCACGCCACAAACACGTATATTAGTAACAGATAATGGTAAACAGAATTAATAATAAACCGAGCTGTAGAAATATAGGATGGGTAGGGGCTTACAGTGGTGACAAAGGGTCACCAAGCCGAGTTATAATATCAGAGTTGGCCAACCGAGAAGCGGTGGATTAACTATGACACTGCCCCGTACTCCACAGGCAAACTTGTGCATGGATGAAATCTGGGCTTCAACGTCCTTCTCCTACGCAAACACTTCTCGAACTCCTACGATACGCTATCCTCTATCTCGTCGTCGATCTTACCTTCACATGTGCCGATATCTGTAAAAATAGAAGGGTGAGTACAAACGTACTCAGCAAGTCCCAACCAGGGGGTTGTAATTATTAAGGGTTTGGGCCCTAGCAGAGTCTCTAAAACTGCTCTCGCTAGTTCCCGGTTATCTCATGTCATCGCTGTCATGGCAACACCGGTCAATCATCATCGAAGTGTATATCTAATCATAGATGTTCGGCCTAGAACTTGCCCATTCAAGGACGTGGCTATTCGAATAGATTTAAATAACTCTGCAGAGGTGTACAAATTTCCCCACAAGATGGGCCATCTCCTCCCATGTACAGTGGTCAAAGGTGGTCCAACGAGGTTCCGTACCCGCTTGGATGCCTCCTAGGTATATCGGTATAATCTTCACCACGACTTCTCAGGGGTTGGAAGGATAACACGCCACCCTACGATGACGCATCACCCTAGACAATACGGTGATACCAAATCACCCGCATGGCTTCTGAGTAACACCTTATTACCCAACCTATACTGTCAACACTAACCCAATCCTCAATCATAAATATGTGCACTTATCTCTGCGCCACTGCGCCCAAACACTTACGTGGAAGATCACTCAGCATCCACGCCAACCGGACCATGGGGCCACTCTCCCCATGTCTGCTCCCAATAGGTCATTCGCCTACTCCGGCCACCTTGGCTCCAATTATACCTCAACCCAACGGGGTGTGGAATCAAGCCGTCCCATATCGGCGTGTGGCTGTACGTAACATTATACTAGGTAGAAGGTCTATGAACCGGTCCTTAGGGGAGGCGAGTATCTCTCCGCAGGAACCCCTCGCGACAATTCCCGACGTGGTATTTAGGCTCTACCAGACTACCACTACTCACCTCTTTTGTTGGTTAGGGTTCATTAGGCATTCTTAGGTTTCTCTTGAATACAACGTATGAGTGTAGATAACGTGGATAGTTACGTCATCCGGTTTGACTCCCTAGCTACGTTATCAGGCTCATACCTCTAATTACTAATCCGATTATCATATCAATATCATTGTCATTATATCATCACATTATTAAGGTCATGATTAGGGGGGTAAGGACTTGCCTGGGAGGTTCTTACAAATCGGCACGGCGTCGAACGTCTCTAGCTTCCCTCGGGACGGAAACTCCTATTAAGGTCGTCGAATCTACTTTACGCCCGATGATAAACCCTAGCTTGTACTATAGCACACAAAACAAACATGGAACATTATGGTGGCAATAGGTTAGATGCATAAAGCTAGATTTTAGATGAATTATGGAAGTCGTTTCACGTGAAACGGAGAGTTGGATGCATGAGATATGGATTTTATAATATTAATCCCTAATTAAATCATTAGGGTAATATTATAATATAATTTTATCATGTAATAAAATTGGAACTAATTACATGATAAAATTCTATAAATCAAATAATGAATTTACAAATTTTCTGGGAATTTTTCTGACACAGGAAGACCCACTTATAACACTCTGTGTACACAATCCGGGTAGATGTAGCAATTTACAAGTGTACACAGAAAAGTCTATCCACACGTGGGTGCCACGTGGGTCCATGTTGGCATTTGTTAAGTGCTAAAAGAATATGAAGGATTCTACAAGCGCACAGAACACCTACCATTGTAGCTTTTCCCTAGGATGAGTATTCTAGAGTATCGTATCCACAGGGAAGCTTTGGCTAAAGAATTCTAATAAGTCACAATCATATATGCACTAACTCAGTAAACTACTAGACTATAGTGAGCGGGTAATTGTTAAAAAATAACTAATTATCAATGCATAAAATAATAACCTACCTAAGATATCTAAAAGTAGCTAAACTAATCAAGAGGTCAAAGGGAGAGATCAAGGTTCCTGGGTAATTCTCTATTACTTAGATTCTATGATAGCAATTATACTAATGCACTTTGGAGCAACAGTTCCTTTCCAACTCTCGAGAAAGACTGGGAAGAAGGTAGTTGGGAGAAGGCTGCCTAAAGCTCTACGAAAACACCAATCCGAACATGGTGGACTACAAAGGCCTTACAGAGTTTGTCACCCCTGGGGGCTACCACAACTATCCGTGGGATTGGGCGCAACCTCAGGTAACCTATAGTATAGACACCATGTCTACACTATAGATTACAACTCTAGCTACCTAGCATAACTAGAGCCCTCAATACGAGCGGAGATCCGATGCAATAACATAACAACTATACTTAACCAAATATGTGATAATCATATAAGTAAATAGAGAAGATAAATATATGAATCATAAGTCTTCCAAAGATAAAATATGAAACATACCAAACTCTGTAGACATCTCCAGAACCAAAGTATAGTTCAACTCTCCTTTACTCTTGATTAGATCTAAGTTAGATCTAATCTACTTCTAATTATATGTCTAATCTACTTCTAATTACATTGCTAATCTTTTTCTAATCTACATCTAATTCACTAATCCCAGAGAGAGGTTATCCTTACATTGGGACACCTCTACAACTGAAAGACTAATGATTAGAATGAGAATAGAATGAATTAGGGTTTAACCCTGGGGGCAGGGGGTCTTCTTATATAGGCCTTGGCGATGAACGTGAACCCTTGGATCAAACCGACCTTGGCAACGGCGTAGATACAACCTCAATGTCGGTGGTAAACCGACATACAAAGCCGAGCTGGATTGGACACCGTAGCCTTTGGCGGCCGCCTGGGGTGGACATTGGCGCCGCCCGTGGTGGCATGCCACCTCGGCCTCCCGTTTCTTCCCGGTGTCCTCCGGTACCTTCTAGAATGTTTTAGTCCACTTTTCGGGTCGAGTTGCTTCACGGACAAGTTTGGTCTTCATATGCCTTGTATATTCTGGAACTTTCTCCATTAATCTCTGCAATTATCTATTAAGTCCCTGAAATTATATAAATCACCAAAACTCATGGAATTATGTTAGTAAAGCCCCTAGAGTTATGTTTGATATTCATTTTAAGCCCTTATCCAAGTTTAGTTGACTAGTAATATTATGCTATAACAGGTGTCAACAGGTTTCCCCAAGCTTACCCTTTACTAGTCCCTAGTAAAGCCAAACTTAGCAAAAGGATCGGGAGTTGCTGCAACGCTATCACACCTTTAAAAATACACATGCTTTCAAACAAAATTTCTCTCTAGATAAAAATTTTTTTTCAAACTTTAATTAATCAATTATCTCTTACCTTTTAGGGCTTTATATCTTTTTTCGCAATCTTAGGTTATTGAAAGATAGAACAGTCAAGTCAAGCACTAAATCTCAAACTCTTTTGATCAACTGTCCTTCTGGAGTTTTTGCTGATTTTCAAATAAAACTCAAAGTTCCTCAGTATGACTTTTTCTCTAATCTCTCATTTAGGGTATTTGTGGATCCTTTCTTAGGCAATAATATAGTGTTTGCCTTACTATCATAATATGTAATATTTTTAGCTAAGGCAAATAGCATAATATGCCTTCTTCTCTCTCACCTAATATCTAAGGCTTATATATCTGGAGCTCATAGGTAGGAGAAAATAATTTATTTTCTTACTAAGCATATATTTGTAAATTCAAGCAATGGATCCAAAGATACAAGTCATACTGATCAAGTGGTGCATGTGTATGGTGGATAGAATATAAATATGGTATGGAATGTAGTAAAGTATGAAGTGAATAGAATAGATGATGGGAAATCTTACTTTTGCTCCTTTTTAGAAATCTTCTCTCTTTTCATAAACTTTTGCAGAGAACCTGGGGTTGTATCTTTTTCTTTTCTTTTCTCTTTTTTTCTCTTTTTTTTTTTTCAAGAGAGGTGGACTCTGCTGGCCCTCGGACTTGTGTCCATTATTTCCTCTCTTATAAAGATGTGGGTTCTATCGACCCTCGGACACTTGTCCATTATTCATCTTTATTTTTTTTAGAGATGTGGGCTCTACTCGCCCTCGAACACTTGTTCATTATTCATCTCTTTTCTTTAGGGAGGTAGGCTCTACTCGCCGTAGGACTTTTGTCCATTTTTCATCTCCCTTTCTTTTTTTTTTTTTTTAAAGATACACAACCCGCATCTCTTTTGCAATACTTTTGAGAGGTATAAATGATGGAGCTTTTGTAAGATATTGGCTAGCAATGAATGGTTGGATAGGTAAATAAATATTTTTGGTTGCTCTCCCCTGAGATAGGAGTAGAACATTTTTGTTGGCTAGAGAGAGTGGATGATAGTGAAATGAAGTGAGTAGAGTGTACATGATCAGCATGACAAGTTTCTAAGGGTCGACAAAGATTGAACAAACTCAATGCAAAGCAAGCAGCCTATATATATATTTTTAAAAGGTTTTCCTAATCTAATTAGCATGTATATATGGTGTGGTAGGAGGTTCACACTCTTGTCATACAGGAACTTATCATGTGCATTTTCAAATTTCGAAATATAAATCTCCGTAAATCTAGTGTCACTAGGAGTAAGATCAAATAGCAAAGCTCAGACTATCATATATCATATCCGTCAATTACCTAGACTTTAGAGCAAGCATTTGCAACCCATATGTTTAGGGTTTGAGTAAATATTAATTTTGCAAATGGAGCTCGAGAGAAATTAAGCTTGAAAGCTAGGTACTAGAAAAGTATAACAACGGAGCAACTATTCATCATCTCCATGTTGGCAGATTTTAGGGTTCCTTTTAGTTGAGCAAAGTAAACTTTAGTGTGCACTCTCTCTTGACTCTTTTATTCACACTCTAACAAAAAGACTTTTTAGACTCTATGAAAACTAGACTCTTAACAAACTTTCTAGCAAACAAAATATCTAACTAATAATAATAAATAATATAATATAGATAATAAGATACTTATCTGGGATAACTGGGGGTTGCACTCCCCCAAGCTGGATGTAGACATAGTCTTTAATGTTCTTGATGGTTGGAAGTGGAGGTAGATAGTGATGGTGGGCTGATTGATCTTCTTTAATCTTTGGACACCATGTGTCATGTCTCCCTTCTTTGAAATCCTGCTGAACTTAAATAGACAACAAAACTAGTGGAACTTGATTAAGCATTAGAGGTCAGCCACATTACTTTTGTCTATTTGGAAATCTTTCAGCAGCATTAAATATTT
Organism: Hyparrhenia diplandra; assembly: GCA_015847255.1. NCBI lineage: Eukaryota > Viridiplantae > Streptophyta > Magnoliopsida > Poales > Poaceae > Hyparrhenia > Hyparrhenia diplandra. The sequence goes on from JADLZK010004698.1 coordinate 104,122, forward strand.
TTTTGGATTTTCTATGCAAATATAAAGAATAATGATGCATGTAAATTTATTTTATTTTTATGCCACCACAGTAAATATCCTTGTGGGTTGTTACACACCACAAAATTACTCACATGGGGCTTAGAGTTTTTTCAATGTATATGCAACAAATAAATATTTATTTTCTTTTCTAATGCAAGGCTAGTGCTATAATGTAAATATGCTAAAGGAAAACAATTATGCAATGCAAGGAAATAAATATGTTATGCATGTGGATAACTACCGATCTTACCTTTCGGCGAGGGTTCAGTGTTTTAAGTCCTCTGAACGAGACTTCTTACCTTGTCATTTCCTTGAATGTGTTATCTGATCTTGACAGTTATGCTCCTTGAGATGGTGAAGGACGATGTCACCCATGTTCTTAGCTGGTCTTATGAGTTGGAGTGAAGCGTAAACAGCTTCTTGTTTAGTGTGCATGCTTGTAGGACATTCACTTGTTGAATTCTGGAAAGACCGGGTAGGCTTCTCCACCATTTTGCTCAAAGTGTGTCCACGCTTGCAAAGTCAAGGTAGAGATCAAGTGCATGGGCTGTTGGTGGGGAAAACACCAACAGAACCAAAACTTCATTCTTCTCTAACCATAGGCACAACAAACAAGATTTGATTTATTAAACACTTTGCTTAAACCTAACTTGAGTGACAAGATCAGAAGATTGAGCATGACTGTGACTCTTCCAAAGCAAGGTAAGCAATATTCTGGCTTACAAGATGAGGACTAAGAGATCAAAAGAATTGTGGTAGGAACAACTAAAGAAGCAAAACATGTTGAGCTAAAGAAGTTGGATCATGTAAGGTTGAAACTCTAACATGTTTTATTATTTATTTATGAACAAGCCATACTTTAGATAAAGCTTAATTAATGACAACTTACCTCAAGATGTTACCTTATTATTAGAGTGTGACAAACAGTAACACCTTGTGGTGGTCCTTTTCTTCTATGGCCTCTTGTGTATCTTGTTCCACACTTATCTCCTTTATTGCATTATCCTTTCTTTCTTGTTCTTTAAATTGCACTTGGACCTTTTTTTGCTCCTCTCATGATTTTATTCCTGTAATATTAGTTGGCAATAGATACCCGAAGGAATATACAAGTAATTATAAACAAGGGTAGAACTGCCATGGAGCTTAAGGTTACTTTTATGCCAGAAGAAGTTTTGATTGGATAATTAGCAAGTGCTCACTATTACTTTTTCTCTAGTTGAAAATTTTATTATCTTAAGTTTGATTTTGATGTATAACATTTATTAACCATTCAAACTTTAGAGAGACAAAGTAATAGTGAGTAGAGGGATTGCAAACCAGCATGTCAGAGTGATGGGAGCTTGAGTAGAGGAAGAGTAATGTCGAATGATCTTTAGAGGAGACGACCTTTCTCCCCCATGCTCGAAGTCTTCTGTCACTCAAAGCACTTTAAGTGTGAATCTTTGGACCTAATCGTGTATTGCAATCACCATGTCCTTAGACATTGTTCATCCTTTGTTTCTGCAAGGTTAGTGACCAAGAATACCCGAAGGGAACTTGTCCTAGGAACATGTTTCTTTTATCATGAGCCTTCATGTGCTCAGATATTTGTTATTATTATTATTTCTTTAGAACATAAGACTAAGGTTGTATACAAATTAGTAAGTTATATTCACTTACCTGCCTTTGATGTTCTTTTGGTCTGTTGCTTTGTCCATCCACTTCTTGAGTGAGAGCTTCTTCTAGATCGTGTTGTATGACACTCTTCTTCATTAGATAGACATAGCATAGACTCTTTTTCTGCAAAATATTAGTGGACACATACCCGAGGGAATATACAACATGGTTGAAATAAGGGTTGTTGTCCAAAGTTCATAAGATATCATCTATGCTAATGAAAAGGTGGTTCTTTGTTTACTCTTAGCACAGACTCTTTTATCATGTCTAATACTAGATTTTGTTTATGGCTGCACTCTAATATAAGGATCAAGGCAAAGGTAACTTATAGCAAAAGACAAGGTGAATGATATTCAATACTTACAATTCTTCCATCAATGATGAATGAGCCGTATCTTTTGCACAAAGTTGGAGTTCATCATATGCCTTGCTTCATCTACGATCCGAGTTCATCTCTTGACTTAACCGAATTGGATTTGAGAGTTTTTCGCAGGGGTTAGTCCAACAAAATATCCAATGTCTACGCAAGCAATTCTTAGTTCAATAACCAAACTAGACTCCATGTCTAATTTCAATTAAGGAAGGCATTTTAACCTAAGCACCACGCTTAATTTAAAAGCCTTTGGAAGTACGCCAGCAGTATTTCCAAACCAAAGCATACTATAGCAAATAAGGGTAGCATGAGAGCATAATAGAGATCTATCCAATTAGAGATGAAAGAGCATGATCATGGTGAGGATTTTTTTTTAGATGCAAACATGGATAGATGCAAGGAACCAAACATGCAATGGATCTACTAAGCAAAAACATAACTAAATGGAGTGAATGCATGAGTTAATCAAATGAACATGTAATGCAATGTAAGAAACTAAATGTTAACTACTCAATCACTTTATAGTCCATGAGCAAGACTTTCTCACCTTTTAATCATACTTACCATGATGTGCAGCTTCTATGTACGTCACTTGAGATGTGTGCATTGAATTCTTGTGACGGCGACTTCTTTTCTAATATACAAATGGTTAGAATAATATATATATAAATACATACCTTGAGATAGCAGGGTTCCAATATTGATGAGTCTTGATTGATCAGGCACCCTGGGTTCTTCAATCTTTCTTATCTTGTGGATCTTGTCGGAAGATCGCAACGACATCTTTTTGTCCTGTCTATTCCACAATTCAACGGAACAAGGATAATCCTACTAAAGCTAGTGATACACTAATTAGCGAGACATCATGATCATCATTAGAATCTTTAGGCCAATTGCTTCCCCAACAACGGCGCCAAAAAGCTTGTTGGCATTTGTTAAGTGCTAAAAGAATATGAAGGATTACGCAAAGTTTACGTAACACCTACCATTGTAGCTTTTCCCTAGGATGAGTATTCTAGAGTATCGTATCCACAGGGAAGCTTTGGCTAAAGAATTCTAATAAGTCACAATCATATATCCACTAACTCAGTAAACTACTAGACTATAGTGAGGGGGTAATTGTTAAAGGATAACTAATTGTCAATGCATAAAATAATAACCTACCTAAGATATCTAAAAGTAGCTAAACTAATCAAGAGGTCAAAGGGAGAGATCAAGGTTCCTGGGTAATTCTCTATTACTTAGATTCTATGATAGCAATTATACTAATGCACTTTGGAGCAACAGTTCCTTTCCAACTCTCGAGAAAGACTGGGAAGAAGGTAGTTGGGAGAAGGCTGCCTAAAGCTCTACGAAAACACCAATCCGAACGTGGTGGACTACAAAGGCCTTACAGAGTCAGCCCCCCAGGGCTACCACAACTATCCGTGGGATTGGGCGCAACCTCGGGTAACCTATAGTATAGACACCATGTCTACACTATAGATTACAACTCTAGCTACCTAGCATAACTAGAGCCCTCAATACGAGCGGAGATCCGATGCAATAACATAACAACTATACTTAACCAAATATGTAATAATCATATAAGTAAATAGAGAAGATAAATATATGAATCATAAGTCTTCCAAAGATAAGATATGAAACATACCAAACTCTGTAGACATCTCCGGAACCAAAGTATAGTTCAACTCTCCTTTACTCTTGATTAGATCTAAGTTAGATCTAATCTACTTCTAATTATATGTCTAATCAACTTCTAATTACATTGCTAATCTTTTTTCTAATCTACATCTAATTCACTAATCCCGAGAGAGGTTATCCTTACATTGGGACACCTCTACAACCGAAAGACTAATGATTAGAATGAGAATAGAATGAATTAGGGTTTAACCTCAAGGCGGGGGTCTTCTTATATAGGCCTTGGCGATGAACGTGAACCCTTGGATCAAACCGACCGTGGCAACGGCGTAGATACAACCTCAATGTCGGTGGTAAACCGACATACAAAGCCGAGCCTGGATTGGACACAGAGCCCGGCGGCCGCCAGGGGTGGCATGCCACCTCGGCCTCCCGTTTCTTCGGTGTCCCTCGGTACCTTCTAGAATGTTTTAGTCCACTTTTCGGTCGAGTTGCTTCACGGACAAGTCTGGTCTTCATATGCCTTGTATATTACGGAACTTTCTCCATTAATCTCTCGCAATTATCTATTAAGTCCCCGAAATTATATAAATCACCAAAACTCATGGAATTATGTTAGTAAAGCCCCTAGAGTTATGTTTGATATTCATTTTAAGCCCTTATCCAAGTTTAGTTGACTAGTAATATTTTGCTATAACAGGTGTCAACAGTCCCACGCGGACGCCACGGTGGCCGACACATCAGCGCCACACGTTTAGATGTGTTGCCCTAACGGTCGTGACGGTGGGGAACGGGATGAGCGACGTGGCGGCTCCTTGTTCGTCGGTTCGTGACGACATCCGACGGGCGGCCGGCCGGGAAAGCACCTCTGCCCTATTGGCAGCCCGGCGGCGGCGAGTCACCGGAATTTGGCCGGAACCGGCCGGTCTTCACTCATTGCTCACCGTGTGGGGCTCCTAGGATCCCCTGTCGCCCCTACCTGGGACTTGTTGACGGGCTTTAGGGCGGTGATGTGAGTCGGCCTCCACAGCGGTGGCTCGTCGGGCGGAGCTCGGTGGCGGTGGCACTCGGGAGTGAGGCTACACCATGCTATAGGGCAGGGTTTATGAGAGGAAATGAACGGGTAGGGATCAGATGACCTTACCGGCTCGGTGGTCGACTCGGGCGGTGACCCAAATCGACGGCGGCGATCCAACCCATCTCGGCGGCGGGAGGTGGATTTGGGAAATCGGGATTGAGCGCGATTGGAACGGGAGAGAGGAGTAAGGGTGAGCACCGTGCGTTCCTTGTCACGACGGAGCTCGGAGCGAGAGGGGCGAGGTGGATTGCGCCGCCGGGGTGCTATTTATAGGGCGCCGCGCGCAGGAGGTCACCGGCGATCTTTCCGACGGCGCCTCATGGGCTCGTGGTCGCCGACCGGTGCCCGGCCGGGCATCCATGCGTCGGCAAGGTGTCGCGTGCGGTGTGTCATGGCCGCCATCATCGGCGCCTCGTCATCCGATAATGCCGGTTGCCGGCGGTCATGGCGGCCGAATGGTCCGCCATGGCGCCAGGCGCGTTGAGCCGGGTGCTCGGGCGCCATTTTGCCGCTTGACCCTGGGCCGCCGTTCGTGCGGTGGGTGCGGAGCGTCGTGCCGTGTGTCCCTCGTGGTGCCCCGGGTCGGGCCCGTCGGGCCCTTGTCACCCGCCGGGCGTGCGGAAGGCCGTGGTGGTGTAGGTTGACGGCCGCCCCTATGGTCCTAGGCACGGTGGCAAGGCGCGTGTGCAACACGGTGGCTTGGCGCGTCGGTCGAGGAGGGTGTTGTGCGAGGGTCGCCGGCGACAGCTGGGCGGGTCCGCGATGTCTCTCCGTCCGCGCCGCGTCCGTCTGGAGGAAGACGACGACCCGTAGGACCCGGTCGTCAGTGAGTGGAGGGAAACGGAGCTAGGGCTCGCGATGTTGGGCTCGTCCTCGTCTCGGGCTGGTCTATGCTGAGGCCGAGTTGGGCCCGCTTGCGCGGCTGGATGGGCCGGCCTGCTCGGGAAATGGGAAGGAGGGAAGGGAAGGGCAGGTTGGGCCGAGCCAGAAGGAGGAAGAGGAGAATGAGCCCGCTGGCGCTTTTTCCAATTTCTATCCCCTTTTCTATTTCCTTTTTCCCATTTCCTTTCTCATTTTCAATTTCCCATTTTCATGTGTGTAAATACATATATTGTAATTATTCCCACAAGCACTTAGATATTCCCATGGTGTTATATTCACAGAAATATTTATTTGTACTTGTAAAAATATTTACATATGTATTTATGCACACTTGTTTTTCCCCGAGCTCTCGTTATTTCATATGCACTATACATTTTATAAATATTCATACAAACACCTTTATATTCCCGTGACCTTCATGTCCGAGAATATTTATTTATTGTGCTTGTAGAATACTTATGTGTATTTTTGGTACACGAAGTTTGGTATTTATTATTCCCAGAGAAGAATTGGTAAATCATTTCTCATGCAACATTATACTTCCATAATTAAAATCTAGAACTTACCTTGCATCCTTTGCCATCATACAGCCCATCAAGCAACAAGGTTTCCTATTTTCTATATGGTGAGAGTTTGAAATGCAGGTTTTCGAAAAACAGGTTTTTCGGGTTTGGCGGAAAATTAAATCAAGTTTTAGTTGTAATTCAAAAAGTTCAAATTTTTAGTGAATTTTAAAATGATGCAAAAACACGGGTGTTACACCCAAACTTAAGTGTAATTGAGTCTTATAGAAATCATCTTACCACTCTTCTCTTTGAAGTCACCCAACTTAAGTGTACTTGAGCCTGGGCCTGGATTCACAATTGTGTAATAGGTGACATCTCAAGATAATTTATCATGATAAAATCTCATCTCTCTTAACAAGTCAGTTCCACAAACAATTTCTCTAAATAAAATTCAAATAATAGCATTGTATTCTCGATTTAGCAAAGAAAAGTATGAGCTTAAACAATCATTGTCCATTTCTAACAAATATATTGTACCTCACGTTTCTTTGAAAACTCTCTAAAGAGATGTTGTCTAAATCATCGCTAGTTTGATTTTTCTTTTTCGCCAAACTTGATATACTCCTCTATCCCTCATTATTGTTGGGTTGCATCATAGTTTTTAAGGACAAAATATATTTTTATAGTTAATTTATTGCATTATGTGAAAAACATAAGTGTATCAGTAGGATCTTTTTTTTTACATATACCGAAGGGTAATTCCTAAACTTTTTGTTGTTTTTCTCTCAAAAACATCATCGAGGTTGGGCCGAAGAAGCCATGATGATTACAAGCAACTTTCAATATTATAATAAAATGTACAAGAGTGAAATTATGAATTAAATAAATGAGCTCATGATAGGAATAATGTGGGTGTCCAAGTTATTAACATTTTAGTAAAACCTAATGAAAATGTAAATAATTAATAATCACTTAGTCTTGGAAGGGGTTGTCATGTATGTGGCACGGGTCCTAGTTGCAAGGTGGGACATGTAGGCTATCTGTTTGACAACATGAAGCATACAAATTGAACATTAGTTTGTGTGTGAGTCCCCAATATGTGCAATCACTAGAAGAACCATATCAAGCATAAGACAAGGCGGGAGAGTGCACCAAAACACCATGTCATATTGTGAAAAAATCGTCCACTAGCGGCGAGTTTACCCAAACCGCCAAGTACAAGCAACTAGTATAACATTGGGCGGCGTCCTTATATGAGCCGATAAAAATCTTTTGGATTGGCGGTTCATAAGTTGGACCCACTACTTCTTTGTTGGTGTTGCATCCTCTTCAACTGACACTGAAATTTTTGGCATGGCGCCGGCGAAACCCCCCAAAGTGTACTAGTGGAATCGGCGCCCTCCCTAACCCGAGGCACAACATCCGTAATCAACGCAACCTCCATCTTTCTCGAGGCCCCTCGGTTGAGACCGTGTGCTGATGTGGCCGTGAGAGAATCCCAATCTAATGCAAGTTGCCATCGCGTTACTGAAGGAGAGGTCGGCGTACTTGAGGGCACATAGGAGAGCGACTCCTACTCCTCAGCTTCCGCCCCGAGGACTAGGAACCTGGACTAGGAGCATGACTTCAAGGAGGAGCTTGCCGCCACGAAGGTCACGAGGCGCGATGGAATTTGAGGTTGTCACATGGCAAGATGGAGGTGATGAGGAGCAACAGTCAAAGAAGGGCAAAAGAAGTGGCAAGTATCACTTTTGCCAATTATTATAATCTATGTTTGTACTTTGTAGTTGTTAATCCTCCATATTCCAGACATAGGTCAGCTTAGTAAAGGCATTGATTCTTTTCTCATTCAAGTCATTGGGAAAGAGCAACGATCAACCGATATAGTTTTGTTCTGAAATTCCTCTTGTTCGCTCTGTTAGAACGTTTCACTATGCATAAACAATATAAGTAACTCTATGTATGCTACCCTTTCTCTATGGAATTTAGATACACTATTTAAGTACATATGTATCATCTTAGAGCTTTGTTGTTGTTGATCTCTGAGAGATTGATCCTAGGGGGCACATGGATGATGGATTTGTGATCCAAAGTTGCTACCTTTTTTGTTATTTTACCTCTTAATTAATTAGGTCAATCTATTTATATTTTGGGGAGGGGCAGAGGATGTAGTTTCCTTGAACTTGACCCATAGTGTGTGTTGACACCTGTTATCCTATGTTTTTATATGTCAACAAGAGATGAAATAAGGTTATGAAAAGAATGAAATACATAGAATAGG
>JADLZK010004700.1:0-33983 GCA_015847255.1 Hyparrhenia diplandra
GCACAAACCTTTTATACTGACTCCCCTTGAAAGTCAGTGAAGCATCTACACATGGTTTCATAAGTTTTTTTCGTACCAATTGCGGTCACAACCCTCTTGAACTGGAAATAATCTTTTAAGAGAGCTATACAATCTTCTTCGTAGCCTCGGTAACCCTCCATGGATCTTTTTCCTTCCCTAGTCCACCTCCCCGGCCTTAGTGGGATTTTGTCCCTTACAAGTACCCCCTAAGACACTGCCTAGAGTATTTGGACACAAATTTGGGAATTAAATTTTGGTTCCCCTCGTACTCATCCACCTCCGGTGATAACGTAGTTTGTATTCGCCACCGTGAAGCCTTGTTTTTGCCTCGCGGTTGTCGGCTTCTTGCTTACCAGTAACCTTCTCGGGCTTTCGCACTACACTACGCTCTGATGCACGCAAAGCAATTACCAAGCAAGATAAAGACACTCTCAATCAACTTGCGCGGTGTATGGCAACCTAGCTAGTCACATGAATCGAGGCACATTACCTTGTCACTTGGGTCACATTGATCCGATTAAAAGCACCATGCTAGGGCTCGAGCACGCTTTCGTCATTCCGCGGCTTTGGCGTTCTTGCGGCCGATCGGCTCTCCCGTCGGGGTTATCAGTAGGTTCTATTTGAACAGTCAACGGACTAACTACTGAGGATCGAACCATGGTCTGTGACGTAACCGTGTTCACGGTTGGTACAAATGTTATAGAAAACAAAATAACAAGTTCTTTGCACCATCTAACACGGTTGAGCAAAGCGGGTTGGGGAAATGGCGTCGCACTCACCTTGGGCGAGATGGGCGGAGATGGCGTGGAAAAACGGCGGCGTGAGTAGGCGAGGATGAAGCGCGAGGTAGCCCGGCGGGGAGATGGAATCTTACGAAGAATGGAGAATGTGCTACCACGAAGAGGGGAGGGTGCACTTGTATCATCGGTATTCTATCGAACATGTAAGGGGTAGTGAGAGAGAGCACCTAGGGAGGGTGGGGAAAGCCGCCTCCTTGCGCCCTCCAAGTAAGTCTCGATGGGCGCCGTGGGACGAAGTGTGATGTGGGCGTAACGAGACGTTGACGGACGTAAGGCCGAGGCTGGGCGAAGGCCGGCCGGCGAGGCAAAGGACGGCGCCGAGGTGGGGAGGCGCCGGAGGCGGCGGAGGGCGCCGTGAGGTGGGAGGCGCCGCAGGCGGCTGGTATGCCGAAGTCGGGGGCTGGCCGCGAGGCGGCTGGGCTGGCGGACTCGCGAGGCGGGCGCCGATGGAGGCGGCGAAGGACGGGCCGAGGTGGGCGGGCGGTGTTCGGTTTGGCCGTGTGGTGGCTCAAAGTTGCGAAAACGGGTGGCGCGTGGTTCAAAAAGAATGGAAAAATTTCAAGGCCGCGCCCATTCACATATATATATAAGATAATACATCACCGCCGGTCAACATACCCCGACAAGTTGATATATGTTCACAAATGGGTGTAATTAACCCTACAGCTGATGTCCATACAACCGGCGCTTTATGAATTTTAAGCTTTTGTAAGAGTCAAAGGGATCATGCACGCATACCTTTGTGAAGCAAGTGTCATCCACCAACGTGTAAATGACTTGAATTTTTTTTTGTAGTCATTTAGACCCAAAATATGCCCCCACACAAGATCTTAGGTTTTTCCGGTGAATATTTTTTTTTTTTAGGTTTTTAGATTACGCTAAATCGGGCGAAAAATGGCAAATTACATCATGGAAACACAAGAACTTAGCATGTATATGTGCATACATTTGACTCTAAGCCAAATGAGACCATGTGGAAAAAGTTTGGCATGGTGCCTATTCTTTTTGGGGGTAGCCTCGCTAAAACCTAGAATTACTTCCTGCCTCGCCGCAGTAAAAATCAATAAAGCTGCCCGAGTAAAAGTACCAAACCAACTCCTAAAATCTCCAAATTTTTGGATGACTCACCCACTGATTGTGAAAGACATGAAAAAAGTTTGAGACCCGATAGGACACTGAGAGCATATGAACCACGGGTAACATAAACCTAAGTGTATAGTTATGGTGACATGGGATCATGCATGTGCCTTTGTGAAGCAAGTGTCATCCACCAACGTGTAAATGGCTTGAATTTTTTTTTTGCAAATATTTAGACCCAAAATATGCCCCCCCACACAAGATCTTAGGTTTTTCTGGTGAATATTTTTATTTTTAGGTTTTTAAATTCACGCTAAACGGGGGAAAAATGGTAAATTACACCATGGAAACACAAGAATTTAGCATGTATATGTGCATACATTTGACTCTTAGGCCAAATGAGACCATAAAAAAGTTTGGCATGGTGCCTATTCTTTTGGGGGTAGCCTCGGTTAAACCTAGAATTAATGTCGGCCTGCGCCGCCTAAAAATCAATAAACCGCAGTAAAGTACCAAACCAACTTCTAAAAAAATCTTCAAATTTTGGATGACTCACCCACCGCTTGTGAAAGACATGGAAAAGTTTGAGACCCGATAGGACACGAGAGCATATGAACCACGGGCAACATAAACCTTAAGTGTATAGTTATGGTGACATGGGATCATGCATGTGCCTTTGTGAAGCAAGTGTCATCCACCAACGTGTAAATGGTTTGAAATTTTTTTTTGCAGTCATTTAGACCCAAAATATGCCCCCACACAAGATCTTAGGTTTTTCCGCGAATATTTTTATTTTTAGGTTTTTCGTTATCGCTAAATCCGGGCGAAAATGGCAAATTACACCATGAAAACACAAGAATTTAGCATGTATATGTGCATACATTTGACTCCTAGGCCAAATGAGACCATGTGGAAAAGTTTGGCATGGTGCCTATTCTTTTGGGGGTAGCCCGGTTAAACCAAGAATTACTCGGCCCGTCACGAGAAAATCAATAAAACTAGCAGAAAAGTACCAAACCAACTCCTAAAAATCTCCAAATTTTTGGATGACTCACCCAACCGATTGTGAAAGACATGGAAAAAGTTTGAGACCGATAGGACACCGAGAGCATATGAACCACGGGTAACATAGGAAACATACAAATCTTAGGTTTTTTCCTATCGCTGCTTAGGTTTATTTGTTTAACCGACGAGTGAAATAACCATGCTGAACCCTCTTTGGTAGTGATAATGGCTATCACTCGGTTCGAACCGCAAAGGGAACCTAAATTCCTCTGTTTTTGGCTCTTCGATCGGTTCACTCAAAGCAAGATTTGCAAATCGGGAGGCGCTAGTGTAGATAGACTAACTCCATAGATTACATAGTTGGTGAAGAACGTTAATTTGTCCAAACATAGTGATTACATGTAGTTAACAATAATGTAACTCTATCGACATATATAGTGAACAATGTAATCTAACTCCATCGATTACAATAGTGATCGAGCTTGTACTAAGCAGGTTCACCTTCACCCTCATCTACGATCGGTTGGGCTATGTTAACTGGCCGAACGCAGCATTTCGTGATAACCTCTCGTAGTTTTAAACTTCATCCGTCACTCCATCCACTCGACAATCTTCCTTTTTCCTTCTAGCCGTGCGTGTAGCTTTCCATTTGTTTTGTTGTCCGGTGCATAGAAAACTTTGCGTAACATCTTTTGCAAGGATGAAGGGGTCCTCTCTATGTGCGGTCTTGCTGAGATCAATCAGATTGAACCCTTACAGACGATGTTGATGGCTGATTTCGAACCCAATCGGCGTGAAAACGAGGCTTCTTCACCGCAAGTAGTCTAGTTCCCATATCTCCTCTATAAAACCATAGTAGGTATCTTCCACTTTGCCGTTGTCGTCTACAGATTCAAAACGAACACCACTATTTTGGTATTGGCTCTTTCCATCTTGCTTTCTTGTGTAAAATGTGTATCCATTGATCTCATACCCTTGGTACATAACATATGTACTCTTAGGCCCCCCACCTAGGAAATCCAGGTTGATTACCCAACTCTTTCCCCAAGCAAGCTTACTTTCGCAACCAATAGAAAATTCATCCGTATGTTTCTTATGTAGCCCATTCTCTCGACATGTTGGGATTTTTGCTCTTTAAGCATTGCCTTGTGTCAAGACAAGGTATGGCCTCACGTACTTTTTTTTTGTAAAGCGCGTAAATGTGCCTCGTCTGAAAAGCTTAGCGGCGTCTTTTTCAGCGTAGCGATTTAGGTCCGATCGTTCCTTTGCCACTTATTCTTCCCAGCGTGATCGAGATCTTTGGAAGTCCAACCCTCTCCATGTCTAGATAATATGTGTAAGAACTTCGATGGCTTCTTCCGTTGACCATCCTTCAACCATGCTCCCTTCGGGTACGAACTTTGTTCTCGACATACTTCCTAAAAACTTTCATCAACCTTCGAAAGGGAACATCGATGCAGTGCATTGGGCCAAGGCCTCTAATTTGTTCAACAAGATGAACCAGCCAGATGCACCGAGATATCAAAGAAAGCTTCCGGCGGGAATTCCACCTCAAGCAAGCTTAGTGCGCGGATATCTCTGGCCAAGTTCGGTCTGGTCGGCGTGGACATAGGAATGACCTTTTTGAGATCACATTGAGGAACGAGCACAACTTTAGGATTCCCCGGTGAGCCTTGGGAGCCGGAGACCACGTATAGCAACGAGGGGAGCGCTTGAGTCATAATGACATGACAATCATGGGCCTTCATGCAGCCATAGTTGAACTTGAGTTCTTTTCATGTTCACTAGCCTCTTCAAGGGCTACCACAAAGACTGTTGTTGGGAGTTTTAGTTCATTGAAGAAGGAGATAAACTTTTTTTCTTTTGCCTGTTCAAAGGTCCATGTCGCAGCGGAAGGTACACTGATCATTCTCTAGCCAAGACCGGATGCGCCTTCATGATTCCCAAGTGCTCCATGTCTTCCCGTGGCTAGTGAATCCTTTGAGGTCCCCGGTGTTCATCAAATGGTTTAGGGTGTCACAAAGACACATTTTTAGTAAGGTGCATGGGATCAAGGCAAGTGGCGTACCCTCAATAGTGGCCATAAAGCGGTTTCAAAAAGCGACTTTTTCTTCCGGATACTCCTTTCTTCGTGCTCTTTCCCCCTCCCCTTCCCAAGGACAAAAATTCAGTTTGTCTAGTTCTAAGCCCATCGCTTTCCGTCTCGATGTCTAACGGAGCCCTCCCTCTTCATATTCCCGCACGTTCTTTTGTTCCTTTAATGCGAGTGTCCCTCTCGTAGGAACCTACGGTTTCTCATATAAACCATTTTATTGTTGCCCGGTAGATGTACCGCATGTGTTTCATCCAAGCACTTTCGACACATCCAAAGATAGCCTTTTGTCTTTTTTTCTCCGGATAAGCAACCTCGACCCCGCAAGTCGGTGGATTGTAGCGATTAGTATTCCCTTGACGTGACATGTTCCTTTTTGTACTTTCGTCCCAAAACATCCTTCACACCCGTCTTGAACATCTCTAGCGGTTCATCGATCCTTTGGTTCTAGAAGCGTGTCTATATCATTCCCCTGTTTGTCTTGGCCCTTGGATCAAATAGTGGCATTTGGATGAACGAGCGCTTCATCTGAAGGTGTGGTAAAAAAGATTGTATATCTGAGTGTCGCGGCCATGTGCTATGCTTGCTCGTAACACAGTGAAAAGGATTCATCCCATCGTGCTCAAACCAAACCAAAGGTGCCTTACCTCTCCACCAGCTCCTTGTAGAACATAGTATGAATGATCCTCGATCCACGCCCGTCGGCCGGGTGCCTCTATCTTGGTGTCTTTCGGACGCTCTTAGCCATGCCAAATAATAGCGGCTTGGGCCGACTTTGCACATGCAAGCAAAATTTATACACCGAGGAGCTATTGGAAATACCAAACGATTTTTAACGGGACCTCCCCCGCTCTTGCTACCTTCATTTGATGGCCCATGCTTGTAGCGTGGTTCTTTACATTTGGGGCATGCATCCAACTTTTCCGTATTTTTTCTCCGCGGTACAATATACAATCATTAACACATGCGTGGATTTTTTACGACCTCCGAGGCCGAAGGGGCGATCATCCGCTTGGCTTTGGTATGTCTTCTTTGCCAACTCATTGTCTTTTGGGAGCAATTTCGATTACACTTAACAAGAAATCGAAGCCTTTGTCACTCACCCCTTCTCTGGTTGTAGTCTAACAAAGAATATGTTGGCCTCCGGTTTGCTCACTTCACAATCCTTGTACAATGGCGTTTTCCTTCTTGCCTCCATTTTCTCTAGCTTTTTCATTTGTTTGGGACTAGAAAAATGGACTTCTGACACGTAGCAACAAAGAAAGGCCATCCTCTTCGTCGTTGTCATGCAAAGAGTATCACTAAGCAAGCGGTAGTGCCCTCTCGTCTTTGCCGTGCATGGCGACGTCGTGTTTTTTCCGATCATCATTGTTTTCCTCGTGCACGGCGGGGAATGGCCTGATCATCATTGTTTTCTGCTGGAACATTCAAACCAATCTCACCATGTCTGTCCATGTGGTATACCGGCATGAACCCCGTGTATACAAGTGGTTCCTGATACACTTTCTGTGTTAGCATATTTCCGCTCATTCTGCAATCCAAGCATGGGCAAAAAACATACTTCCCAACCCCAAAGATGATCTCCGGCAACACGCTTGAAAACTGGGGAGACTCCATGAAAGAACACTTTCGGTTTGCACGGGACCCATACATCCACTCTCGATCCATCTCTACAAAAAAGGTGAAATTGAAGACTTGATCAATTCAGCTCGAAAAAATGTGGCCGGTAGGTGACATGGACTATTTTGGTCGGCAAAATTGTAAAATCTCGACTCACATACTAACAAGAAATAATTATAGCACCACAGAAAACGGGCGTGAATTAATTAGGCGACCAACCTTATAGATGATGGATTGTCCACAAATTGCTTGGAAGCCTAGCGTAAATTACGTTCAATTGGAGCTCGGCTCTACAATGTAGAAAGAACAAGAACTAGAATCAAGGGATGTACCCATCATAACGAGGTAATTAGGGAATAAATCAAACGGCGGATGATTGTTACTAACCTTCAACCAAATCCGTCAAGTCATTCTTCAAATGCAAGCGATTCCTTGGATTAGAGCGATTCGCAAAGCGGTGGGAGGGTCTAAACGGGTTCTTGGGAGTAGGAAGAGAGAACACTTTGTCACCTTTTTGAGTTGGCAGACTTATCACCTTAGGCATTATTTTAGAACCGAGTGAACCGCGGCACTATCACCGGATCGGTCACACCATAGTTTTCAGTGACAACAACCTACGCTGTATGCGAGAGGTCATTTGCCGGTTCTTATTTTCACCCGGCTAGTGATATGAGTCCATCCGATCACGCCGGGCATAATTTTTCCCGGTAGAGATATAAATCTTCACTGCCGGTATTGGTCGAGTCCGTGGAGTTTACGGGTTTTGTCCGGCGCTGAGCGGGTTCATCCATCGCCGCGCGCGGTTCATCGCTGCCGGTGGACTAAATTTCGGCAAATGATACGGCGGTAGTGATGAGCGATTCTGTAGTAGTGAATACAAAATACGATTTTGATGTGCGGTGATGCTGATGGCCAGTGTTGTGGATGCCCTCTTCCCTCCATCTCCAACCTGAAGATGTTTTTGTGATACAATATATGACAGATATTATTAGTGTCTACCAAACATTTAAAATGGTTACTACATGTGCAAAATCCATATATACACATTTTAACTGCCCTCTAAACTCTCAATATTGCACTCAACAATATAATGTGCTATCGAGACTCAATACAAAATCTATCACTGCACACCTGTTTTTTTTCAGAAAAAATGCACAGCTGGTTTAATTTTGCGCTAACAAGCATTTGTTATGGCGTGAGCACCAAATTAGTTTCAATGCATATTGTTAAAATAGATTGATGAGGAATGTTAGTTTGGTATTCTGATCACTCTAGAGGCAATCAAAGAACAGGGCTGCCCCTTTCCCTTACCTTTTGTTGTGGCCATCAATGAACTTTCTATTAGGCTCAATCAGGAAATGCAAGCCTCCAACATCTCGGACATTGTCAGGAGTGTATAGGACTGGCATATATGACTATGATATATAAAAATTATGGATTAATTGTCCCCATAAAATTTTATATATGCTGGGCCGCATGATAAATTAATATATACATCTATGGCCAAGCTTCTCATGGTGTGACGGTTAGAGCGTGAGCTCCGGGACTCTCCCATCCAACCTGATGCGAAGGTTGGCACCTTTTATTTTCAAAGTGATAAGAGTCTTCTCCTATAATCCAGTTTTTTTAATATATACATCTATGTCTGTTGAAAAGATCCAAATTTATCGTTGATTATCCTCTGGGACATCCATGACGAGGGAGAAATTAAAATGTTCTATATCCGGTCTACATCTAGTAGTAGTACCATACCATAGTCAAATGGTTTGGGGAGATGCACACATTTTTTTAATATATAAATCTATGTCTGTTGAAAAAAGATCCAAATTTATCGTTGATTATCCTCTGGGACATCCATGACCATGGAGAAATTAAAATGCTCTAGATCCGGTCTACATCTAGTAGTAGTACCATACCATAGTCAAATGGTCTGGGGAGATGCACACTTTGGACAGCCGCAGATGAGCATGGTGATGCATTTCTTGATGATGTACAGCTTCACCTTTCTGCTGCTTCAGTGTGCTCCACAGCCTCCTCAGCTTCGAACCCTCCTTCCTCTCATCCGCCATATTTTCAGCAGCTATGGGCTAGAAGCTGGCTGGGTAGCTAGATATGATCAGATTCGATATGAGGCAGAGTACGTAGATATCTATATGTGTGTGTGCGCGCGTAGGCTTCACAGGGCATGCAAAGTTAACACAACCACACAACTCGACATATGTTGCAGTGAGATGCAAAGATATGCAAGCTTAGCTTGGTGCTGAACTATATATATATATACCCAGCTCTTCGTCTCTTTCCTAGTGAAGATTGATGCTGCTGGATCGCCATGTAGGCTGTAACTTCAGAGAGAGTACAGCAGGTCGGATTGTGCTAGTTCAAGCTTACACAGCTGGGTTTTGCTGGGCTATCTTTTCACAAGCATTATCATCATGGTGGGCCACTATTCTAGGTAATACTGTTGGTGATTTTGTTTATTGCTTATGGAGTACCACTATAGGGCTTAAAATTGTTCCTGGTAATTAAAGCTTGTTTGGCTACTCTTGTATGTTATATCAATCTCAATCCACGTGTAGTAGATAAACAAGACCCTAGGTGGTTCAAATTTATAGTGATTCAACTTGATCATATTAAGTGCTTCAATTTAACAGTATTATAAGAAGGGGCAGGCCAAGAATCTCTGCTTGTTAAGTTAAAAACCTTACACAGTTCCAAAATAAAGTTAATAGCTTACTATAGGTATATATTACTAGTCTTGGGTTGAAAGCATGTGTTTTAGAATAACGTGTGTTTTGCAGAGGCATTATAAGTTAGGTCACGATAGTAATGGTGATTTTTCGAGAAATCAATGGCTTTCATGCCCTATCGATGGAATTTGTTTTGGTTTTTAAAGGATAAACGACAAGGATAAGAGCGGTTTAGTTCTAAGTGTCATCATTTGGTATTGGAAGACACTTATAATAGTTTAGGACTTTGTTTTTTTTCTTTGATTGTACTGTAAAGGAGGTATGAACGAATAGCTTGACCTACGTGAGTCCCATGGTTAGCACGGTGAAGGTTTAAAGATCAGACGGAACACGCCGGGCGTGGACCTCAAGCAACAAAGACCGACCTAGTCGGACTTTAGGAAAAAGATAGCTTCTGTAATAGAACTAGAGCACCCCTGGTAGACACAATCGTAGCAATCAATCCAACGTAAAGGCTAACGTTGACCGGACATAAATGCTTTTACTCGATTACAAGGGTCCGGACTTGTATAAATTGACTATCTCTTACGTTAACCGTTCCTGAGTTCGCCGAAGCCCGAACAATCGTCCCGGGTAACCCCGTGATGAGTTGCCGGTCATCAAACAACGACAAATATGTTTAATAATATTAGTTTTATGTTATAAATCGTGATGTTTTTTTTTTTTTCTAAAAATTCGACCAAAATTAAACTGTAACCTAGATGACTCTAGAAATCTTTTTTATTCAGAAATCCTTTTTAGTGCATCGGCCAAGTGTCCACACCCTAGCAGCCTGCCAATCCAGTGCTCTCATCTTGTCGTCTAATCACCCCTCAAAGTAAGTCATCTTATCAACAAAAAGTATGTGGCTTCCAATGGAAAGGTGTTACCGTGACAGTACCGAGTGATGTGTCCTCTTTGCTTTCCACTGATATTAAGGAATAGCAACTGGACAGATCCTAAACCTCCTGTGGTGATTGAAAGCTACTACTGGAGTGTCCACGTTACCCGGCCCCCATATGGCCATATGTGCATCAATGCATGCTAGGACGGGACTCTCGAAAGAAAAAAACATTATTCTTGGAATCTTAATGGGTCGGATACACATGGGTTTATATACGAATATCACTGTTATTATTCACTGCATCCCAAATAGTAAGTCATTCTAGAAATTTTAGACTTTCAATGCATCTTAAATTTGACCAAGTTTTATTATAAGATAATGACATTTAGGATGACAACTAAGTATAATTGGATTCTTCATTTATTATATTTTCATAGTATATTCATTTAATGTCATAAACGTCTGTAGTTCTCTTTATAATTTTAGTCAAACTTGAGATGATTTATGCCTCCAAAATTCTTGTAAAATGACTTACAATTTGAAATGTAGAGACTATATATGTTGTTGAGTAGGGATCCAAATATCCTCGGATACCAACACAAAACGGATGGTTTGAATACGGATGTGCATTCAGATAGAAAACATATTTAAATATATCTAGTTAATATCATAATAGAAATGAATATGAATATCCATGTTATATGTTTTGGCGGGTCCGCACGTAAAAGAGATTCTGCGGGTCCGCCCGCCAGATCGGTCGGCCGTGGTTAGGACAGCGACGTGTGGCTCCCTCGCCGCCACTCGCCCACTCATATACTGTACATATATATATAGCCGAGTCAAATCGAGTTTAATTTGTACCATACTTTAAAAAAAAAATAGCTAAAACTTCGACAACTTTGACTAAAAATATATCTAGGATTTCTAAAAGGAAGCAACATGTTTAAGGTTGTGTTCGTCGATCTTCTTTTAGAAGTGCTTTTATAAAGTAAAAAAAAAAAAAACTAGAACACCAATAAAGTTCGTGAAACCTGGAACATTTTTTAAAAAAAAAAAAAAAAAACTGCTTCTACGTACTACAATTTCATATCAAAGTGGTCCTACTTTCGGTTTTCATCTTTCTATTTTTTCAAAATGATTGGAAATAAAGAGATGTTTTACGGCTATTTTAATGGAGACAAAAGGTAAGATATTCAGTTGTTTCAACCAAACAACTTACGTATAATTTTTTCTATCATATAGCTCATAATAGTTTGTTTTTTCATAGCTCGAACCTCGTAACATGCTGGGGATGTACTTCTGACATGACCCTGTACAGGCTGCACGAACTAGTCCCAGACGTCTGGTAAAGAATAAAGCAACGTTCAAGGGTCCTGCATCGCTTGCGTCCTGATCAGCGATCTAGTGGTTCATCGAATAAATCAGTCTTCATCCGATGCACATTAATACATTATTGGTGCTCGGTTTTGTGACTGACTAAAGCAGCCTGTGGGTATCTGTAGCTGTCCAAAATGAACACTGGTATGCAAAAAAAATCTGGAGTAACTTTTGGAGTGAGGTACATCATCTTTTGTTCTTGTAGTGATGACTACATAAATTGAGAGGCTGTAGCTCAAAAAGTACTGCATATAAAAATATGCATCCCTTTGTTAGTGTTTGCCTCTCTCCATTCTGTTTCGGATTTATAACTCATTGGCGATCCGTATTGAGTATCAATTGAGCAAGACAAGGCAGTCATCTTAATAGACCAAATGTTCTGAGCCACACTTATATTTTCCTATGGCACAATATTGCTACCATAAATGGCAATTTGGTCAAAACTTAAAATCATATAAACAGGAATATCGCTCCTTTCATACTTGTACCATCTTCTATGCAGTTTATAATGTCCTACTGCAGGTAACTTCTTGATTGACTGTGAGGCTACAGGGTATTGCCGTGCATCTGCACATATCAGACGAAGATATGTAATGGAATAGATTAGACCTAAAAGAGGCATAAAACACTGGATTGAGCTGAATTTCAGGCTATGTAATCTGTTATTTTAGACATCAATGTTTTGTTATGAAAGGTTCAACATAATGATGTAGGTTGTACCTATTGATGAATAAATGTAGATAAAAAACAATCTATTATTCCAAATTTTAGATGTAACAGTTTGAACACCTAAGTATAAGAGTAAAAAAAGAATATGTCCACAGTTTCTTAGATCAATTGTTTAAACCATGAAATTTAGAGCTGGCATCAATGAAGAGGTCTGTTTACAGAAGAACTAATATTATGGGAAGAACTAAAACTTACCTCATGCATTAAACAAGTGCCATCAGGGAAAATATTCAATAGTCTATAACCTTTAATCATATAGTATACTAGTTAAATGCCCGTGACGTTGCTACGGGGATAACAAAATTTTATTAAAAAAAAAACATGGATCGCATGATAAGGTAACAATACTATGAAAATTAAACAATGATAGTGAAGTGATATTTAAACCAAACAAGTTTTATGAAATAACACAATCAATCGGGGATATCATGGGTTTGCAAACTCTATTTTATGGGCTTGCCCATAAGTCGGCCTAAGATAATGTTTTATATCGGCTAGAAGAAATCTTCGATGTCCATTTATTTCGTGCACCAATAAATCCACGAGTAAGTTCTCTTTCCCTTTTACGCTGCACACGCTCATCAACATGCGCTTGTGAATTTAATGTTGTCTGACCAGCAGTTTGAAAATAAGTTGATAGATATTGACTTAATCACCATAAATAATACAAGGGAAAGCGTCTATGGACGTGTATAGAAAATTACCTCCATTAATGGTGTTTGTCAAGTCTGCAAATGGTGTACGACCTTCATTATTTTGCAAAGGTTCCATTATGATGAAACTGAACACAATTAATCCCCTAGCATCAATCAAAAAAATAATCTCTGAAAAGTGGTCGAATTTAGCAGGCGCAATACATGGACACAAATGTAATTGGATCAGATCTGAATACAAATTTTGTGAAGGTAGTAGCATAATGAATGCTGACATTTTCACCCATATACAACCAGTAGGACAGTTATATAACTTCCAATTTTTGGTTGACATCTTCCTCGTCCAAGACTACCCATTTATAGGTTCGGTACAGCTAACCAAAGCCCTGATGGAAACAAAGAATCGACCCATTAAAACCCAGTAAAATGTCTAATAATCACCATGACAATTTTTGATATAAAATGACCCAAAAACAGCAGAAAATTTTCAGTTTCATCACTCAATTAGTGTTTCTGCACACAGTTAACTACTAATTCAGGATATTTTGATTATCAAAGAAACAACAAGGAAATCCAATACTTGCTCCTAACTGGATCATAAGGTCAAGGGAATTGCGTTACTTACTCCTAACTGGATCAAACAAATATTTTTATGCCATCAAAAGCATTCAGAGATGAGAATTTCGCATGTTTAACAAAGCATTGTTTTTGTAGTTCAGAGAACTACGCACCATGACGAGGATAGAACATCACAAAGAGCAGAGCCGCGGCTAGCAGCCAGGCACACAAAGCCATGGTGGCAAACCAGATCGATGGAGCAGCAAGGCGATGGCAAAGCAGATCGATGGAGTACATACCACGAAGACCGTCGTCGAGGGCTACCCTTTGCCGATGGTGCCGCAGCAACACGCCGTCGAGGACCGCCGTTCCTTACTCGGGCGCCGACTTGGCAAACGCTGCCGTCCGGGAACCTGAAGATGCAATAGGAAAACAAATAATTTGCCTCTGTTGAGATATCACCCACATCCACTTGCCATCTAGAATCTGGAGGTGCTTCAGCTGCTTGTCCTAAGCACCTGAACTTCTAGTGGCAAAGAACACAGTGCACCCAACTGCAAATAATATAATTCAACTCCCAGCAATACAGGGCAGGACACTCTCATCTCTATCACCAATTGTAATCGGAATAATCGCGATAGCTACTTACATGTTGTCCGACAATGCATAAAAGTCGAAATCACATCCATCCCAATTCGAATAGAAAAATAGAACTGAGAGTGCCCAAATCCAATGAAAAATCTTCTCACGTCAAGGAACTAATATTAGCCATAACCCATCCCAATTCCCAACCCTTCCACACAGTATACAGAGGAGGGAGAGAGAAGATCGGAGAGGTACCTATAGCACGAGCATGGATGGCTTCCAAATTTGCTTCAAATCATTAAACAGTAGTTGTTTGCTTAACATGCAACATAGTGCACATGACTGAAATATTAAAAATAAAACTACTACCATGGTTGGGAGAATGAATAGCAGAAGTTCTCGGTTAAGTGCAAAGAACATAATCTGCAGGCCATTCACTGTCCTTGGGTATGATATTACATCGACATAGATCAGAGCAATGTGTTATCATAGACACACATGCCACATCAGGTAGCAGTGGCACTAATTTTTCTTCCAAAAAAAACAAACGTACAGCTTGTAATGCAGTAGGTTTTCTGAACTTTTTGTACAATTTTGTCGTCTTTGTATACATAAAAAAACACAATATTAGTGAAAACCCTTACTGTATATAGCATTCTTGCGGCAGCCCATGATTTTAGAGATTGTGAGTAATAAGTAATAACAAGTAAATTATTTAAGAACTCAAAGGTAGTATGTACCGTGAATTACAGAGATAGATAATTCTTTATGAAACAGAACCTCACTGTCCTCTGCGTCAACTTCAGAACACTCAAAACCATTATTTTGATGGCATGCTCATACCTGCAATAGTTGGGTTTGTATACTGTTGAACATGGGAACATGGCATGACCACAGAACGATATGCAAGTAACACTTCAACCAACCATGTAGAAGATTCTGTATAATCCGAAGACTAACATTTCAACTAAACTAACCATGTGAAATTTTTGAGCATTGGTTCTACCAGAAATAAACATACCTCTTCATGTCCAGTCAGGGGCGATGCGGAGACGCATCCCGGACCAATAGCAGCAGCTCCGGCGGCGAGCTTGGCAGTGCACCGTCTTCGGATTCAGCGTGGCCGCCGCCACCCACGGCCTCCTGCGAGGTTCCACCGCCGCCTCGTATCCCGAGCCCACGCGTCGGCCGCCACCCGCGGCCTTCGCAACCGTCCCGTGTCCCGAGCCCACGCGCTGGCCGCCACCGTCCTGTGGCCCGAGTCCGCACAGCCACCGCCACTCGCGGTCTTGCTTGGATATCTGCGATGCTGTAACTCACGGGCAGAGGAGTAGAGGCACGGCGCGGCGGCGTGGTGCCGTCCGGTGTTGTCGGGGCCGGGGCGTGGTGAGCCACCGGTGCTGGCACTGGCACGCGGGTTGCTGTGCGGCAGGAGAGGATGCGGCGATTTTTTTTATGATTGCGAGGAAGACGGCATTGAGGGAAGCGCTCGAGAGGTGAATGGGCGCTGCAAGTTTTTTTTCTCTCCGAGATTTTCTCCTTCTATTTAGAGGAGGACGAGAACGAGCGTATTTTCTCCTTCCATTTAGAGGAGAAGAACGAGAACGAGCGTTGTGGGATTTTATTTTTCTCGGATTCTATTTTTTTAATCGCAACAACAGGCAAGCGACGAGTCCGTGATTTTTTGTTTCCTATTTTTTTTCTCCCGGGTTGTTTCGTAGGAGTGGTGATTTTTTGTTTCCTATTTTTTCTCCCTGGGTTGGTTCCGCAGGAGGGTGATTTTTTGTTTCCTATTTTTTCTCCGTGATTCGGTGCGGATGAGGCAGGAGCGTGGGCTAGTTTCGCGTGAGGCAAGGGTGGACCAGATCGCATGGGCGATTTGTTTCCTTTTTCTCATTTGGGTCGCATGGGGTGGTGGAGGCGTAACCGCGCAAATGCCGCACCAAAAAAATTGTCTCTCTTTGTTTCTTTTTACGTCGTAGTAGAAGAGATTTCATGAAGCTGCTAAATGAATAAAATCTTAGACCAATTATAAAATAGGATAATTCGCTTGATGGGAGCAAATGATTTATTTATTCACATAGATCAAACCGAGGGTCTGAGCTTTGGCTTTGAGTTAGACCACGCCTCAGCCTTCCCTGTCATTTTTTTTCCTAAACAGGCCTCGGGATGGTACGACCCGTTAAACTACCCGTGCTTCGTGGGCCGGCAAGGCACGAATTCGGACCCATGGTGCTTGGGCTGACAGCCAGGCATTAGGCCCGTTGTTGCACGTCCGCAGGGCACGGCGTGTCATATTTTTTTTTTTTTTTTTTGAGAATTACACAAGACAACGCAGACGCCACAACACGCACGTACACTCACCCCTATGAACACACGCGACGCAAACCCTACCCCTATGAGCACCTCCGGCAAGGGCGGCCGGCAAATGGACGGAGATTCTCGGTCACCATAGGCGCCTCAGTTGCCGGCGGAACGTCATTTACCACTTAATGCATAACTTAGGTAAATCCTTGGGAAAATCCCGGGAAAGGTGCGAAAGCACCGGATTTGAACCCCGGTGGTACGTGCGTCCCCACTGGACCGTCCTACCATTGACTACAAGCCAATTCGGCGCACGGCGTGTCATATGGAGGCACGACGACAAGGAACGACCGACGCGCGACGAGGGCGGGCCGGGTTGGCCCGTTTGAAAACTATAGCGGTGCCAAACCTCCTTGCTAGATGTCAGTGCAACATATGGGATTTCGGGAGGAAGGGGGATGGAGGTCCCGCTGCTCGGGCTGGCCATGACGGCTGGACCGACCAGTCACATAATAATAATAATAATAATAATAATAATAATAATAATATTATTATTATTATTATTATTATTATCTTTATTTGTCTGCTTTGATATGTATCTATATTTTGTGGATTAGATGTGTCTATATTTTAGAATGAGAAGTTGGATAACAAAATGAAGTGGTTTTGACAAATGTTGACCAAAAAATTTTCTTGCAAGTACTATTCAAAGGAACTCACTCGCCGGACAATAGGGAAAGCGTGATGATCTACGAGACCGGTTGGTCTCAATTTGGCAACATTTGGGGACATCAGTTTTGCATTTCTTCAGTTCCCATGGATGGCTATCAACAAAATTTATTGGCCTTTCTTAGTCAAAAATTCTACATTTCTTTTTGTTTATCCTTGTGTCTTGATGTCAAGTTGAAACATTTTCATTTTTTTTTTGAACATAATGGCAGTGAGCTCGTAAATAGAATAGAATTGGCCTAGTTTTTAAGAAAAAACGGGACTAAAAACCTTACACATGCACAGGTCCCAAGATCACAAAAGCCCCGACAACTAACCCACAACAGTCCTCCTACACACAAGGTAACACGGAAAAACAAACAACGCACTCAGCTTGTCACAAATAGAAAAGAGTAGTCTAACTTCTCACGGTTATCCAAGTATCCCCTCCATAACAGCTCGGCCTAACATGGCGTGAACGACTCCTCAATCCTTGATCAGTGCAAATAGTGTAAGGAAGCCTTATGTCACGATCTGCTCGACATGGTTGGTCCGTCGAGCCCACTGAGATCCACTAGCGCCTTGAATACAAGGTCGGACGCCGTGCCTTTGATAAGCTCGGCTCAGCAAGGCAGAGCATTTTTCATTTTATTTGCTAGCCTATGGGCTAACTTTTGTAGTAATTGACCTGAGTATAGATGATGCTAGATAGTTTCTACCCTTTATTAAAAAAAACCGTGGTCAAAGAGAAACATCAAAGAAGATTTCTCTGCGGAAAGCACCCAGCAGGTCACACTGCATAGACGTACCTTATATGACGTACCTCGCGGCTTGGCATATGAGAGCATGGCTAATGATTTTCGCAGCCCAGCCCAGCCCGTCGGTTCGAACTGTATAGGAAGCTACTAGATCCCTGCGGCTTAAAGCCGCGAGCGGCACCAGCCGCAGCCACGTCGTCGCCTAGTCGGAACCGACGGATGCCCGACGATGTCTGGTCGCCAGGCGCGCAACGTCGGCGGACCGGCCGATTTCTGGGGCCCATCTATCATCGTGTGGCGCGTGGGATCGCGTGGCCGCCGGCCGCGGCCGACGATCGAACAACCGATAAACGCTCAGCACGCGTCCAGAGCTTTATATTCCGTCGCGCAAGGCGGCTGCGACGCCGCCTCAGCATAAACTGCACACTTGCATACAGGAGGAGGGCGTCGTCCAGGTCTCGGTCACTTGTTCCTTCAACTTCAGGTGCTGTACAATTTATTTGCATCGTCTTTCTCACCGGAGAGCTAGTTTGTTGATCATCCATACACATTTTTTTGGTCTAAATTTAACCACTTATTTGATCCGGGCGAGTTTGTCTTTTATTCCGATCTCGTATATATGACACTCAAAATAGAATGAGAAGTATAAAGGAAAAATGTACTGTATTCATTGATAGATTAGCGCATTGGCAACTGACATTAATCCCAAGGGTCTTAAATTTCCGTAAGAAAACTTTCTTTACTTTGAAACAAACAATAATTTGGCTCACACGCTGGTGCTACGGTTCGCCGAAAAATTGGCGCCACTGCCACTGCAGGAAGGCCTTCGCCGACGGATCGCTGCGTTTTGTCGAAGACGGCGACAAATCAGCTCGGCAAAGTATAGCTTCGCCGACGGCCATTCTCGGTGAAGCATTCCCCGGCATAGACGCCTTTGCCAAGCGGCAACCATCGGCAAAGACGATCGTAGGTAAAGTCCCGCTTTGCCGAGAGCGATCTTTGCCGAGAACCCGTCCCTTGCCCTCGGCAGAGATACACGGAGGGTGACGCCGTCCACCCCGCTAGATTTGCCGACGGCTGGACGCTAGGCTGTGGAGACAGCTGCGACGACGCTATATTCATTTAGCTCTATATAAGCAGAATTATGGCACTAAAAGGGACTCTATCTGCGATAATAAACGTCGTGGATGTTCGGCTTCAACCTGTCATTTTCACCCTGCACAGCGTAGCTAAATTCGTAGCGGTCACGAACATGCCACGTTGCCACGATCAAATAATTTGTTTCTGATGATAATGAAAACTAGTTAGGCTGTCCTTCTTTTGTAGTAGTATAACCCTTTCGTTAAGCCAAAATCCAGCTTAGCTCTAACTAGCCTTTTTCTACACAGTGTAAATATTCAGCACATGCATATCAGTTATCAAAACAAAATGTGTTTTGTAGCGCCTGTGCCTTTCACAAAATCAAAAAGTAGCCCAAATTCTTTTTATTGTCAAATGGTATAAATAGTAGTGTGTGTGGGTCTAAGAATACCTCGCTCAGGCTACAAAACTCCACACGAAGGCTTTGAGCCGTACTCTGAATGGCATCACGTACCAGGCTAGAAATCATGCCGCACAGCATTAGACATGCGACACCGTGCATGTCTTGTGGACATTTAACCATAATAACAGAACAGAATTATGGTATGCGTGTAGTCGCCAGCGACAAACCTCGTGGTCATGGATGGTCGGCTTCAATAAGCCGCCCGTGCAGCAAAACTAGTCCTCTTTCTCACTCTCACTCGTGGTCATGGATGGTCGCGTGGACACCAGACACGCCACGTCGCCAGAGAGAGAGATGTTCTCTTCTCACTCATCGGACGCCGCTGGCCCCCGGTGAACATTGTCCGGCGGCGACTGGCTGGCTTATTTATTGCTGCGAGTTTTCTGTTCTGAAGCAGCACCACAGTTAGAGGTCCGAAAAAGAGAAGAGAAGATTTTGAAGGGGGCTGGCCTCAGCTACGCAAGTTCTCGACTGTGGCAGTTCACTGCTGTGCTGCTTGCTGCCGCGTCTGTCGTCGTCGTACTAGAGAGGATCGATCGTCGCTCGCTCCGCTCCGCTCCGATGGGAAGTTGGATTGATCGATGGATGGATCGAGTTGGAGCCCAACTGGCCACACAGCATTACCAGGAAATAGTTACAATTCGATGGCCTATAAAGTGTTGGGCGCAGAATGAGGTTGCAAATGCTTAATCCAATCGAGCAAGATTATTAGCTGACCGGCCGGCCGGCAAAATTCAGCGCCATGGAAGGAGAGAATAAGGAGAAGAAGAAGCTGGAGAAGGTGCGGAACGCAGCGCGGCAGCAGGTCGGCAAGCTCGTCATCATCGCCGCCTGCCTCGCGCTGCTTGTCTGTGGTTCCTGCACCTGCAGCTGCAGCCATCCCAAACGTACGTACTACGTGTATATACATTGCACACGGCCGTACATATACACGCATTTTCGATCTCTTTCATTTTCTGTCGAGATCGTGCAATGCGTACGTCTTGCTCACCGTTGATACGTCATACTTGATCGATAGACAGATACGAGTACGTATTACGTACTGGTACGCCACAAAATCGTAACCACAACCAGCCCTTGTCTTCTAGCGTTCATTTTGTTTTAAGATTCGTGCATCTTCTTTTTATATGTCCACATGGTGGATATATATATTAAAAATATTTAGTTAAAGCACTAATAATTTAATGTAGTATTATATTAGAACAAGGCACAACACGCTGTGTAGGACCGTCATGAAACAATATAGAGGATAGTTTAAATTCAACGAATGAATAACGTTGGTTCAACTTCAACATTAGCACAAGGCCAAATTTGATCAAAACATCTCTCTCTTCATTTCTTCGTTCAATTATTGCTTAAGAAGTTACAAGCTCAAAAAAAAAATGTTCCTCAATTCTTCGCATCGTCGTACCCTAAGCTCATTTCAATGTAAGATTGGCAACTTGAAGTATTGCTGTATTGTGGATGGATGGAGTGCTAGGAATATGTACATACCGACCAGGAATAACCATACGTGTTCATTATGCAGATCCTCAAAAAAATTTCGATCGGTTCATTATACTCACACGACTGTATCAGCTAGCGGAGACGTGTCGATCTGCAGCAGCGGCAACAATGTGTGGTGGTGAGACAGCGGTGTTGCGCGCGACGCCGACGGTAGACACCAACGCCTCGCCTCGCGTGGCCGGCCGGCCGGCGGCCGCTCCAACGCGCGGATAGCCACCGACGCGGCCGTGGCACCATGAACTGTGGCTCAGGGAGATTGTGTTTGCGTGGCGCATGCCGGATCGACAGGGAGGAGGGGCATTCCATTCCAGCCCAGCCAACCTCCTCCTCGTGCACCGCGCAAGCCTCTCACCGTTATGCTTTGGGCTGTAACGCATCGTGGTTCATGAAAGTTGGCGATTGCCCAGCGTTGTTCCACCACATGGACCGGCCCTGTTACTGAAGGCCGTGGACATGTGCGCCTAACAAAGCAACTTATTATTTTTCTTCTTCTAAATTCAAAACGTTATACTACCTCCATTTCAAATTATAACTCGCTTCATCTTTTTTCAAAAAAAGAAAACGGAGAGAACAATGTAATTTTCATCCTTTCCTGTCACAGTAATTTACAGATTTGATTACTGCATGATCGCAGGGAAGAAAAGCAAGAAACAGAACAAGACCAGCAAACATGTAAGGAAGTAGCTAGGGATGGATATCGTGGCTGCTATATATTTGTGGCTACTATATATTGCAGGCCACGATATATATTTGCTGTTATATATTTGTCAGGCGTCCGGGGGCGTTGACATTCAAGAAGCCAGCAGGTACGTCCCACGATGTACGCTAGAGCCGGTCTCGTCCCAGTCGCACGCTATGGTGTGTGCTACTAGCTAGGATCCGGAATGCTTATATTTACAATTACAATGGGATCAAATGAAGTAAACAGTTATTCAAAGCGGCCACTGAACTTTCATATATATACTTTCGGAAACCGTTAATGACGGTCGTCCGGTAGAGCGGTGAATTCCGGACGCTCGCTCGCGTGGGCCTAGCATCGCTCCAGGCCCATCCAGATGCGTCGGGCGCGGGATGCAGCGTGGTTGGTTCGTTGTGGTCCGCTCTCCCACTGCCATGCCGTGTCGCTCCTCCCTGACGCCGCTTCTCCCGGCTGCCCTGCCCCCATCTCCATCCCCGGCGGTGTAAGGTCTTAAATGGTCAAAAGAGTGGTGAATAATAAATTTAATAAAAATTTTACTAATCGACCAGAGCAAACTTGTTAGTAAAACAAACGGCGTAAATGCGGTTGCTCTTTGCCTCTATGGTCGGCAAGCCACCTACTTGCACAATTCAAGTTAAACTATGATCTCTAATCCACTCATAGGTTATGTTGCTAATTTACTCCTATATATACAACTATAAGAGCAATTAGCACTACACTATCAACTAGGATCAACTAAACAACTACAAGCTACACAAGATAGATATGAAATAAAGTAATAGCAACTATGAGATGAGAGCTTGTTATACCAACTCGTTGAGGAAATGAACCAATCAGGGAGAGATTTACAATCACAATCATTAAGATGAAGCCAATCACCAAGAGAGAAAATGAACACGATGATTTGTCCACCGAGTTCGCTCATGCACCGATGAGTTATGTCTCCAGGTTGTGCCCGACCAACACAAGGATGGTGCTCAAGCTAGGCGGTGACACTCGCTAGCTCTAAAGCCACCACTCACAAGTGAGGTACTCAAGACATGAGCAATCCACTAGAGACGAATTGCCGCTCCGACGGGATGCACAAGAACACCCCACAAATCAATCGGAGGTGGCCAAGAACAATCTCCAACTCTTGCCAACGCCTCCACCAAGTCACCAAGACGGCTAGGAGTGTTCCCTCCAAGAGAAACAAGAATTAGCCCGGCTACAAAGACCTTCAAGTGCCTTTAGATGTAATGACAAGCAAATGCACTTGAAATCTTGCTCCCAATCTCTCAAAGTTGTGCACTCATGCAAGCAATAGAGAGGGAGGGGAAAGCTCATCTCAAAGAGGTGTTAGAATGTTTCAAAATGCCAAGAGAACTCTCCCATAGCCGGCCATCCCACTTATATAGAGGTGGGGAAAAACCCCACTTCACAGTTTTTCCTGCGAGGGTGCCGGATGTCGCGACAAGAGCATCCGGCGGCCCACGGAGTGCCACATGTAATCGACCGCTTGAAAAGAGTCGTTGGCGCGACGTTGTTGTACATGCACCGGACGCGACGCCGCCGAGACGCAGCCCGGCCGTAGTCAAAGAAGTTTTGCAAACGCCGCCACCGTCGGACACTGAGATCCAAACCGTCGGACGCACCGCTGGCGTCCGACGCATACACCACATGCACAGCCTCGCCAGCGCCTCTAACACCCGCCGGACGCTGGTGAAAGGTCCCTAGTGGTTTTTGGTAATTGAGTGACAACATTAGGTGGACTAATAATGTGTGATTGAGATAATACATGTGAGATTAGTTTACATGTGTTTGACGCAATGAAGGAGCTTTATTTACATATGAGACATGACATGGAGTCATGTGACCAAGGTGGTGAAGATCAAGACAAGGCTTGGCTTGATGGACCGGTTGCAAGTGTGAAAGGCATGTCGAGGCTTTGAAGTCATGGACCGCGAGGCGGTGAAGCTTGAGCAAGACTTGGCGCCAATGCATCGACGCAACGGTGAAGAGCAAGTGAGGTCAAGATCGATGGACCAAGAAGGTCATATGATGATATGAAGTGGATCATATCATTCTTGATCGTGTTGATGCATGTGTTGCATCGGCACTTGGAGATGGAGCGGAATGAAAATACGCAAGGCAAAGGTATAACCTATAGGGCATTTTATTTCGCCGGTCATGAGGAGCTTAGAGAAGTTTATGACCGGGTTTAGGATAGATGGTCGTATTAATCAAGTGGGGCAAACTTGTTTGCATATCGGTCATCTAGTGCCACTTGTGCGATCTAACTTTGCGACGTGTTAGGATCGAGTGGCACGGTGAGATCAAAAGAAATTCCTTTGAAAATGATTGTGAAAATGCTAACACACATGCACATGGTGATGTACACTTGGTGGTGTTGGCACATTTACAAAGGAGAAGTTGTTTCCGTGTTTCTGGACACTTGACTGACTTTGGAGTGAAATACTTCTTTTATCCATTGTTCTTGGATCAAGTAACCATGTGGGTAGTGTAGCCCTCTGAGTTAGCTTTCCATAGAGTCCAAGATCATCGAAAACGGAGTTCGGATGAAGGAGATATCGTTTTACCGGCACTGGTTCGTCTCGTGGTTTCCAAACCGAGGTGGTGTTGTTTGTGGTGCATGAGACGGTCCCGGGGGGGCGGATCCGTCCGCAGTCCGCCCGCCAAGTGTTGTTATTCTGTCTCGTGGCTGCGTCCACGTATACTTTTCCATGCGCCCGCGGCCCGAAGGCCCGGTCCGGCCTCGACATTTTGCCCGGCCAAAGCACGGCCGGCCCTATGGCAATGACCCGTGTTGGCCCGGCACGAAGAGCCGGGCGGGCTTGGGCCGGGGACGCACACGTGCCGCCCGGACGCACGGCCTTCAACCATATAGGCACGGTGGCGTCCGTGGCTTCCCTACATAGCAAAGCGTGACGAGACCGGTAGTAGTGCTCCCCTCCTCCTAATAAATAATTCGAACACTCACCTCACGTCTTGGCCTCTCGTCCCTTTCTCCTAGGGTCCACAAACCTTATCACTTTGGATTCCATCCATCGCACTAGTACATCTATCCATCTCTCCTTTGATTTCTCTCGATGCCGCTAGCTTTTCGAGCAGCAAGAGCCGGCAACCTCAACATCGGCGTGCGACCGGCGGAGAAGTGGCGAGGAGCAAGCCAGCCATGCGCTGGCACGCCCGGCACGGCAAGCTTGAAGGCTTCGCCGCCGCCGTAGCCGGAGTCCGTGGAGAGCGTGCGCCATGCGAGGCGCGCATGCGGCGTGGCGGAGGCTCCCGTTGGCGGCCGCCGGACGGGAGTGGCGAGGGAGCGCCAGCCAAGGCTGGCTGAAACGGCGAATGCATCGGGCGGGTCGACCTCGCTGGTACTTCTGCTGGCCGCTCGTCGCCGACCGGCTCAAGAGGCGGCAAGCACGGCACCGAATTGCAGCCGGTGGGGCTTGGGTCGCCCCCGAGGCACGAGGCCTGGCGGCACACCGGCAGGCACCGGCGGCCATGGCGGCATGGTCGACGCACGCCCGACACGACGTCGGCCGGGCCGGCCAGTCGCCCATTGAAAAGTATGTCGAGAGGGCGGACAGTCCGCCCCGGGGCGGATCACCGCGTTCAATCTTTTCCAACAGCGCGTAGCCGCGCCTTCTCTCGTTCCCTCGCCGGCCGAACGACTGACCGCCCGGCCCTTTGGGGGGTGGATGGCCCCGTGACAGCTTGAACGTTTCGAACCTAATGGCTAAACGGCGGACGCGGATCCCTGAACTTATAAGGCGTGACTATCCGCTAACCTCAAGAAAGGTGAAAACCGCAAAGCCGAGGGTGGCTTATAAATAGCCACTTGCTCGGGCTTGGCCGGCGGTTGAGCACACACTTTGGCCTTGGTGGCTTATGTTGTGGTGCTAGAGAGCCCTCCCAACTCACTCCAACTTGATAGTGTTCATCCGATTGAGTGAGTGAGCGATTCTAGTGCGGTTGCTTTGAGAGATTGCATTGTGTGACACTAGGTGATCGTGTTGCATGACGGTGTGCTTGTTTCTCTTGGAGATTGCCACCTCCTAGGCGGCTTGGTGGCAAGAGACTCGCTGAAGCTTCGCAAGGAAGATTGTGCGGTGCTCAGGAGGAGGATTCGTGAGAGGTTCGTGCTCACCTCGCGGGGATCGCGGCGACGACACTACTAGAGCGTGTCTTTGAGTTACCTCACTTGTGAGTGTGGGTTCAATCACGGTGCCTTGAGGGGCTCACTTGAGAGTGGTGTCTTGCGGTGCCTTGCGGGGCGTGCCTTGAGGGGCAAGTGATTTGCGGATCACACCGAAGAACCATCTAGGTGAAACACCGAAGGAACCACCCAAAGTGTTGATCGACACAACAAGGAATAGGGGGAAGTTGGCAAGCTTCCCGATACCTCGGTAAAAAATCACCGGTGTCAACTTGTCTACTCTTCTCGGTGGTTTGCATTCTCCAAATCACAAGCTTTGTATTTACATTCATATATACCTTGTGCTTGTGCTTGTGGAGTAGCTCTTGCATTTACTAGCTTGTGTTGCTTGTTTAGTTGTGTTGCTTAGTTTGTGTAGCTAAGTAATTTGAGCACTTAGGTTAGGCGTGTGTTGCCTTGTCCATTGTGCATCTAGTGAGCTTAGGTTGGCTTTGTGCTTTTGCTCATTAGAGTTGTGTAGGAGCTCACCATTGTTTGGAAGTACTAGTGCATATGTTTGTGTGACCTTGCAATAGAAACTTGGTTAGGAGAGCTAAAGCTAGGCTTATCACCTCATTTGCTTTGTGTAGGATCTTTTGTGAGGTGATTTAGAGTCATAGCTAGAGGGGTGAAGTCTTGGCTAAACGAATAGTTTCAATTCCGCATCATATTTGTGTTGCCGGCCAAGAATTAGTTTTAGAAAGGACTATTCCCCCCCTCTAGTCCCCATCTCGACCCTACAGCTGGTCCTACGTGATGAGGACATCAATCCCTTGGATACAAAGCAACATTCAAGGTCCAAACACTAGAGCTCATGCACCACCATTGAATCTAGAGGTGAGCTCGTTCTAAGCACATCATTGTATGATAATGAGAATAGATCGCTACCTAATGATTATATTGTGATTAGAAACCATGAAGAAGGTCAATGAATGCTTGGATATGGGCTTGGAGTTATGGAGGACCAACAAGGACAAGCAAGTCAAGAGGGAGGTCCAAACCAAGTCGACCTCGGTCTATTTCGAGGTCCAAGTGCAAATCAGCACTCAAATGCCCGCCAAAGTCACATACTAACTCGGATTTGGGCGTTCTTTATATGTATGGAAATCTAAGAAGATAACCTTTCAAATGGAACTGGTCTCAGGCCCATATTCATTAGGAGTCGATGGGAATCATCCAAACAAGTGGTCGTCTAGAATCTGTCTCGGTGTTAAGATCGCCTTTTTGGCCTTTTCGCCATGTATCTCGCCTTGGCCCATTAGGGTTTTGTACAGGGGGACTTGGCCGCCCCCAAACATTTCTTATCCAGCCACCACACTCTCCTCGGTTTGAGTTTTTCTTAGTTCATTCATTCAAAAAGGGAGACACCAATTCTTGGTTGTTGAACCCCATTCGTGAGTTGAATCGAATTCTTTTCGTGATTTGGTTTCTTCTCCGTGCACTTGCTTGTGGATTTCCGTGCAGGCAAAGAGTAAGCCTTCTTGGCGAGGTCAATTGAGCTGCAGCTTGGTTGATAAAGTGGGAGGGTTCGTGGTGCTAAGATTGCGGGATTCATTTCTTTGGATTTGTAGTCGGATCGGTATGTCTCGAATCCACCCAAATCGATATTTATCTCAACCCAAGTCCTATCACTACGTCACCAGGGGCGTCCGTATTTGCTGACCGCTAGACACATCTGCGCTGAGACACATAGCGCCGCGGCGAACCACCATGCGGGCAGCTTCGCCACGGCGTCGACCCAGCGTGGCGGCGTCCGGCGCCAGCGCCGACACCACTAACTTCTCCCTCTTTGCACAAACATGCTAACCAACAAGTGTACCAACTTGAGCTCTAGAGATAGCATGTTTTCACCACCAACTTGCATCCGGGCGCAATAGAATATAGGCGTTTCATTTTCCTAAAAGGGACCCAAACCCATCTCAACCCCGCAAACAACCATTGCCTTCACAAATGTGCCAACACCACCAAGTGCTTTGTGTGTTAGAATTTTTCGCAAACCAATTTGAAGGAAGGGTTAGCTCTCTAGGTTAAGAATTCATGCACATGATATTGGACCTAGAGGCATATGGAGATCGAAGTTTCCAAAATAATTCCTCTCTTAATAGTTCAACTATCGATCCTAAATCACTCACACCCCTATGGTGTCTTACGTACAAACCAAAATGGTCCTATCAAATATACCTTTGCCTTGAGCCCATTTTGTTTCTCCATCTTGTTTTTCCCAAGTCCATGAACTTTATCATCTTTTGGATCAACACTGTGCATCCACCATGACCAACATTTTCACCATGATTTGAGTAGGATTTATTTCATACTAGACAACACTTAAGCATAGAGATTAGTCAAGGTTGTCATTAATTACTCAAAATCAATCTAGAGATCTTCAATCTCCTCTTTTTTTGGTAATTGATGACAACCTTCATAAAGATTTGATGATAAAAGATTTTTGAACATGTCATGTTTGTCCAAGCAATTTGTTCATGATTATAGAATTGGACAATCATCATAGGTTCGATTTGGTAGCATTAGCTCCCTCTACATATGTGTTTAGAGATTGGATATAAGCTTTGCCACGGTGTATGAATATTGAAATTGAGGGGTGAGAAATGTTACCAAAATTATGCTAAAGTGTAAGAAATGGACCTTTAAAGTGTGATACCAACTGGAGTAGCCATTTACCAGTCTTAGCACCAGGATAACTAGACATTTCATCGCCGTTGTTGCTCGCGTGTGGAACCCCATCCTCGGCCTTTTGTCGTCTCATCTATCTCGCTCCACTTGCAGAAATTCCCACGGCCCATGCCACCTGCCCGCCGCTACTGTCATCCCAACACCAATCGGTCATGTTCAAAGCACATCTCTTATGTTACGAACAATAACGTGCATGTTTCAATAATAATTTGGGCTCATTTCATTTCCCGTCGCTGCCTATAGCGTCGGATCAAGCCGGCGACAGGCGAGCAGAGGAGTGAAGTGGAAGGGTGTGGGGTGGTGGTTGGGAGAGGTGGCGGCTAGCGTCTAGATGTGCCCCCACGGAGGAAGAGAGGGAGGCGATGGGACAACTTGCGGCATGGGGAGAGGGAGCGATGGCAAAGGCCGCTGCCACGGCGAAAAGGAAGCATATCGCGCAATGGCCGGGCGATGGCTGCTAGCTAACCCGATGGGAGATGGCGGTGGGTGGGGCTAACCCGGGAGTCCGACGCGCTGGCGGTGATATACTTTTACGTGGGTGGTGTCCCTCTCCGCGTGCGTAGCAGCTGCAGTATTTTACCCCGTTAATATCCCTCTCACGTTGATATGCCTCCCCACCCCCACAATACACTCCCTACACACACACGCATTTTTTTTTTCAAAAGCGCACCCATTGGCACGATACTTCATTAAGGAAAAATAGAGTTTTACACGCCGCACACATTAGCCAAAACAATTGGCGGCGCACAAAACACACATACAAGAATCACCGGCTAAAAATGGTGGTGCGTTACGGTTGTACTAAAAGTTAAACTAATGTGCAACGAGTGTTTGGAAGGTGAGGCGTCCGTGGCTCTGACTCCATATCAGAATCTCGGTGCAAAGAAAGCACCCGGCCACATCAAGGGGGAAGATCACCGATACGCGCCGCTTGCCGGATGAAGCAGCTTCACGAAAGTGCTCGAACTCCCTCAAGCTTGTTGAGCATCTCCAGCAACGTCGTCCGCTCCGGTGCTCCGGAGTGAGGGTCATGCTTCGTTGCCCGCCGACGGAGACGAGCACGTCGTGCTTTCCGTTCTTCGGCAAGGGGACCTTGGCCGGAGGGGGGGGCAGAGGGGCGACGCTCGTCAGCGGAGGTGATCGGCAAGCGATGGGCCCCCCACCCACCCCCCACCCACACACACCCACCCCACACACACACGCATGAATCATTGACCCCGGCCCGACCGCCGCCCGCTGATCGCGTTAGGCCCTGGGTTCTGGCGACAAGAATCATCGCCATCCGGACGCATTCCCCGTCGGTTCCCGCTAAGCGGCGACGTGGTTGCGGCTGGAGCCGCTCGGGTTTCGTGATATGCCGCCACCTCGCCTCGGTCCCTGTCCGGGATAAATGGTTGTCAACGAGTGGTGCCTCCGTAATGCAAGAGGTTATTATTTTGTAAGACACAGTTACATAAAGTGCATTCATAATAAAATACAGAGCATATAGCTCAGCAATCCTGATTTTTTACCTAAGGTGGAAGAGATTTTGGAAGAGTCCTTGTAGAGCCAAGACACCTATGGATAGAATACAGCAAAAGATGAACTTATTAAACAATATTTTAAAAGGGTGGGAGCTCAACATACAAGGTGATATGGAGAAAGAAAAAGGTGCAAATTCAGAAGCAATCAGTAATCTAGAAAATTAGATCTAGAAGAAATTAGAGGAAACTGTGGGATTGCTCCCTAATCAGAATAAAAA
This sequence comes from Hyparrhenia diplandra, assembly GCA_015847255.1. Taxonomy (NCBI): domain Eukaryota; kingdom Viridiplantae; phylum Streptophyta; class Magnoliopsida; order Poales; family Poaceae; genus Hyparrhenia; species Hyparrhenia diplandra. The sequence goes on from JADLZK010004700.1 coordinate 30,237, forward strand.
GAAAAAGTTGACTTGCTTACTGAGAATATGAATTTACTTCACAGGAAGCATATTGGACAATGAAGTCATGAAAATGGCTCCAACTAGGTGACCTAAATACTAGTTATTTTTCATAAGTGTGCTAATGGTAGGAAGCGTAAGACAAAATTGTGAGTTTTGAATCAAACAGCTGGGATCATTGAAGGGCAAACAATTGATGGCTCATACCCTTTGCTTATTATAAAGAACTTTTTGGCCACGAAATTGAGCATGATATTAAAAACTAGATCACGATCTATGGGTTTGTGTAGTAAGATTGCGAGGAAGGATAATGACAAACTTTGTCAACCTTTCTCGAGAATCTGAAATTAAAAGATGCTTTGTTTCAAATGGAGAAAAATAAAGCTCTGGACGACAAAAATACCCATAGAATCAGCATTGTTTGGGACATTGTCCAAAACTGATATTACAGCAATGTTTGATGATTTTCATTTGGGTAGGGCTGTTATAGCTAAGTTAAACTATGGGACAATAACCTTGTTGCAAAGGTCAAGGATGCAACTAAAATACAACAATATAGGCCCATATGTTTTACTTAATTGCTTATACAAGCTCATCACTAAAGTCCTCACCCTCGAGAATTGAGCGCTTATGTGACAAACTCATTCATGAGACGACAAGCTAGCTTTTATGAAAGGCGAGAATATCACATCGGCATTCTATACTTTGGCATGAGATCATTCATGAAGGACTAAAAGAAGGAAGATGGGTGTTTTGTTCAAAAATAGATTTTTGAGCCTATGACAAAAGTAAAGGTGAAAGCTATTTATTTGATTGTCTGAGCTTAGGGTTTTAATACAAAATAGTGTTCTTTGGATTAGACGTTGGTCAACATCAAAGTCAATGACTTATGTGGTCCTTATATCAAAAGCTATAAGGGAGTAAGATAAGGTGATCCCTTGTCACCCATCTTGTTTAATTTTTGATTCTTTGATTGTCTTACTAGAATGGTTCTAGAAATCTACGGGAGAGATGGTCTTTTCTACAGCCCTTGTGGATCATATTATCCCAAATGGGGTGTGTGTATAATGCAATATCGCAGATGACACAATCCTATGCTTAAATCACAATTTGGGAAGGGCTAGGAATATGGCTAGCACATTTATATATGTTTTGAGCTCATTTTCAGTGTCTGAAAATTAATTTTTGGAAAAAGTGAAATTTTTGATGATAAATGATGATGGGGATTTTGGAACCAAATATGCGAGAAATTTTCAATGCCAATTTAGGCGTTTCTACATCCAGAGTATTTGGGTGTACATCAGCCCAAGTAGCAAGGATACATGTAAGCCTGCAGTTGATAAGGACATTAAAAACTTGACGCACTTGGAAGGGTAATAGTTTAACTATGGGTTGGAAGATCACTTTAATTCAAGTAAGCCTTGATAATTCCCCTATTTACCACATGTCGGTTTATCTTTTTCTGGCTTCAACTATCAATTGCATGGACAAGAATAGAAGATCATATTACATGGCGGTGGGGAACAAAAGGAAATATCATCTATTGGCTATAATCTGTAAATGTAAGAAAAAAGGAGGGGTAGGTATTAAGGACATTGCCAAAATGAACATGAACTTGTTACAACTTTGGTGGAAAGTTGGGGCCGAGGAGGCTTATGGCAGAGTTTAATCAATGCTAAATACCTAACCAAATGCAATATACATACAGTGTCTCACAAATTGGATGACTCTCCAATGTGGGCAGATTTGCTAAAATTAGACAACTCTATCTAAAAGGGTAGGGAGGTTATTACCAGTCATGGTGATAAAACCAGATTTTGGGAAGATCCCTGGGTTTTTGACAAACCTTTATGTGAAATTGCTCAAACCCTATATATATATATTATGTGAGCAAAATGTATTTGTCAAAGGATGTTATATGTGGTAACATTCAAATAACTTTCAGAAGATGGCTTCTAATGATCTTAGAATTATGTAGGCTAGTATTTGGGAGAAAGTAGTTGAATTTCAACTATATCCTTCAAGGACAATCAAGTGGAAAATGGGGGAGAAAAAGGGGCAGATTTACTGTAAAGTCAACATATAGAAATTAGCGATAGTGGTCCATACTTAAAACATATCTGGAAGGGAAGACATCCCTCCAAGATAAAATTTTTATGTGGCTTCTCTCTAATGGTGTTGTGTTGACCAAAGGATAATCTGTTAAAAAGTGGAGGGCACTCCTACATGTATTTCTGCAATGAGAATGAATCCATTGATCATTTTATTCTTTCAATGTGTGCTTTTGCTAGAGTAGTGTGGGCTTGTGTGGCTGGCTGTATTGGTGCTGACACAATGCCTGCAGACCTGAACCAGTGTTGGATTTGGTTACTGAAATGGTTACCAAACGGTACTGAGTTTCTCATGTCACAGGTGTCTCAGCTATCTGCTGGGCAATATGGAGAGCCGGAACAATGCATGTTTCAATAAGAAGATAATCAAGAATCCTTTGGAGTTATATATGTCATGCAGGGGTGCACTAATGAGGTTTTGGACAGGTTTATATGCTGATCCAGGAGAAGCAGAGGATCGAGAAGGGCATCGCACTGATGATACAGATGGCGCACGAAGCATATGGCGTCTAAAGAAGACCAAGCATACTGAGAGACTCTCCAAGGGCGACTATCAGGGACAGCGTGTCTGAAGGAAGGATTTCTGAGGCGATCTTCAAACAATTCAAAAGGCTAAGCAGGGAGAATAAATCTGTAGTTTGATGTTCCTCTTGCGCTGGAGGTTAGAGCGCGTATGTTTTATTTATCTTCTTGCTGAACTCTGTCGTTTTCTTCTTTCATTTGCTTTTCTGACAATTCTATGTACTGCTGTATTTCCGTTGTTTCAATGGAAAATGGGGAGCTCAAAGTTTATAAAATACAGAGCATATAAACTGAGGGATCATACCAAGAAAGAAGAACAAACTCAGCAGTAATCCTAGCTTGCACGTTTTGACAGATCATGGCCATATTATTAAAAGCTTGCGGTAAGAAGGGGACAGAAGAACCAACAGGATGCCTCAGACAAATATGCTCATTTGCACAGGTACAGATATCTGTTTCTAGTCAGGACCGCGGTATGCAAGATATTATTTGTATATGATTAGCATAAAAAGGCCATATTAATATTATTTTTCAAATAAATCAGGTTTTGTGATATGATAAAAATGATATGTGTTGGCTAGATCGAAAGTCCAGCAGCAGGTGTCTGGACTAGAGTAGTCTTCAGGTTAACGATTGCTTTTTGCTCCTAGACTTCGGGCTAGATGGCTGAGACCGTCTACACGGTGACTGGCTGGCTGAGTGAAATCAAATTTCTAATTCTGAAAACGTGACACAGAGCACAATGAACAAACATCCATTGGTAGCAATATGGAAACGCACATCAAACAGAGTCACATAACTGCACCCACACAATGGCACAAACTTTGATCACAAATCACTCATATATCCATCAGCTTATTTCTGGATCGAAATAAGCATTATGTTTAGGACTTCATAGAAGAATCTATACATCAAGAGAGAAAGTTATGGCTTACGGCCCCAATTTATAGCTAATCTCGACGAAGATACCAGCAAATTCTGACAAAGTAAATCCTAGAGCAGCATAGGTATGCGATCTGGGGACTTCATGAGTCTCGTCATCATCTACTACATCCCAACTATCGTCTAAGCCAAAACTGGCATAAGAAACATCATCAATCCTAGAGTCCACAGC
>JADLZK010004701.1:0-42449 GCA_015847255.1 Hyparrhenia diplandra
AACTCTTTGACATATATATAGAGTCGCTTGCTTTGCATTGAGTTTGTTCAATCTTTGTCGACCCTTAGAAACTTATCATGCTAATCATGCACACTCCACTCCACCACACTCTATTCCATTCCACTCTACCCCACTTGCATTTTATGCTACTTCTACCCTAGAAATGCAGCATCCATAAAAGCATCCACCAAATATCCACCAAAAAGTTCTACTCCTATCCGGGAGAGAACAACCAAAAATATTCCCTATAACCATCCACTAACACATTTTCGGCCAATGTTTTTACTGAAGCTCCATAACATTTGTCTATCTCTCAAAAAGTTATTTCAAAAAGAGATTTGGGTTGTAGATTAGAAAGAAGAAGAAAGGGAGATGAAAAATGGACAAGTGTCCGCAATAAAACAATGGGTACTTTTGATGCCCGCCTCTCCATGAAAAATAGAGAAAAAGAAAAGAAAATATATATATATATATATATATATATATATATATATATATATATATATATATATATATATATATATATATATATAGAAAAAGTATCTGACCCGAGTTCTCCCAAATACTTTCAAAAGTCCCAAAGAGAGAGATATGTTTCCTCAAGGAGCAAAGTAGAATTAGGCTTTCCCCTCATTTGCATTCATTACACTCACCTCACACACCTACCATCATATTTCACCATACACATGCATTACTTGATCAGTATGACTCGTGACTTTGGATCCATTGCTTGAATTTACAATATATGTTTTAGTAAGTAAATTTAGTTTCTCCCACCTATGAGCTCCGGATATAAACCTTAGATATAGGGTGAGAGAGAAGAAGGTATAGTGTCCCTACTGCCTTTATTCCAAAAATACCACATATTATGAGAGAAAAGGGCAACACAACATTAATGCCTAAGTGAGGATCCACAAATACCACAAATGAGAGATTTGAGAGAGTCATATAAAAAGAACTTTTGAGTTTTTATTTTTGAAAAACTTGCAAAAACTCGAGAATGATAGTTGAGCAAAGAGTTTGAGACATGGTGCTTGACTTGATTGTTCTATCTTTCAATTGCCAGAATCCTAAGAAAAGGGCTATAAGCTCCATGGTTAAAGGTAATATGGGTAAGTTGAAGGTTGAAAAAAGTTTATTCTAATATAGAGGAGAAATTTTGTTTTGAAAGTAAGGTGTACTTTTTGAGGTTTTGAAAGCGTTGTGGCAACTCGATCAATGCTAGGATTTGGCTTTGCTAGGGACTAGCAAAGGGGTAAGGTGGGGAGCTTGTTGACACTATAGCATAATATTAATAGTCAACTAAACATGGATATAAGGGCATAAAATAAATATCAACATAGACTAGGGGGTCTAACTAAACATAATTCCATAAGCTTTTGGTGATTATATCTTTTTCGGGGACTTAACGGATAAACACGGAGAAGAATGGAGAAAGTTCGAATATATCTCACATGCGACGATGGCAAGACTTGGCCGTGGTAACCGACCCAAAATGTGGACTAAACACTCTAGAGATACGAGAAGGTACCGGGGGAGCGAGGCCCAGGGACACAGGGCTTTGACCGCGGGGAGCCATTTGGGCCGGCACTTGAGTCCTAAGCCCAATCCGACCCATCTTTGTAGGTCGGTTTGGTAACCCGGGCTTGAGGTATATCTACAGACCGTTATTGAAGGTTGGTTTGATCCAATGGTCATCATTCATCTCAAGGCCTATATAAGAAGACCCCATGACCTGAGGGCTAAACCTAATTCATTCTATCTCATTCTATTCATTATCTCTTAGTTTAGAGGTGTCCCAATGTAAGGATAACCTCTCTCTCGGGATTAGTGAATTAGTGAATTTAGATAAGTAGATTAAGTAGATTAGTCATGTAATTAGAACTAGATTAGATCTAACTTAGATCTAATCAAGAGTAAGGAAGGTGGAGCTATTCTCTGTTGCAGAGATATTATTCTCTGAGTTTGGTATGTCTTATATCCTTTTTCTTTGTAAGACTTATGATTCACATATTTATCTTCTCTATTTACTTCCATGTCTTACATATATGGTTAGAAATATAGTTGTTATCATTGCATGGGATCTCACAAGTATTGAGGACTCTAGTTATTCATGGTAGCAAGAAGTAATATTTGAGATAGGCATAGACATGGTGTCTACGCTATAGATTATCACGAGATTGCACCCAACCCACGGATAGTTTGTGGTAGCCCGGGTGGTGGCGTACGATGTGGCGGCGTATTCCACCACGTTCGGGTTGGTGTTTTGTAGGACTATAGTCTCAGACTTCCTACCCCCTTCTGTCTCTTTTTCTGAGAGCTAGTGTTACGTGTCGAAGTGTTATAGTGTGATTGCCATCATAGAACCAAAGTAATAGAAGTACCGGGAACCTTGATCTCTCCTTTAACCTCTTGATTAGTTTAGTTATTCTTTTGATATCTTACGGGGAAGGTTATTATTTTAAGCTTTTTGATATTTACTTATTCTTTAACACTTTACCTCCTCACTATAGTCTAGTGGTTTGCTAAGTTAGTGGATACATGATTGTGACTTATTAGAGATTCTTTTTGCCAAAGCTTCCTGTGGATACGATACTACAGAATACTCATCCTAGGGAAAAGCTACAATGGTAGGTGTTACGTAAACTGCAGAATCCTTCATATTCTTTTTAGCACTTAACAAATGCCAACAACCACCTAGCACTAGTAGAGCCCCCGACCTAAGATTGTTGAGAGGAACACCATGTTCTCTTTGCATGTGGAGGCTTTCAGGATTCTACGGTGGGCCTCACGAAGAGTCCTTGTGGTTTTTGGTAGTGAGTGTCAACATTAGGTGAACTGTATGTGTGATTGAGATTATACAGGAGGTTAGTTCACATGTGATGGATGCGTGGAAAGAGCTTGTGTATATGAAACATGACATGGAGTCATGTGGCAGAAGGTGGTGAAGATCAAGATAAGGCTTGGCGATGGACCGGTTGCAAGTGTGAGAAGGGCAAGTCGAGGCTTTGAAGTCATGGACCGCGGGCGGTGAAGCTTGGGCAAGATATGGCGGCGGCCGGACCTTGCAGATGTGAAAAACAAGTGAGATCAAGATCGATGGACCAGGTCATGTGATGATATGGAGTGGATATATCATTCTTGATCGTGTTGGTGTCTTGTGGGTGCGATCCACGGAAGGCGTGACGGGCCCTTCGGGAGAGGCTGTCGCGGTGGGGCCAATCGATCTGTCGTTTGTGGCCGGGCGCTCGGTCAGTGGTGGCCCCGGGACGGACCCACGGGTGAGGTCGATGGGCGTCCGGTCAGCACGGAGAAGGCGTGGTTTTGTCCCCAAACGGATCTAATTGGCTTGGGGCTATAAATAGAGGTTTATGGTCAGCCATGGCGGTGGATGAGCACCTTGAGGGACTTTGTGTCCACATGGGGTGCTAGAGCCCTCCCACTCACATATATGCTTGATATCGTTCATCCGATTGAGTGAGAGAATCGAGTTCTAGTGCGTTGCGTTGAGAGATCGCATTTGTGGCACTAGGTGATCATGTTGCAAGCGGTGTGTGATTCTCTTGGAGGTTGCCATCTCTAGGCGGCTTGGTGGCAGAGGTTCCGTTGAGGCACGCAAAAAAGATTGTGTGGTGCTCGGAGAAGATTGTGAATGTTAGGTGCTCACCTCGTGGGGATCGTGAAGAGCAACTCTAGTGGGCGTGTCATTGAGCTACCACACTTGAGTGTGGGTTCACACGGTGCCCTCCCGAGGGATTGGCTTGAGGACTCACAGCGTGTGAGGGGACTCGATCAAGCTCCCAACGTGAAGGATTTGGGCGGCCATTAAGCTTGTGGATCATCACTAGGTGATTAGCCAAGCAGGTGGAACCACTAAAGTGTTGAGGTGGGCACAACGAGGGTAGGGAAGTTGGCAAGCTTCTCGAGACCTCGGTAAAAAATCACGGGTGTCATCTGTGTCCACCGGTTCGCACGTTGGTTTTGCTATCTCTCTTCATCACAAGCTTTGTTCTTACATTCATATATACTTTGTGCATTGCTTGAGTAGTATAGTTGTAACTATCTAGCTTGTGCAGCTTGTTTAGTTACCTTGCTTAGTTTGTGTAGCTAAGTAATTTTGAGCCTTTGGGTTAGGCGTGTGTTGCCTTGTCCATTATGCATCTAGTGAGCTCGGAGGCTTTGTGCTTGTGCTACTAGAATTGTGTAGGAAGCTCTTGGAGTGCTTGAAGTACTTGATAGGATGCGGCCAGGTCTTCCATGAGTGCGTGGTAAATCGATTGGGGGAGAGCTTCGACATTGGCGGTCGGCCAGTCAACACAAGCTTCGACCCGCAACGCTACACCCTTTGCTCCAATGGTTATCAACCAAGCGCGACTTGATTGACCTGCGCCAAGAAGGCTTTCACGCGATTGGTGAATCGAACACAAGCAGAATAGTTAGAAGCGCAATCTGAATATTGCAAATATGATTGGCCAATTGAGATGATGGTGTTCAAGTTGGATCACAAAAGGACTAATCGCCCGCGAGGTGTGGGGAGAACAAAACGGGGCCACTGGATTCGCGTAAGCGGAATAAATCTTCACGGTTACAATGAATCAATCAGTTCTCGATGGAAAACTCAAACCCCCAAGAAAACAAAAGCCAGTGACTAGCGATTAGGCGGCTGTGTTTATAGTCTGGGCGTGACCTGAGGTTGAGGCGGCCGGGGTTGGGCGTCACAACTTGGGCTTAAGGCCCGACACGATACATGACCAAATTATTTAAAATAGGTGACGCAGCACCTTGCCGTAGTCACACAGAATGATCCATGGGCCATCTGGAGCTGGGACCAGATCCAAAACTACGGCGTCGTCGTCCCCCTTTCCATAGAGTCCAAGATGCGCCCGTTTCGATATATCGTATGGGGATTCTGACGAAACATTGACAGTGTAATACTTTGAATCAGAGGGTGACGTGGCGGTGAGTTGGAGATGGTACAGCAGGGAAGACACGTGGCATAGGCGTATCGGCGTGGTGATGTCCTCATCCCCTTCTTGCCTTTGGAGTGGAGTGTAGTCTCGACTCCATCTTAGCGATCATCCTCATCATGCCCTCCTTCTGGGAGTGAGTGCGTCCTCGACTCCATCCCATCATGAACGAACTCTTTTAAAATGTTGAGAAGTGATAACTGACGATGCACAAGACATAATAGGTTGAAGGGCATAGTATAACATGGTGCATGAAGGATTGTCACATAACTCTCGTGATAGAAAAGAGATTTATTGTGGCAGAAAAGCACCCCATTAATGAATCCATTATTTTTTGCTTAATGTCTATTGGAGGTTTATTTTTAATCTCTTGAGCATGGTAACAATAGCATATCTGCTGGTAGGCAGAAGCTTAATGTAATTTCTTTTGTCATATGCATAAGGGTATGTATTAGTTCTACCATGGTGTGAAGCATCATTATCAAATTCCATGGACGACCCAATAAAATGGAACAAGCATGGGAGTACAACATCAAAAATCAGCGTGTATCAGCGATAAGAGCCCTGTGAAAAGCTACCGCACGTCCGATTTGGATACCTTAGTCTTACCACTATTGTTGAACCATTGAAGTTTGTATGGATAAGAATGTTTGTCGTGTGGTCAAGCCGTAGCTTCTCGACCAAATCTTCACTCACCAAGTTGTTGCAACTCCCGCTATCAATGATGGTGAGAATTTTATAACCCTGCAATAACAAGATACATGTGGAACAAATTGTTGTCTTCCGATTTTCTTTATCTTTCTCTTGTGCCACACAAGAATTCAAGACACGGCGCACAAGGAGGTTAGGATAGCCGCGGTGGCAGCCGGCCGAGTCAATGGCGATGGCTCGCTTCTTTCTGGATCATCCCGAATCCGCATGAATGTTAGCGAAATGGGGCTAACCATCTTCAACATCACTAGTACTTTACATATCCATCTCGGTAGCAATGAAAATGCGCTCTGTTGGGGCATTCCCGCCATGCAATATGTCCCATGCCATGGCAGTGATGGCAAGTGATTTTTGGAGCTAGAGGGAGGGCGAGCTAGTAGAGCTTTTTGGGTGACACCTTTCTTCGAAGTGGGTTACGCAAAACAATGGAATTTGTTTACTGGGAAGAAGAAGGTGCAGGCGGAGGCATCAATGTAGTGCAGAGGAACACACAGCCCTCATGTGTGGAGCATGCTGCTGATGAATATCTCCCATCGTTGGACGGAAGGATTATTGATGGCGGCCTGTACTTCTGGATTACGCCTTGGCACAACAAAGATGATGTCGAGAAAGAGATCAAATCAAATAATCAAGAATATCTTGAATTTCATGATTTAAACCACCAAAGAATAAGTACTTTTATGACAGAACAAATGATCTTTTATGAGTTTCTTGTGAAAAGGTTTGAAATGATTCAAATGAGATGCTTATGATTTAGGTTGAGTTCGAATTCAAACTGTTTTGACTAGTTTGGTTTGACACTTGCTGTTTTTAATTTTTAAGTTTCAAATCTAGGCCGGAGTAGAAAAAGTTAATATTGAGTGTTTTGTATCTTATGAAATTCTCTACAAAGTTGATGTTTTGACTTTTCTCCGATTCCACACGAATCTGATGCGAGGCCAAAGCGGTGACTCGAGCGGTAGGAGGGGACCTATTGGCGGCGTCGATCGCGGCGGCGGCGGCGTGGCCCACGCGTGCGCCGCTGATGTACAGCTCGGACACGTCGTCCGCTGAGCGCAGCGCCTTACCGCGCCCCGCACTCCGCCCCCAAACCCTAGCCTCACTCCTTTGCCTGCGCCACCCGCTCTCGCTCGGGAGCCCGCCGCGCGCGTCGTCGTTGGCGATCGGCGTAGCTGCGGTCGCCATCACCACAGCACCAATCCACCTCAAAAGCGAATCCCTAGCATCGCTATGTGCGCTTCTACCTAAAGCGTCGTCGAATTGACGGTAAAGCGAGCTTTCAAACCCTAATCCAGCGGCCTTGCAGCTGCGAAGCGGGCGCCATGGCATGGGTGTGAGCAAGCCGCCGTTTGAGCTCGTGATCGAGATGGCACGCGCTTTTTCATGTTTTAGGAGCGCCTAGGGGTGCCTCGGAGCTCTCGAGCTAGGTGGTTGGAGTAGATCCGCCGCCAGTTTCATCGGGGCGCCAGTCGTAGAGCATGTTGTCAGTGAGCGCCCGCCCAGTAGAGTCGGTGTTTTGGTTTGTCGTGGCGTCGTTGCTCAGTTGAGCCCCCAAACACCCTTGCATGTCTTAGTTAGGTGTCTAGAGTCGAGCAGGTCATTTCGGTTCGCCTTCCTTTTCGTGGAGAAGCAGCAGGTCTCGCCATCACCACACCGCCGCGTGGCCCGCGCGTGCGGCCAGTCATCGTCGTTTCGGTCGGGTTTTTAGGTGAGACCATGGGCTATGAGTCGATCTTGGCATGTGTGAAGATTCGAATGCTATGGCTGGTTCTGACGCGATTTGGTCATCGCCGGCAAGATCCGCGCACCGCGCCGCCGCCGCTTCTGCTCTGTGTCGTCGACGACGCTGGGGCCCAGCGTCATTTTTCTTTATTCTTTTATGTTTTTCCAGTTGAATGAAATGCTTAGAAAAATTCATAACCTGGGTCATTTTGAGTCCCTTTTGAGTGAAACAAATTTTTGTCATGCTTGTTAGATGATAGGCTACAGTATAAAAATTATGAAACCCTATTTTACTAGAGAACTTTTATAGAGTTTTATTTATGGCCATAAATGCATGGAAATTGAGGAAAATCATATCTTTTAAGTTGGTGCAAGATAAAAATATGTTGTACTGTACAAAAAGTGCTTGTTTTTGTGAGTAGAATCCAGGGAAAAATATCATGCATGGTATGTTTCTGTAGAAGAAATGTGATTTTTCTATTTATGTGCAAATTGCCATGTGAGTCTTTAGAGATTTATAGAAAAATAAATATTAGGGTTTTGGATGTGAAACTTGGTGTGTTTGTATTTGATGGGTTTTTTAGAAGTTATTCATACTTTACGAAATCTGTTGTCTGACACTTTTCATAGTACAAAGTATTTTTCATGCCCTAGGTTTCTTTGTCCAGACTTGTCATTTTTATGTAGACCCGTTAGTAGGCATGATGGGTGCCATGAGATTTTATGGTAGATGTTATATGTCAGATAAGATGCTCTGGTAATTTTGAGTAGAATTTTCTGACAGTAGTTATGTATTTATCATATTTATAGTGCATGGAAAATAGGCTAGGAAATGCATGTTTATGTGAGGATGAGCTGTGTTAGTATTTTTATTATGTGTTCCTAGCATGAATATGATCGTGTAGTAAGCTTGGTTTGGTCGAGCTTTAGCAGTTTTGACATTTTTCTAGTTCTAGCATTTTATTTAATTATAGATTGCAAAAGTGTAGTGTTTACTAGGGCATGTTATTTTGTGTACTTTAATTTATCTTTTGGCTTCTCCGGCAGATTTATTTGATAGATAATTACTTGGTTTACAGTCAAGTTGATGGAATTGCATGATGGTTTCTTTAAGGTATGGAGGTTATGAAGTTAGGTTTGAGTTTGAAACATAGCCTGTTTTCTTGTAATTTCGAGGAGCTGTTACGTTCAGATTCAGTTCTGGTGATGAATGTTTTGTAGGCAAGGGGAGAGAGAACATTTAGCTTTCCATAGAGTCCAGTTCATTTAATTTTTAGGTTGTAAGAACTTCCCATGTATTGTTTTAGTGGCGGCATGTCGAGCTGTCATTTTACATTGTTAGTGAAACCAGGGTGTTTGATTGGTGTAGGTTATTAGGGTTTCTTGTGTAAGAATTAACGGTTTCTCTGGAAGAGATGTGCACTTACTAATAGCTTGCATCATGAAGCATCCATTCATTATACCCGTATTACTTTATGTCGGTTGATATTCATATAATTGTAATTATTTCTTTTCTCCATCATATGCATCATCTCGGGATCGGAAGTGTTGGAGGAGGCGATCGATCGGGGCCGGGGTAGGCTGTTCCATCTAGGAGTGCGGTTCGGAGGGTTCCAGAAGGGAGAAGGACCGACAGGCAGGCCGGCTGAGTGTCCGGGCTGTTCGGCGGCGTTCTGCTTGAAGGCAAACCGAGCATTCTGCCCTTTCTAAGTTCTTCAATTAAGTTGACTTGAGTCTTCTATATATTTCTGCATTAAGTTAGGGAAATGGTTGGCAGATTGATGCATTATGATCCTTGCTGAAAGTTGCCTATCCTATATAGGGGTCTAGGTTAATGCTGGATGTATCATGGGTTGCGATGAGCGGTGATTGGTCACTTGAGGAAATGTTGTGAACAATCACATGGAGTGATTGTCAATTTCTTAATTGAGAATACGCTTAAGTAAAACATGCTGGGTGGATGGAACTTGTGGTCTTTCCATCGATCAGTGGGACTACATGCTTTGTGTGGGTGTGGTCGGAGTTGAGTACTGTCCATATAGTAGGCTCAGCGAGGTCGTGAGCCACGAAGCTACATCCTGACTCAAGTGTAGGCGAGGCTTAGGTGATTGTGAATTATCTTGATTTCTTATAAATTGGTCATTTCTGTCACGGGCGGCATTGGAGCTTGAGTTCGGTAATTACAAGTCGATGCAGTATCTAAATTAAAATGAACCACTAATCTTTTTGCGAAAAGTTCTGAAATAAAATCTTTTAAGTGGTGTGAGTAAAGGGTTACCAGGCGTTAGTAATTACTTGGTCATACCATTTATGCCCAATTAAGAATGATCGGGTGTGGCAGCTAAGCAGGATTGGGTGGATGCATCATATTTTGTTGTTGTGCTTGGTTGTGCGGACGTTGTGAGGGGCTACTCACTTGGTGGTCATGAATGGATCGAAATACTCATGCCCAGGTAATGGTTTGTTCAGAAAATGCCCTCGCCCAAAGGTAATGGTGTGGTGTGAGAGCATGATCGGATGAATGCCGGTCTAGGGGGAAAATAAAATGATTTTAGGGAAGCTCCATGAGTGGGTAGTGCCCCAAGTAGACTGTGTATGGGTACCGCAGGTTTGTTGGGTGTAAAATGTGATTTTTTCCGCATTGTATGCAATGCCAGGTCGAGATTGGACAATGACGGTATATGCAATTTAAATTCTTGCATTGCATGAATTTATTGTGGAACTGAAAATGAATTGCAAGTACTACTTGTATTTGATAGTGGATCGTCTAGAGCCGTCTTATTTTCTTTTGAGAGATAGTAGGATGCCACCATTATTCTGAATAGAGAAATCTGTTTCTATCAAGTGAGATAACGTGGGAAACGTTCATGCATCATGTTTAAAATTTTTACATCATAACATTCATGCATTTCCATCTTTTTTTCCCCTGAATTAACTTGCCCTTGTATTTGGTTAAGGCGGACTATTGTTTCTCAATCTTACTCTATCTCCTAAATCTTGCTACGGATGGCTCCAACCCCGGCTTCCGGTAGTGGTACTATTGCGGACAAGAGGTTTGGCATGCCCTACGATCTTTGTGGCGTGTGCTCGAGGCGAATCGAGATTTCTGATGGCACCTACCCACCTTAGGGAGACAGCCCACGCAGTGAGCAATTGTTACTAGAGTGCACTGGTGATCCACATACTGTGAGATAAGTGGTGTCAATGGGTAGGATGGGACATTGCTTGGTATGAGCTGTCACACTGAGGCTACTCTGGCCAAGGCAATGCTGCGTTTCGGGTCTTCGGGAGTTTGATGGTGAGACCACCACCGGGTGTTGGTAGGGCGAGGCTGCTTCGGCTTTCCCGGGCCGACCCCTTTTCCTTGCTTGGGGGCGGGGTGGCGTGGGCCCTTTTACGGAGGGACGAGGCCGGAGGCGGGATAGCACTTGTGGCGCCATGGGTGCTATGTTAGCTATGATCGAATGGCGATTGGTTGAGACAAGGAACCACGGGGGCTATAGCGGTTGTAGTTCGTCGAAGGGTGAGATAGATCGGTTGGTCGGGGTCATGAGGAGGCTACATGGCATCTTGAGGCGTGCTACGAAGGGAGAAGGATGCTGCGAGGTCGGTCCAAAGCAGGAGAAAAGCCAAGCGGAAGCGAGGAGTTAGCAAAAAGAAGAGAGTGTCGGTCTTCTAACACAGTTGGCGACCGGCGGAAGCGAATGGATCATTAAGCATGCATCTTGAAGTACCGGTTGGCAGAAGGGAGAGAGAGGCGAGGGGCCGCCTACAAAGGGGAGATCAGGAGGAAGGCTGGAGGAACACAGGTGTGGAGTACACCTAGCGTGCGAAGGGTACTGCAGTGCGTACTTCACGCCTATCACTATCCCATGGGTGCGGAGCAGATGAGGGACCTTGGGATAGAGTGCGACACGCGGCGCCGGTGAGGGGACTAGGAGGAGACCCCACTTCTCGCACCAGGGGAGTAGATGGTTGTGATGCCACGTTTAAGATTCGACTAGATGCTAGCAGTAGACCTCGATCTAGTTGAGACACCCTTGTAGCCAGGCGGTGTAGTGCCCACCTATTATCATGTAATTTCCTTTTTATTCATGAGACTATCAGCATGTAAGACTTGGATCCGTGATGTTTGAGACCTTATTATATCGATCGAGACCTTAATTTAGTTAAATGCCCTATATTGTGATCGGTTTATGGTAATGGAGCCCTTTTATCCATTGCGAATCACGTGGGTTGTGCAACATTTTGTTGCCATTGTTGCGAAATCTTGGTTCACATATTGCGTTGACATAGCAGTGATGTTGATGAAAGACCATATTGAGTTTATTGTTACTGTTATTGTGGATAGATTTATTCTCAATAAATTCCATGTAACCTAAATTCAATATCTATGCTTTGAGACAACATCATCGATGGTTGTGTTGATTCAAATGTGCGGAATCATAAACTCGTCAGTCTTTGGGGAGATCGACGGCGACCACCTCCGAGGCCGGGCTTGATTCTATGACGCTCTTGGGAGGATTGCGTAACATCCACGCAACACTACCCCTAGGGAGGAGGCCGAGGTGGTCTTGATGGGGGATTCGGTCGTGCAAGGACTTTAAGGCCACGGAACCACCAAAAGTTTCAGCGTGGCAAAATGGGCAAGTGGAGGCGAGATGGTGGCCTCGGTGGTGGAGGAAGTTTTGTTTGAGCTGAATCCAGATGCGAGACTCGGAAGGCGAGTATGCGGCGCACTTCTTTGGAAGGACCCGCGAGGGATATGGTGGAAAGAATCAGGTGCTGCTTTCCTGCCAATGTTCTATCCACTTGGTACCGGTTCTGGCGACTTTTAAGTAATACCTACATACCTGGCGGTGCTTTGGCAAAGAAAGTTGGGAGAGTTCATTAGGCTCAATCAGGACAACAAGACCATGAGCAGTACCCTGGGGCTTTTTAACAGTTTGTCTAGGTATGCTCGACATGGTGGAATCTTGAGCGTGAAAAGTTGGCTAGCTTCAGAGAGAGGTTAAACCCAAAGATCTGCGAGAAAACCATGGGAAATTCCACCGGGGACACTTTTCGGGGCCTTTGTGGTGATTGCATTGATCGGGAGAGAGTAATGCCTTGTATCTTTGCATCGAAGCAGAAAACCGTTTGAGGAAACTTCGGGATAGAGCGGTGGTTCCTTTGGCGTCTCGAGAACTCAGCCTGCCCTGCTGCCTAATGCTATGTCCCACCACGGAAAACTTCAAGAGTGGAATTACCGATTTGAAAGGTGGTGATGACCCCACGCGACGAAAGGAAGCGATGCAGGGGAAATGTTCCACGTCGGTGCCATTCAACCCACAACAATTAAACGATTGTGGTAAGCCGGGCATTTCTCGGGTCTTGCCAGCGGCCCGGGAAGAACTACAAGCGTAAGGCGAGCACTTATCGGTGTTGAGGAGGTTCGAAGGAGAGGCCAGATTAGGCAGTACGTGTTGGGTCTTCAATTGTAGTCTTTGTTGTTTTTGTTTTGATTCACGGATCATCGCATTCATTTCATGGTCGAAGAGTTTGCACTGAGAATAGTGAATAGATATCTGATCTAGGGTTTAGTTATTGGATTAGTTCGGGGTGACGATTGACTAGGCGAGAGGGTCGATGATGTGAGGATCATGATGGAGAATTAGAAATAACCTTCTTTTGATGGTCTTACCAGGTTTGTGTTTGGATGTCATCCAGCAGGATGGATTGGATGAAGAGTTGGGGAGCGATTATTGTCTGATGAATAAGTGGTGCATTTAGAGAGCACCGGGACTTAAGCGGGCTGCAGTTGTACCCAAAGCAGTGACATGCTTGTTTGGTAGCTGTGCTATGCGTATGTCAGACATACCCTGAAGTATGTGAGTTTAGGATATGTTCCCGGAAGACCTACGGATTGCCACCGGATAGGGATGTTGGGTTGAATAGAGTTAATTCGGGGACGCTGTCTCGAGGACGCTTGGAGAATCTGTGATGGTTTGCGAGGCTGAAAGTCGACTTTCGGGGTTAGCTGAGACAGGTTTCATTAGACCTAGTTTGTCGCCTTGGGATATCTGAGCATGTTTGTGAAGAAGAAAGATGGGCGAGGATGTGTGTGGACTATAGGCCACTCAATGCGATGGTGAAGAATAAATACCGAATTACCGTATTGACATTCTTTTGCTGACCAATTGTCTCGAGCCAAGTGTTCTCAAAGACTGAGACCTTCGATCTGGGTATCATCAAATTAAATCGGACCGGGATATACTAGTTGCCGCATTTTCTCTGCGGTATGGTTTGTACGGTATCTCTCGTCATGTCCTTATGTGACGAATGCTCGGTAGCATTCATGTATTGTTTGATGGGTCGGTGTTTATGCGAACGACCAGGATTCATGGTTGTATTCATCGGCCAAATAGGTATTCCCAAAGTCAGAGAAAGAACATGCTGAGCATTGAGGATAGTTTTGGGGAGAGACTCGGAGAGCAAGTTATGCTAAATTCGGTAAGTGTGAGTTTTGGTGAAGGAAGTGCATTTCCTAGGACATGTATTGTCCCGAACGAATTTCAGTAGATCTAATCAGGTGCAAGAGGTGCTGGGTGGAAGCGCCCGGTTTAGGTTTCAGAATCGGGTTTCCTAGAGTTAGCTAGATATTATCGTAGATTCATGCCTGATTTCTCCAAAATAGCTAAACCTATGACCCGATTGCTCGAGAGAAGGAAGAAGAGATTTGTGTGGACTTGGGAGTGCGAAGCAACATTTGGCAGTACCTTGCGAGCTTGGACATTCTTGACTACGGCTCCGGTGCTCGCTGGACGACGTCAAAACCCTTTGATGTATATTGGCGCATGTGGTATAGGATTGGGATGCGTACTCATGCGGGAAGGTAGGGAGTTGTGCGTGTCATCGCGCCGGCTAAGGAAGCATGAGGTTAACTATCAGCCATGACTTAGAACTTGCCGCCGTGGTACATACCTTGAAAGATTTAGCGACATTACTTACTCGGTAATGTATGTCATGTCTATCTTGATCACAAGAAGCTTAAAGTACATTTTCACTCCAAGAAGAATTGAATATGAGCGAGGAGAAGGTGGTTAGGGGCGATAAAGGACTATAACATAGAGTTGCACTATCATCAGGAACTAACGATGTTGTCGCGGATGCCTTGACGGAAATCGCATTGTTCTTTGGGACAAGTTGAATCTATGCGGGTTTTCACTCCTATGCACCCCGACTATCCTATGCAACATTCAAGTCTGAGCGGTGGAGGCGGGATTCAGAGGGCCGAAAGGTGGATAAAGGGATCACACATATCAAGAAGAGAAGTTAGAAAAGAACCTAGTGACCATTTCCAGTGGATGAGAGTGGAATTCTTTGGTATGATGATGGTCTTGTCGTGCCAAAGGATCGAGTTGAGGAACTGATTCTATGAGGCTCACTCATCAAGATAACAATTCACGGTAGTAACAAGATGTATCGGGTTTGAGAACGAATTTTGGTGGACAAAGATGAAAGGAGATTGATGCACATGTAGCTCGATGTGACAATTCTTTAGCGAGTTAAAGCTATTCATATGAAGGCTGCGGGATTGTTTGCAACCATTGCCATTGCGATTGGAAATGGGATGAGTTAAATTAGGATTTAATTGTTGGTTCTTTACACCAAACCAGAAGGATTTGATTCCATTTGGGTAATTGTGGATAAACAACAAAGTGGCTCATTCATTCCTATCAATATCCATTACGAACCCACCAATATGCGAGTTGTACATTTCGCATGTGCTTCGTTTGCATGGGTACACTGCATCGATGGTGTGGATCGTGGATCCACTTGGACCAATCCCGATTTTGGGAGCCTGAGGAAGCCTTAGGAACAAGTGCCATTAGTTCAGCTTATCACCCCTATTACGAATAGAAAGCAGGCGAGTAAACCAAATACTAGAAGATATGTTGAGGGCGTGTGTGTTGTCGACAATAACAAGGTTCATGGGACAAAATGGTTGTGATATCTTAGAATTCTCGTACAATAATAATAGTTATCAAGCTAGTATTCGGATGGCACCTTTTGAAGCATTGTATGGGAGAATGTAGAACACCTCGCTGAATTGGATAGAGGGATCATGATCATCATTTCATGCATAAGCAAGTTGATAGTAGCATTTACTTTGATTTGACTCCATTTCATGCTTGTTGGATCTAGCTACTATAGGATCTTTGCTATAATGATGTTTTGGACCTAGATTGTGCCTAGATATATTTTTGACATAATTTAGGACCATGTTTGAGCTTGTGTTTCAATTTAGAAATTTTTTTATAAATTAGCCCTAGAGTGTCAAACCTCTTTGAGTCATTTTGAAACTCTTTTCAAAAAGTGCATGATAGAGTGGTTTCTAGCAAAAAAGTTTCTATAGATGAAATGTAGTACTTTTTATGTAGAACAAATGATCTTTTATGAGTTTCTTGTGAAAAGGTTTGGAAATGATTCAAATAGTGCCCAACAGTTTGGGTCAAATTTGAGTTGAATTCAAACTCTGTTTTGACTAGTTTGGTTTGACCTTGCTGTTTTTAATTTTAGTTTCAAATCTAGGCCGAATTAGAAAAAGTTCATATTGAGTGTTTTGTAGCTTATGAAATTCTCTACAAAGTTGATGTTTTGACTTTTCAAAATTCCGCATGAATCTCGATGCACAGGCCAAAACCGACGCTGACTCGTAAAAAGTAGGAGGGAGGGGACCTATCGGCCGGCCGTCCGCCGGCAGCGCCGGGCGACGGGCCACCAGCGGCGGCGCCGCGATGTACGGCTCGGGACACGCGCGTCCGCTCGCCCACGTGCCTTAAAAACCGTGCCCCACACTCGCCCAAAGCCTAGCCTCACTCCACTGCCGCCGCCACCCGCTTTCCTCGCCGGGGAGCGCCGCCGTTGCCGTCGTCGATCGAGCGCCGCCGCAGCGTTCCGCCGTCACCACCGCACCAATCCACCTCCAAAGCGAATCCCTAGCGTCGCTATGAGCTGCTCTACCTAAAGCCGTCGTCGAATTGAGAGGTAAAACCCGAGGTTTTGAACCCTAATCCTTGACGCGCCGCTTTCGCCCGCGAGCCGCCATGGCCGCCATTGGGGCAAGCCGCCGTTTGAGCTCGTAGATCGAGATTTGGCCGCACTTTTTTTCGTGTTTTAGGAGCCTAGAGGTGCTTTCGAGCTCTCGAGGAAGCTAGGTGGTTGAGTAGATCCGCCGCCAAGCTACGGACGCGCCCGCCGAAGCCGCCCGTGGAGCACGCCGCCGTCGTGTTTGGTTTGTCGCGTCGTTGCTCCGTTGAGCCCCAAACACGCTTGCATGTCTTAGTTAGGTGTCCTAGAGTCGAGAACGGCCACTGGTTCGCCGTCTTTTTCGCGGAGAACGGCGGTCCGCCGTCACCAGCGCCCCCCCGCTAAAAGACGCCATCATCGCCGTTTGATCGGTTTTAGGTCGAACCATGGGCACCTATGAGATCTTGGCGCCAGATTCGAAATGGTATAGCCTGGTTGCGCGATTTGGTCATCGCCGGCGAAGATCTGCCCACACGCCGCCCGCGCTCTATCGCTGTGTCGCTGACACGCGGGCCTCGCGTCATTTTCTTTTTCTTTATTCTTTTCTGTTTTTCCGATTTGAATGAAATGCTTAGAAAATTCATAACTTTGTCATTTTGAGTCCTTTTTTGAGTGAAACAAATTTTGTCATGCTTGTTAGATGATAGGCTACAGTATAAAATTATGAAACCCTATTTTCTGAGAACTTTTATATAGAGTTTTATTTATGGCCATAAATGCATGGAAATTGAGGAAAATCATATCTTTTAATTGGTGCAAGATAAAAATATGTTGTCTGTACAAAAAGTGCTTGTTTTTGTGAGTAGAATCCAGGAAAAATATCATGCATGGTATGTTCTGTAGAAGAAATGTGATTTTCTATTTATGTGCAAATTGCCATGTGATCTTTAGAAATTCATAGAAAAATAAATATTAGGGTTTTGGATGTGAAACTTGGTGTGTTTGTATTTGATGGGTTTTAGAAGTTATTCATACTCAGAAATCTGTTGTCTGACACTTTTCATAGTACAAAGTATTTTCATGCCTAGGTTTGCTGTCAACTTGTCATTTTTATGTAGACCAGTGTAGGCATGATCTTGCCATGAGATTTTTATGGTAGATGTTATATGTCAGTAAGATGCTCTGGTAATTTTGGTAGAATTTTCTGAAGTAGTTATGTATTTATCATATTTATGGTGCATGGAAAATAGGCTAGAAATGCATGTTTATGTGAGGATGAGGTGTGTTAGTATTTTTATTATGTGTTCCTAGCATGAATATGATCTGTTAGTAAGCTTGGTTTGGTCATCTTAGCAGTTTTGACATTTTCTAGTTTCTAGCATTTATTTAATTATAGGGTGCAAGTGTAGTGTTTACTAGGGCATGTTATTTTATGTGCTTTAAATTATCTTTTGGCTTCTCCAGTAGATTTATTTGGTAGATAATTACTTGGTTTACCTGGTGGTCAAGTTTGATAAGAGTTGCATGAGTAGTTTACAAGTTATGGAGGTTGTAAGTTAGGTTTGAGTTTGAAACATGGCCTCTGTTTTCCTTAATTTCGAGGCTGTTAAGTTCAGATTCAGTTCTGGGTGATGTGGAATGTTTTGTAGGAAATTTTGTTAGCTTTCCATAGAGTCCTAGTTCATTGAATTTGGAGTTGTAGAACTCCCTGTGTGACTGTTTTAGTGACAGCATGTCGAGCTGTCATTTTCTGTTAATTAGTAAGTAAGGGTGTTTGATTGGTGTAGGTTATTAGGGTTTCTTGTGTAGAATTACTGGTGTTTCTACAGAAGAGATATGCACTTACTAATAGCTTGCATCATGAAGCATCCATTCATTATACACGTATTACTTTATGTCAGTTGATATTCATATAATTGTAATTATTTTTTTTCTCCATCATATGCATCATCTCAGGATCGGGGGAAGTGTTGGAGGAGCTGATTGAGGAGCTGGGGGAGCTGTTCCATCTAGGTGTGCAGTGGGAGGAGTCACCGAAGGAAGGAGAAGGGCCGACGCAGACGAGCCGACCGAGTGTCCGGAGCACGTTCGGCGACGTTCTGCGAGGCAAGCCCCGAGCATTCTCGCCCTTTCCTAAATTCTTCCAATTAAGTTGACTTGAGTCTTCTATATATTTCCTGCATTAAGTTTAGGGAAATGGTTGATACCGTTGATGCATTATGATCCTTGCCGAAAGTTGCCCTATCCTATATAGAGGTCTAGGTTAATGCTCGTATCATGGTTGCGATGAGGCGGTGATTCCGGTCACTTGAGGAAATGTTGTGAACAATCACATGGGTGATTGTCAAGCTCTTTGTTGAGAACCCGCTTAAGTAAAACATGCTAGATTGGATGGAACTTGTGATCTTTCCATCGATCAATTAAGGACTCATACTTTGTCGGGCCGTGGTCGGAAGTTGAAAGTACTGTCCATATAGTAGGCTCAGCTGGGTCGTGAGCCACGGCTCGTGAGAATGTTAGGGGCCGGCTTTGCTCGCTTTATCGCTCCTCCTTTGGTGATGGTAGATGGGGGATTTAATTGGGTGCAAGAAGATGCGCACGAGGCGTCATCCTCGTTGTTTTCGCTCACTTGGCGGCCCAAGAAGGAGGGGGTAGCCGGCAAGACCGAGACTTTTACGCCCCGTAACGCCTTGGGAGTGATCGGGTCCGCCTTTGCAAAGTAGACCTGGTTTATGGCGGGGTATTCGCCACCGGTTTGCAATCGATTCGAATCGCCATCTCTCCCGGATAGTGAGAACCCGGGATGCTTCCATGTCAATGTAGTCTAATTACCACAATATATGTTATTATCATGTTGCGGTGATATAATTCTCGATCAAGTTACTTATCTTTGTTATTTATTCTCTTGAGCAATGATTAATCTTGACTATACAGGATCTATGGTTATGTAATTAATTAAGTAACCTTTTAACTTGGAAAAGTACAAGTAGTATGAGTAGGCTTACTAAACAACTTTAATTGCGAAATTACTGTGAGTCAGCCAAACCCCAGATAAAGCCTAGCATGATCCTTGGAGTCTTTTATTTTATTTTGGACGGGTAAGTCTAGCTGAGTATTTTGTACTCAGGGTTTTATTCCCGTTGTTGCAGGTGAGCATGTGTACCATGGTTATTGTAAGACATGCATTTCCTATTGATGAAGAGTAAGGCCGGGGCAAGGCAATTCTATATCCCCGTCTCATCTTTGCTATAGGGATGACTACCTACTGGCACTATCTTATATTTGTTTTCGCTAAAAGACTATTTGGTTTTCGAAACTACCGGCTTCCGCACTTGAACCCGAGTTTGTAATAAATTATACTTCGCGACTCGATGTTTAATATATCAAATTTGGTTTGAAATACCGCGGATTTTACTACCGAGCTCAACGATCCTGTTGTGTTGTTGATGAGTTTGAAATCACTCTGAGATTTCGGAATACCGGGTTTATATGGACTCAAGTGTAGATCTGCGATTGCTTGCCGGTGATTGCGAATTATACTTGATTTCTTATAAATTGGTCGACTCTGTCACATCCGGATCCAAAGTACAAGTCACAAATCTTTGGCTAAGACGTGCCTAATCAGAGCGCAACAAGGTGAAACAAATGAACGATGGAGAACAGCAAGATAGAACAAGCGCACCAAAGCAAGCACTATTTCGTCTTTTTCTCGGATTTTTTGGCATCCCCAGGTATCACAATTTTTTTATTATTTTTCTATTATTTTTTTGATATTTTTCCTGGAACAAGGATCACCAAAGAAGAAAAATCACAAGAAGAA
This sequence comes from Hyparrhenia diplandra, assembly GCA_015847255.1. Lineage (NCBI taxonomy): Eukaryota > Viridiplantae > Streptophyta > Magnoliopsida > Poales > Poaceae > Hyparrhenia > Hyparrhenia diplandra. The sequence continues at coordinate 20,233 of JADLZK010004701.1, forward strand.
TCACCTAGAACGAGAGGTGATATGCGGCCTATAGAAAATCAACAAGATCTCTGAAAAGCGTGCAAAACTCTTGACAATTTTTTTCTTTATTTTCCGATTTTTTTGGCACTTGTGCCGGACCCCAATAGGCCTTTGGCAACTTGTTTTTGCCGAAATCGAATCAAGAATCTGCACAAAAAATTTCAGATTTTTTGGACAATCGAGCGCGAAAAGTTGTGGCCGTTTTCTTGAAGGTACCTCAAAATATGGTGTTCTGAAACTCCGAAAAGCACGGATCGGGCGGCGGCGGTTAGGGCAAAGTGTCCCTAAACTCCAACACCGAACACACGATGAATGTCCCCTGTCAAGAAAAGTAATAGGTATGCGCCGGATGATGTAAGGAGGGCTGCGTGCGAGGGAAAAAATTAGGCGGTTGGCAACCTAAGTAGGGTTTGTGCTTGGCGGTGAGAGATCACACAAGGCGGCTAGCGATGGCAAGTCGAGTAATGTGGTGGAATCGACTTGTTCTATGGGGGCGGTGGATAGGATAGCGGCGTAAAACACAAATCACAAATGACGGGCGGTTGAACTACGACGCGAACACAATCCTAATCCGGCAAATAGACTAATTACCGGACACAAACTCAACAACTAATCCGAAAAACGAAATTGCAAGGCACAAAGGGTGATAGGACAGCGGTGAATCGAAATATTTTTGGGCTTTTTGTGGACTCTAGGTAATAAACAAATATGTATGAATCTAAGGCAAACGAGATAATACCTCGCGGTAAACCTGGAAATTTGATAGCAACTGATAGGATCTGGCCCGATTTTCCGTGAGGTACATGGTAAATCGATTGGTGGAGAACTCGACGTTGACGGTCCGGCTTCGAATCAACACAAACTCGACCCCGCAACCGCTACACCATCTTTGCTCCAATGGTTATCAACCAAGCATGACTTGATTGACCTCGCCAAGAAGGCTTTCCTGCCAGCGAATCGAGAACACAAGCAAGAACAGTTAAGAACGCAATCTGAATATTGCAAATATGATTGACGAATTGAGATGATGGTGTTCAAGTTCGGATCACAAAAGGACTAATCGCCACAGGTGTGGAGAACAAGAACAGAGGCCCTGGATTACTGTAAGCGGAATAATCTTCACGGTTACAATGAATCAATCAAGTTTCTCGATGGAAAACTCAAACTAAACAAAACCCGAGTGACTAGCAGCGGCGGCGGCTGTGTTTATAGTCTAAGACGCGACCTAGGGTTGAGGGTGGCTAGGGGTTGGGCGTCCACAACTTGGGCTTAAGGCCCGACACGATACATGACCAAATTGGCCCAAAATAGGTGACGCAGCATCTTGCCGTGGTCACACAGAATGATCCATGGGCCATCTAGAGCTGGGACCAGATCCAAAACGACGGCGTCGTCGTCCCCTTTCCATAGAGTCCAAGATCGCCCCGTTTCGATATCGTATGAGGGAGTTACGACCGAAACATTGACAACGTGTCTGCTGAATCCGAGGGTGACGTGACAGCTGAGTTGGAGATGAGTTGCAACTTGGGGAAGACCGTGGCGTAGGCGTATCCAGCGTGGTGATGTCCTCATCAGTACTAGTTCTTAGGTTTGTGTGACCTTACATTATAATTGATTAGGAGCTCAAGCTAGGCTTGTTACCTCACTCTTCTTGTGTAGGATCCTTTGTGAGGTGATTTAGAGTCATAGATAGAGGGGGTGAAGTCTTGGCTAGACCGATAAGTTTAATTCCGCATTAGTTTCGGTTAGCCAGTGCGATTAGTTTTAAAAGGGACTATTCACCCCCTCTAGTCCCCATCCCGACCCTTCACGTGGTATCGGAGCCGTGGTCTCTCATTTAGTGGTCTTAACCGAGCCGAGAGGATGGCAACTAGAGGGTTTAGTGATGCTTGTATGAGTGACACACACATTTTTGATGGCACACACTTTGCATGGTGGAAACACCATATGCTTGATCATTTTCGTGCCATGGGACCTAAGGTTTGGTGGGTTGTCACAAGTGGTCTCACCTTCATGATGGACCATAAGAATCTCACCAAAGCTCAAAGGGATCTTTTTGAACTTGATTCAAGTGCTTTCTTGTATCTAATCAAATCTTTGAGATTTGATGTGTTTGAGAAGGTGAACACTAGGGTGTCCGCACATGTGTTGTGGGAGGACATCAAGCACACCTATGGCGATGCCTCCACATGGAACGATGGCAAGTACAAGGAGGATGAGGCGCCAAAGATGGTGGTTCATGGGGATGATGAGCAACATTGCTCCACCTCATGGTCAAGTGAAGATGATGATCGATCTACCTCAAGTTCACTTGACAAGGTTGATGATGATGCCTCAAGTGATGTAAGTGATGATTCTACCTCAAGCACACTTGACGTCCATGTTGATGGTTCATGCTTGGTTGATGATGCTACTCCAAGTTCATCCACTACATCAATATATTGTCTCATGTCACTAGGTGACACCAAGGTATCAAATGACAATGTGATTGATCACCGTGATTCATATGATGAGCTTGTTAGTAGACTTGCTAGCATGACCATGTCTTTAGAAAATGAGAAAGCTAAATCTTTGAATTTGGAGAAAGAAAACTCTTTTCTAAAGAACACATGTGAACAACAAGAGCATCTACTTTATGTTACTACTTGTTCACATGAGGTGCTAAAATTGGCTCATGAGGAACTTAGTGTTACTCATGATAACTTGGTATAAGACCATGCTTTTCTCACTAGAAAGTTTTCAAATGAAAAATCTAAAACTAGTGAGAGCTCATCACTTGGGTCATTTGATCAATCACATATTTGTGCTAACCCTTGTGATGTAGGCAAGAAGCATGTATCCACCTCTTGTGATGATTTACTTGCTATGCCACGTTCTTCATATTTAGATGCTTGTTCTTCTCCTATGTCTTGTGAGACTAACCTTTTGAAGGAGAATGATGAGCTCAAAAAGAAAGTGAAGAATTTGAGCAACCGGTTAGAGAGGTGCTACAACTCCAAGGTCCTCTTCGAGAAAATAGTGAAGAATCCAAGAAGCCTACATGATAAGAGTGGTCTTGGGTTCATCAAGAAGAAGTTGACCAAAAGTGGAAGAAAAATAGCAAAGAAGGTCAAGAAGCAAGAAAAGGAGAAGCTATCTCATTTCATGTGCTATCAATGCCATGAAAAGGGACATCTTGCGAAGGCGTGTCCAAATCAAGAAAAGCTCAAGTTGAAGCAACAAGTAAAGCCTTAACCAAAGCCCCAAGATCAAGTCAAGATCAACCATGAAGCTAAAGTTGATGACTTGAAGATGAAGAAAAAAACAAGAAGGGGTGGAAGAGCTTATGCAAGGCATCCAACTCATATCCAAGATGCCAAGATGATGAGCAAGATTCAAGTTGGGAAAAGAGATTTGGCTCACATCAAGTGCCATAAGTGTGATACATTGGGCCACCTAGCTTCGGGTTGTCCAAACCAACTTGAGAAGAAGGCTCAAGCAAACAAGATGAAGCAAGGCAAGAAGGAGCATCAAATGAGCAAAGAAGAGAAGGCTCAACAAAAGAGAAGATGCTACTTATGCCGGGAAAGGGGACACATGGCCCATTCATGTCCCCTAGGTAACGATTCTAAGCCTATTTCAATTGATGATAATAATGTGCTTAGAAAGGATGACAATGGTACCTCTTTGGTTGCTATTGCAAAACATCCCGCTACTCATACTAAGGCTTTGCCTAAGTATGTTGCACCTAACTTGAGAGGACCCAAACAAGTTTGGGTACCATCAAAGAGTGGATGATTGTATGTAGGTACCATGGCATTGGAGGCTTGATTCAATTGAGTTCACATTGTTCATCATGTTATTGAGTCAAGTAATGAAGCCTAGAGCTATTATATCCCAATGCCAAGTCATGACAAGTGAAGTCCAAGTGCTACAACATACAAGTGCTATAGTTCAAGTTGTGGTGATTCATTGGAATTATTTGATGGCTTGCAAATACTTAAGTTGAAGCTTGCTATTTGATGATCATGAGCTACAAAGGTATACTTCTAGTTGATCACACATATTTGGGTGCATATGAGTTGATTGAATTGGATATATATGCATATGTTGCTTGCTATATGAGATGTTTGAATGGATTAAATGCTTAGTAGTCAAATTTAAGTTGGTTTGAATGGATATGATCATGAGATGACTCTTAGTATGTGATTTCAATTGATATATGTCTTGTGATGGTATTCAAACAAGTTAGCATCAAGTTTGATTCAAATTGTTGAAGCATAGCTCAATTGCTCAAATCTGTCCACTATTGCAAAATCTGAGTGAGCATTGATCTTAGTCATATTTGGGAGATCAAATCTATTTGGAATGGCTTGAAATTTGAGATGCATGCTCTATACTTATGATACAAGATGCTGTAAATATTTCATGATGTTTGAACAAGGGATACTTCGTTTTGGAGTAGAACTTGCCAACTATGTTGCAGCAGTTTTCAGCATGTGGTAGTGTGGGAAGATGTGAAATCTGGTAGCAATCTAGGAGTATGAAGCTCAATTTTTTATGGCTGCTAGATGATTTAGTGTTGCACATCTCCACCAAATTTCATGGCATTTCAACATGTACATTGTAAGATATGATTCATTCTTTGAGATGTACAAAATCTGCCAGAAAAGTGACAATTATTGGATTGATCAAGAGTCACTTTGATTGAAAGGTCCTCAAGTTGGAATATTGTTTATAAGTGTTTGAGGCACCTAAGTTTGGTTTTGAATTGAGTTAGAAGCATAACAAACATGAGTACAAAGGCCATTGGTTTTGGGGGAGTGTACCTTGTACACATCTAGTACTCTAGTTGAAGATCAAGACCAAGCTCAAGATGGAGAGCAAGAAATGAGCCCAAATGATCATTGGATATCTTTGGTAGAAAGAAAAGGACTTAAAGAAGATTCAAGGTTACCTATCATGATAAGTACATCATGTGGATCAATCAACCAAAGTTAATTCAAATGAGTATCAAGAATGGTTCTTGGAGAGAGGTCACTTCTCCCGCTGAGGGGCATGCCGCCTTCTGTAGGTAAACCGAACACCGTGCTTGGATGGCTAACATGGAAGTGAGAATCTAGGAATTATTTGAGATGCTTAGTTGATGCAATCTAATGGGTTGATCCAGAGAAGCAAGCAACACCCAAATAGGGAGATGTTTCATGCAAAATTCAAATGGTATTCTCTCATGCAAGCTAAGATCAAAAGAAAGCAAGCCAATCACAACAAGAAGTGCACTTGATCTTTAGTGGTTCTCAATTCATATGGGTGAAGAATGGAATTCATATTAATATATTTGGTCTTCACCAAGCTATCTAATTGGACTTCACATTGCTATTGCGGAGGGAAATTGGAATCATATTGACTATCCTCTACTCCAAGATAGCAAAGGTATCATTGTAATGTGCATGATCATTTCATCCCTTACTAGTATGCGGTTAGTGCATATAGTACATGCTTACTAGGATCATGCATGATAAATGAAAGTTTAAATTCATTGCCAACCACTATTGCTTGAATGATTATATGATCTAGTGGTTTGTATATGAATTTGTTCATGAGCTAGTGATCCCAAGTACTTGATCTATTTTGGAATGCTCTCAAGTGACAAGTACAACATTGGCAAGATAACCCTTGTATAAGGTGTGAAGAAGCTTGTCATTGGATCAAACCAGGACTTGGAAGCTAAGGCAATTCATTTTAGTTCAAGTCAACAAGAAAGAAGCTCATGGAAACACTCTAGTTCAAGAATTGGTTACAATTGACAAATCTTTTCAAGTGGCATCCGCATTGCAAGATATATTCCTACACGTGGTATCTTTAATTCACGTGGTATTCTTGCTCACACTCAAGTGGTACTTAGTGTATCAATGGTGGTTCCACAAGTGATCCTCAACTTTAAGTGATCAATTCAAATCAAGAAAGCTACCCTCACCAACAAGAATTCAATGTTTTGACATATGCTTTGACATAGGGGGAGGTGCCACACCTCAAGATCAAGGTCAAGGATCCTACAAGTGACCTACATGTGGCATTTCTAGGTGGTCTTCATGCTTCCACATGTGGTTGTTACAAGTGGTGTCATTCCAACATATGGTGGTGTCCATCAAAAATGAAGATTCAACAATCAACCATCTATCCCTAGTCACAACCTTTGTATCAATAGAGGCATACCCTTTATGGAAATTGATGACAAAGGGGGAGAAGTTGGACAAAGATATGTAAGTGTCTTTGGATATATGACAAAGGGGGATGAGAATATGGACATAGAACAAGAGGGAGCAAGATTAAAGATTAGAAGAGGATCAACATTCTAGGATAAAAGAGAAGCACACAAGTTGGGGGAGCAAGCTCATGAACTTGATTGATTGCATTTGATATGTGCATATTCATGTGCTTGCTTGCATTTGCATAAGTTTTTAGATTCTATATGCAATGCTTGTGTGGTGTATGCTAGTCATAGAACTTGATTGATGATATGATAACTAGCATGCATAGGTTGTACCTAGACATATATAGTTTTCACGTGGATCAAGAGCTATAGCATATAATGTTGATCTCATGTGGTATCTTGAGTTTTGGTGTATGTCTAGTTACATGAATGATGCTAAGGATGAACTCCAATTTGCAACTCCGATTGGTATCACGCTTCAAAGGTTTATCCTATACACCTTAGCATCACTTTGTAGTGTTAGCCCTCCCAAAAGTTTCTTATCTATGTATGTGTGCAAACCTTGAATTCAAATCAATTGGGCACACATATAGGGGGAGTTACCACTACCAAGTATGAATTAATCTTCAATTCCATATCTTTGTAGTGTTGCCATCAATTACCAAAAAGGGGGAGATTGAAAGGTCCCTTGTGGTTTTTGGTAATTGAGTGTCAACATTAGGTGAACTAATATGTGTGATTGAGATTATACACAGGAGATTAGTTCACATGTGATGGTGCAATGAAGGAGCTTATTGTATATGAAACATGACATGGAGTCATGTGACCGAGGTGGTGAAGATCAAGACAAGGCTTGGCTTGATGGACCGGTTGCAAGTGTGAAGGGCAAGTCGAGGCTTTGAAGTCATGGACCGCGAGGCGGTGAAGCTTGGGCAAGACATGGCGCCGACGGACCGACGCAACGGTGAAGAGCAAGTGAGGTCAAGATCGATGGACCAAGAAGGTCATGTGATGATATGGAGTGGATCATATCATTCTTGATCGTGTTGGTGCATTGGTTGCATAGGCACTTGGAGATAGAGCGAAATGCAAATGCGCAAGGCAAAGGTATAACCTATAGGGCATTTCATTTCGCCAGTCATTGGTGCTTAGAGAAGTTTATGACCGGGTTTAGGATAGATGGCCGTACTATCAAGAGGGGCAAACTTGTTTGCATATCGATCATCTAGTGCCACTTGAGCGATCTAACTTTGCGATGTGTTAGGATCGAGTGGCGTGGTAAGAGCTAACCCGTCCTTTAAAATGATTGTGAAAATGCTAACACACATGCACATGGTGATGTACACTTGGTGGTGTTGGCACATTTGCGAAGACGGTGATGATTGCAGGGTTGAGACGGGTTTGGGTACCACCGGCGTTTGTGAGAAAATGAGTTGCTTATTTTCTATTGCGCTGGATGCATCATGGTGGTGAAAACATGCTATTCCTTGTGCTCAAGTTGGTATACTTGTTGGGTAGCATGTCGAAGCAAAGGTGACGGAGAAACGACGGAGTTTCGCAGGAAAGGGGCGACCGGACGCGTCGATCGGACGCCGGACCGGACGCTGGGTCCTTGACTAGATGCTCCGGTCGGCCGGGTCCGGTCGAGTAACAGAGAGCCCTGCATTCAGGACTTTGACCGGACGCATGGTGCTGGTGGGTCTGGTCACCACCGGAAGCTGTGACCGGACGCTACTTTAGGGCTGTCAGCTGTGGGGCCAATCGGTCTGTCGTTTGTGACCGGACGCTCGGTCAGGTGTGACCGGACGCTGGGCCGGACCCGCTGGTGAGTCCGATCGGTGCATCCGGTCAACACGTAGAGGCTGTGGTTTTGTCCCCAACGACTCTATTTGGCTTGGGGGCTATAAATAGAGGTTGTGGTCGGCCATGGCAGGTGGCTTAGCACCTTGGGGACTTTGTGTCCATGCTTGAGAGTGCTAGAGAGCCCTCCCACTCACATATGCTTGATATCGTTCATCCGATTGAGTGAGAGATCGAGTTCTAGTGCGTTGTGTTGAGAGATCGCATTCGTGGCACTAGCTGATCATGTTGCAAGCCGGTGTGCTTGTTTCTCTTGGAGGTTGCCACCTCCTAGACGACTTGGTGGCAAGAGGTTCCGTCGAGGCACGCAAAGAAGATTGTGCGGTGCTCCGGAGAAGAGATTGTGAGAGGTTCGTGCTCACCTCACGGGGATCGTGAAGAGCAACTCTAGTGGAGCGTGTCATTGAGCTACCACACTTGAGTGTGGGTTCACACGGTGCCCTCTGAGGGATTGGCTCGAGGACTCACACTGTGTGAGGGACTCGATCAAGCTCCCACTGTGGGATTTGGCACTGGCCATTAAGCTTGTGGATCATCACTAGGTGATTCGCCAAACCGTGGAACCACTAAAGTGTTGGTCGACACAACGAGCAGTAGGGGGAAGTTGGCAAGCTTCCTGAGACCTCGGTAAAAAATCACCGGTGTCATCTTGTGTGCACACTTCGCCGTGGTTTGCTATCTCTTCATCACAAGCTTTGTTCTTACATTCATATATACTTTGTGCTTGTGATTGAGTAGTATAGTTGTAACTATCTAGCTTGTGTAGCTTGTTTAGTTACCTTGCTTAGTTTGTGTAGCTAAGTAATTTGAGCCTTTGGGTTAGGTGTGTGTTGCCTTGTCCATTGTGCATCTAGTGAGCTTAGAGGCTTTGTGCTTGTGCTTACTAGAATTGTGTAGGAGCTCACCCGTGCTTGAAGTACTAGTGCTTAGGTTTGTGTGACCTTGCATTAGAATTGATTAGGAGCTCAAGCTAGGCTTGTCACCTCACTCTTCTTGTGTAGGATCCTTTGTGAGGTGATTTAGAGTCATAGATAGAGGGGTGAAGTTGGCTAGACCAATAAGTTTAATTCTGCATTAGTTTCGGTTAGCCGGTGCGATTAGTTTTAAAAGGGACTATTCACCCCCCTCTAGTCCCCATCTCGACCCTTCACCCTCAAGGACCACCGAGCGCAAGAACTGAGCCCCACGGTGTTGGATCGGAGAACTCCGCTTGCTTCTCATCGTCGCGGCACAGTCCCAGCTTTGCCATCCCACTCGCCGCGAGGAGCAAGGAGAAGGCTAGCGATTCCGCAAGGGAGTTGCAGGAGACAGTGGTGGCGATGCAAACCGGAAAGGAAGAGCCCTCAACATCAGGCCCCGGATCCTCGATATTGGCGACGCATACGACCGTCGGGAAGTGGAAGTGGCCCGTGTTGGCTGTCACCATGATGAGCTGTAATGCCAACACGAGTGGCTAAAAGGTCCTAAATAGCTTGAGGGGGTGAATAGCTTAATAAAAAATCTACAAATTCACTAGAGCAACTTGTTAGTTGTTGACATTTCTTAACACAATCACAAAAGGATGGATTTAAGATCTAACCCCAGGACGGCGCTAGAAATGTATAATGATATCTATCTAATAAGTCAGCCTGAATGTGGAGTTAATCTCACATTCTAGCAAAAAGGTTAGTCGGGGGTTAAAATAAGAGTTAGACGAAATTCCTCATGGTGTATATATCTGCAACATTATCCGTAGTGGAATTAATCTGACCAGGATAGGTGCAAGAGGTGTACCATACATTTTAGCATCACCTACGTACTAGTCTGTCACCATAGTAGCAATGCTAAGAATGCGTGAATGGTATGCTTAATATGCTACTTGAATCTCTTGCAATAATAATATGAATATGATATCTGCAAGCACACAGATAGAAATATCATTGTAGCAGTTCACCGGGAGTCTATCCGGGTATCATATTTATATTTTACCACAAGGAAGGGGTAAGCTTATGGGTAGATTGATTGATTCACTTGCAGTGTGGTAATGTAGAGTAAACCATATGCAACAAACTAAACTCAAACTAGGATGAGTCACATAATAAAGATAATAAAGATAAATGGTAATGATAACTGCCAAGTCAAAGATCGTGGTATGCCACTAGAATGTATCATAACCGGCTAAATTAACATGGTATAGGTAGAGCAGACAGAATATTCCTAGGTTACTCTTACTTATATGTCAATGAATACTACGATTAGTGCAATACATCTAGTCATCATGGCATGAAAGCAATACATCTACACATGGTGAACATTACTTAAGGAAGATCAAGAACAAAGCAATTCTACCATAGTAATAAAGCTCAACTAGCCCTACATTCGGGGGGTGGACTACAAAGGACTCAATGGCAATATTAGAACCACGATCTACCACACATCCCGAAATATAGGGTGCAGTCGCAGGCAAACGTTGTATAAACACCATGTTTACACATTGTTGACCACCCACAAAGTGCGCAACTAAGGGGGCGCTATACGACTCCTTACTTGAATATAAAGATAAACTTACTAAACAAGATATATAATCATAATAAGCATGGAAACATATAATTAAGATTATAATCATTAAATAGAGCAATGTCATAGCAAATGTATTCTAACCAAATACTTACAAATTAGATACAAGAGAGAAGCCACGAGAAGCTTGGCTCCTGCTACTTCTTGACGATCTGGAATCGAAGACAAGCTTGACTTTCTCTAGAACTAGCCTAGATAGCTAATGCTCTAATTATGGTGGAACTAGGGCTTGGGATCTTGACTTGGGGTCTTGATGATGGGACTTGGTATGGAGTAGAATGACTTAGGGTTTCACCCAGGGATCAGGGGGTCTTGTTATATAGCCCCGGAGGATGCACCGTGGCCCTTGGATCAAATCGACCTTGAGCAACGGCGTAGATTGGACCTTAATGGTAGTAGTGAACCGACCTTCAAAGCAGTAGGTCGACCGGGTGGCCCCCCAGGTGGCGCGCCGCGCCCGAGGCCGTGGGGCGCCTCCTTCAGGGTCGTGTCCTCTGGTATCTTCTAAAATATTCTTGCGTGGGTTTCAAGTTGAGTAGCATCGCGGACAAGTCTTTGTGTCGTAGGGCTTGCAAACTCTAGTATTTTACTGTTTAATCCCTAAAAATATATAAATCACCAAAACTCATGGAATTATGTCAGTCAGGCCCCTAAACTATGTTGATATTCATTTTAAGCCCTTATTTCAGTTTTAAATGTCTATTAATTTTATGCTATAAGATATACGAACATTAGTCAATAACAAAGCGTAAAAGCGTTTGCTCTAGCTCTACTTGTCGGCAAGCCACCTAATGTCACTTCTAGTTGCTAAGAGTCTCTAATCCACACAAGAGGCTAAGTCTCTACTCTACCAACTAGGTGAACAAGCTAATTACTCTAACAAACTAAACAACTAGCACTACACAAGTACAAGATAAATAACAAGGTAATGCAAGGTAGGGAGAAGGTGTTATACCGACACGTTGAGGTAAGTCAACCAATACTGAAAGATGATATCACAATATGAATATGATGAAGCCAATTACCTGGAGACAATCAATCACAAGAGATGACACAATGATTTTCCACCCGAAGTTCACTTGAGCACCCTCAAGCTACTCTCCGTTGCGTCGACCATCTCAAACAGTGGCTCAAGTCGGGCTCACACACGCCGTGCCTCGCTAGGCACCTTGACACCACACCAATGAGGGGTAGCTCAATGACACACACAATGTTTTAGAGTATCAATTTGGCACTCTACCAGGGAAGATCACAAACCCCTCACAAATCACCGGGAGGTGGGCAAGAACAATCACCTTCTCTTCCCAACGCCTCCAAAAATCACCGAGCCGGTCTAGGATTGGTGCTCTCCAAGAGCAATAAGAAAACCGCCAGCCACGATGACCCTCAAGTGCCTCTAAATGCAAACCTCAAAGCAATGCACTTGAATCTCCTCAAATCTCTCAAGAATGTTCTCACAAGCAATGGGAGAGAGAGGGAGAGAGTTGGCTCAACTCAATATGTGTTAGGATTGATCAAAATGTCCAAGAGGGCTTCACTTGGCTAGCTATACACATATTTATAGACCTCATTCGAAATAGAGCCATTGGGGGAGGTCTGCGCAATTTTCTCAAGAGTCGGACGCGCCTGCCGCCATTGCCTGGCATGCCAAGCGCCTTCAAACCGCCTGCAAAAAGCCGTTGGAGGCGCGCCTAGACGCGCGCCGGTCGCGGGTGGCGCGTAGCGTTTCGGGCAGACGGCGCCCACAGTCGCCCCAAGATCGACTACGCCCGCACACGCCCGGAGCGCGCCAGCGCGGCTCGGCGTGGCGTCCGCAGTCACGCGCCGTGCGGCGACCACTTTCGCCGTCCACACGCCCACGCCGGGGCTGCCGCGCCCGGCGTTAGTCGCATGACCGCATGGCACGTCACCTCAGCATCAGTCGCGTTCAAAGGTCCACGAAATGTCGTTGTTTCTTCATCCTCGCTTCATTACAACTTCCGCCACTTGTTTCATGTCGCCAACACGTCAACGAACACCTCAAGGACATGTGTTAGCATTTTGAAAACATTTTCACCAAGCACGAAGTTAGCTCTCTAGGTTAGAATGCATGCATATGATTTTGAACTTAGAGGCACAAGAGGATCACCGGTTCCAACGTTTTTCCCCTCTTGATAGTCCGGCTATCGATCCTAAGTCACTCACACCCTCTATGGTGTCTTGAGTGCAAAATCAAAATGGCCCTATGGTTATACCTTTTCCTTGAGCCCATTTTGATTCCTCGAATCCACGCCAAGCGAGCACTAGATCATCTTTTGGATCACCGCGATCCATCCACCATGACCACCATGCTCCACACTTGGCTTGACCAATCTCCAACTAATTCACACACTTAACATAGAGAGATTAGTCCTAGGATGTCATCAATTAGCCAAAACCAAACTAGAGATCTTCAGTGGCGCTGTAAGCTCGTTGATGTCATTCTCATTCCTTGAAGACGCCCCGGCCTTACAGGCAGCAAGACATCGCAGATGAACTTCTGTGCACCTTGTGAGAGCTCCCATGGCTTCCTTAGACGCCGGCGAGAGAAGATCGCCGGAGAATACGGAACTGGAAACACCACCACCATCGTCGCAGACGGCAGAACAACACCTCCATCGAGCTTGGCAGATGGGTGCGCGCACGGAGCGGCCCATCCTCCAACTCCACCGCCCGCACAGGGGGCGGGCCGTTGCAGCAGGGGAGCGCAGATCGAGCTCCGCACGGGTTGTGACTGCTCCCATGGCTTCATCTCCATGGATTGAACTAGTAATAATAGTCATGCAGACCTTTATTCTACAAGAAAACTGTACAAGAAAGGACAAAGAGGAAGGAGAAGAAGAAACCGACCCACCTGCTCTTTCACCGGCGAGGATGCCGGGAGAGGTAGGGGGCCGGCAGCGGGCTGGCTAGAAGAGGATCAAAGGAGGAAGAAAAGGAAGAAGATTGGGTGGAAGGATGGGGAGGATGAAGGGGAGAAGAAGATACTACTGTGAGCTAGTACAACTCGGACCTAAAAGAGAGCTCCCACAAAGCGAAACGTTAGCAACGAAGGACCTGCTGAGCTTTTTTTTTTGTTCTGAAGGACCTGCTGAGTTTGTTGGGAATTGGGATGGATGAGAGCTGGGCTGTTTCTAGACTCTAGAGGCTACGCCTAGAAAAGAATTGTCCAGATCTGACCTGATGTGCCCATAGCCCCTCAAGATGTTTATGCAGACATGTCTAGCTATAATTTAAATATAGCCGGTGGTAGTTCTCTAATATCATCTAATCTACACTTTGGAGCTATTTATTTTGAGGAGAAATATGGCAAAAACATGGACAAATTTACTAGCGCTGGCTTATCATCAAATATATCTTTTAGAGGTGCTTTATTAATCAAGAAAGAAGGAATTACCAAGCCAAGAAAATATGTGCTCATCGGCTCCATGAAGGTGGACATTACATGAGTATATATTATTGGTGTGATTGCATTTTGACTGAGAAGTTGGCCGATGCTTATGTTCTGCTGGCAAGGTGATCACATATTTCATAATCATCTGATTAGCAGCCTTGCCGGAATAGTTTATTATTTATGGTTATATATATCTATTAGCATGTCAGGTTGAGGTTTTTGCTTTGGTTCCTGTACGGTTTTGGTTTAGTAGAGTCGGACTTTCAGTTTTGGTCCTGGTCACGTGGTTCAGTTAGCCATGGGCTTGGGCCGTGTCAGATTAGGAGTCCATGCGTCCTGTGCCTGCGTGCACGCCTAGAATATATTTGGCTTAAAGCCATGTAAAGGGGTTAGATGAGATTTTAATTTGTTAGACTTGTTGTCGAGAGCTTCTTCTGGTAGAAGAAAGAAGTCCGATCTCCTTATCCTGCCGATCATCAAGATTTGAGTGAGGCCTGATCAGATCATCTTGGTCTGGGCATGAAATCCCCCTTCTGATCGTGGTTCGTGGTGGCCGCGGGTGGAAGATTTATCTAGGGTTTGGATTACTCATCTTGTGTAAGTCTAAATCATCTATTGCTACTGCTGGTTAGCCGGAGTCAATACCTATCATGAGTTGGCTGTTGATTGATCGAGATTGCATCTACTATATTATTGTCCAACAATATATATTGGTTTCGTGAGATTATTCTGAGTAGTATTTATACTACTTGGCCGATTAAATTATTTCCACATATTTAATCTGCCGTGAGAATTTCAACGTGGTCCTATCATTGCTATTCTTGCTATTGGCTGCTTGAATTATTGAGGAAGGCATTCAGAGTTTCAATTTGCTAGATCAAGAGTACACAATAATTCCTTTTCAATTATTTGAAGAATTCAGTTTTCTGTCGACGATCCATTTCCCGTGAAAGATTGGGACAAATTCTCGAACGGCGTAGCCAAGTTTATGACCCCAGTCTCAATGGGGTTTCATGACTATGCATTTAAACTTTTTTGCATGAAACCCCTAGGAGAGAGAAGGAAAGAGTTTCACCATGTGAAACCTTTGGGGTTTCACATGCGTTGAAACCGTGTGAAACCCCCATTGAGACGTAAATAGAGTTTCACCATGCAACTATACAATTAAACTATGCAATGAGACTGCATTGAGAGACATCTATTTCATGCAAAAGTTTCACATCTGAAAAACCGGGAGGTGAAACTCTCCATTGAGATTGCTCTGGGATTCATGCTAAATTTCAGAAAGGGTGCACCGTAGCAGTTCTCAACATCTATAATTTGACCAAATTAATAGAAATATATTCAGAGTCTTGTAGTTGTCTTAAGTCAAACCTTTTATACTTTGACCAAATTTCTCAAAAAAACATTCAAAGATTATCACATTAAATTAATTTTATTAGAAATACTATAGAGTATATTTTCATGATGTGCTCATTTTATGTCATAGATATGTTGTTACTCTTTCCTATAAAGTTAGTCAAACTTAATTATGATAATTTGATTTGTACGTATTCTAGGAAAGCAAAGATTAGCAAATTAAGTTTGACTTGGACAAAACTTAAATGGACAACAATTTAAAACTACGGAAGTACCTATAGAATACACTCCTAAGAAACCATTGATATATACTTATATAGTGACTAGAAATTATATTTTAAAACGCTGTCACACTAATGGTTTATACATGAAATGTAATTTCACATACTTTTCAGAATAATTTTTGACCGGTTGTTTTTTGCTGGATCGAAGAATAATTATATGTGACTATATGAGCGGTTGTTTTTTGCTGGCTAAAACTTATAGCAACGGACCCCCCCACGCAGATCCAAACCTTACAGTGGATGCGGACCCCTAATGATGCTAATGCGTGGTTAAATATATATAGCAACGGAACGGATACGGACCATCCAACGATAAAGCTTTAGCAACGGATAACCAGTCAGAGCCTTTGCGGATCGTCCATTGAAATATTGAACTTATAGCAACCTGACTGTCCATTGAGCAAACTTTAATAGGTAAAAAAAAAATAATAAAGATGCATTTAAATATAAACCACATTCACAAAGGCAATACAATATGATGACATGCACAAATACATATCCAATGAGTTCATACATACATATATATATAATCATGTCACTTGCATAGTAGCTTAAGTTTCTTTGCCATTAAGCCAACATACAAGGATACATAATAGTTGAATACAAAAGCCAACAGGTTGTAAATCTAGTTCACCGTAATGCCAAAACTTGCATTTGGAGTTTTGTCGATGTGTAAGCCTTAAGTTCAGGAGTACCAATGTCTTGAGGAGTTGGTCCTAAACCCAAACAACGAACCCCGCCCCTTTGGCTCCTTTACTCCACAAACAGTAGCACAAACATCACCTTGCTGAATTGTCTTATCCTTCATCTCCGGATAAATTTCAACAACTTCTTTCAGCTTTTCCTAGCAAAAAAACATCACCGCCTTGTTGTTATTATAATTTACAAAAAGTTCATGTCCAGTACCAAGCACCAAGTTAATGAGCACTTATAATAATGTTAATTCACACAAGGGAAAACAAATAGTGATGCTGATGGCCACAATAGTTAGATGTTGCTGCAGACTACAGCATGCCTTCAGGAGACACCAATGAGAATGCCTCTATCTAGCAAAGGCCTCACGCAGGCCAGCTGGAAAAGCCAGTCACGGCTGCACTGCAGCTGCTACATCATAAGAAAGTCTGCAGTTGCTACATCATAAAAAAACAAAAAACAGTGCTGCACGAGTATTAGTTTGCAGCAGCAACAGTGATAATCTGTTTGAAGGCGACCAGTAATTCACTACACCTAAAAACCAGTGTTAACAAAGTCAAAACTGCACTAATTCGTCACACTTCAGAGGCAACAGGTGTAGGAGCCATCATGTATAGGAGTTATCATTGGAATAAAAAGAGCTTTCCATGGAGTCATTAATTGTTACTTGCAACAACATTTTGTGTACGCAAAACTCTGGCAACAACATTGAGAGGTCATGAAATATTCTCGCCTCTATCTAGCAAGAAGCACTTAGCCTTTAATAAAAAAACGTCATCCACAATCTAACAGTTTGAGGATCTAGAACGCCATGCGTATGTACCTTGGAGAAAAGAAGCCAACCTTGCCAAGTGTTACATAATATGTCAACCGCACTATTGTTATTATAATTCACAAAAAATTCAGCTGTGGCTTCTCTGTCACTTACCCAGCATAAGCCGTGACCTTACACTACAATCAGGCCTGTTCAGCTGCAGCAATAAGCCGATGTTGCTGCAGTCGTGGGCTTCTCTGTCACTTACCCAGCATATTTTCATGTCATTTTTCAGCCATAAATTATTTTTACCAAAACTCAACCTACTAGCATCTGCACCAGACGCCCGGACCAGACCAGAGAATTGAACAAAATCAAACAGCAGGGACAATTGTGTACCAAGCACCAAGTTAATGAGCACTTACAATTGTTGATGCCGATGGCCCTAACGGCACTCCATTTTTGCTTGTATGTGATTTTACATAGACTTCATCTCTTCGAAGAAGAGGGCCCAAGCTCCTGACCCTACAAATCACAGAAGCAAAACGACATCAGCAATCCAAACAGGTTTCAACCAAGCTTTGTATTTATGACCAAGCAATCTATAGCGTAATATTTCTGGGCATTATAGTTAGGAAGGTACTTACAATGTTTACACAACAATTTTTGGAGAGCTAAAGAACTCATATCTCACTGCACATTACATACCACATCCAATTCTAAAATGAGATTGACAATACGATGGGACACACAACTCATTATTGTGTAGTAAAGCATTAAAACATCCCTATTATGTAGTATCTCATCCAGTATACAGTCTAAACCATACATCTAGTTCATAGCTTTCTTTATACTCTCAGCTTAAGTACACCAGAATAAATTGTTCATAGTTTCTGCTCTGAAATTAAATTAAACTAAATTGGACCACATGCTTGCTTGAACAATCATGTTTGAACAATCATGTTTGAAAATCGCTGCCTTAATTTGCTAGTGCGTATAAGATATGCTGGTGAGTTTAACGAAGTTTACAAGCAAGTAGAAGAAGTGGTCTTTTCTTATTCTTAAACAGGAGTACGTGGCATAAAGGCATACACATCTCCCACTGAGTTTACGAGATGAGTTTACAAGCAGCATAGCAGACTAGATTCCTTGAAACTGATAGATCAGAAATTAGAGCCACATCTAGCTGATCTACTATTGGCAGACAAGCTAAATGAGGACGGCTTAATTACCTTCTTCTCCACCTTCACCAAACATTTAGAGCTTCAGAATATGCAATGATGCTATGGCTATAGAGTAGCAAAAAGTTCAGAGAAACTAACCAGCACAATGTTTAGGATTTGAGGACTGCAGGATGGAAGCTTGCACAGCAGTCATATCTCTGTCAATCTCATTAATACAGTCGATGTCGTCTGGATATAAAGACAAAACAAAAGCACTTAACCAGACTGAAATTAGTAGAAATGTAAATTATCAGTCTGTGTTATATTGATTCACTACTTCTAGTAATTGTGGGCAAAGAAACTTGGATGCATACCCACCAGCACCTGCTTACTCCACTTCTCGGAATTCCATCAAACACCTGGGCTGCATCCTGTATGACCGACACACTACCACCACAAAACACCAAATCAACATGCAAATAACCAAGTCAAGTGTTTGCATCTGCCAAAGGTGATAAAAAAAGGACCGGATCTGAAGGAGTGTGTACCTTGACCACCGCTGGAGGGAGGAGCTCGACCCGTGCAGAAGACAGATGAGAGGAGCTTGCCGAGATCTTGCCATCGACAGTGGGGCGCAGCGGGAGCGGAAGGCAGATCCACGGGTGGGGACTGGACGGCGGCTCCTCCTCGACGGGGACCCTCGCCTAGCAGGGGACGGGCACGGGTGGGGACTGGACGGCGGCTCCTCCTCGACGGGTAGGGACTGGACGGCGGCCGACGTGGTCGGGGACGAGCCGGCGGCTCCTGGACGGGCGAGGACTGGAGGGCGGCCGATGGGGGCGAGGACGAGCCGGCTGCCGGCGGGAGCGGGGACTGGACGGCGCACGGCGGCGGAGCATGGGTGGACGGTCGGCGGCGGAGCAGGCAGGCGGAGGCGGCGTATGTGTGCGGAAACAGGACGAGGCGCGCGGCGTCCCGTGGAATGGAGGCAGCCTGTCTACGGGAAAAAGGATGAGTGAAGGCGGCTGTGAGGAGGCGCGTGGGTGGGCTCGGGGAAAATAGGGTTTAGGTGTTTTTGGGCCAAAATAACCGCGGAAAGGCCCAAAAATATATCTCGCCAATGGAAAATTTGTTTAGAACGGATCATTCGACTACGTTATTCATCTATATAGAATCTGACCCCTCCAATGCAAAAGAGAAATAATTTTAGCAACGGACAGTCCAACGTAGAATTCAGTTTTAGCGGCCTTTGTCAGGAGACAAACTTTTAGCAACCCCCCCGTCCAACGCCGATTAAAAGTTTTAGCAAGCGCTTGATCGATTCTTTGATTAAGTGTTGTGGTGTAGTGATCGGAACAATCAGATGTGACTGTACGATGGTTGTTTTTTTTTTGTTGGAACAATCACAGACAATACATAATTATATGTTGCGTAAAATATTCTTGGGATGAATATTATTCATGAAAAATATATATATATTTACAGTTGGTATGATTTTGACTTTTGAGCACTCGCCTAGGGCTTTCATAACTTAATATTAATATATAAATAGTTTTTAAGGTTTTCTTCTAATACAACAGTTAAGTCTGGCATCTAGGATTGTTGCGTGCAAGATTTAATAAATTGTTGTGCAATGGTTAAAAAAACTATTGTGGTCATTTGTGTGCAAGACAAGTTGTAATTAATTTCGGGTAATCAAAGTGATCATCTGGACCCTTCAATTTTTTTAGGGTGGTGCATTGGTAGTGTGAATTCGGAGGTCCATGCATGATTGGATGAAGAGTGATTTTAGAATAAACCAGTTTGAAAAGATGAAGGATTCGGAAGAGCTCTGCTGTGGTACACCCAAATAACTGTGAGCTGTCCGTTTAGTCAGATCAAATGGTTTGAATCATCTATTACTCACATGTGGCAATAAAAGAATATATATATACATATATATTCATTTTAAAATAGGATAAATTAAAAAATTAGATATGAAAATCCTTTTCCGATCTAACTGATACATACATAGTCTACTAGATATGGTAAATCATTCATTTTGTAAATTTTGATATGACATAATTTAATTAAGATGAACAGCCTATTAGTTTTTGTATTCATGACATCCCTACCTCACTAAGGTGCTCAATCTACATGGACGTCACAAACTGGTTAGGTCCGTTGTGATGGAACATACCCACCTAGGTTAGTCATATCGTTTGAATGTGCATTCAAGATACCTATTTTTATCAGTTATTTTATTTTTTATCAAATATCAATTATTTTAGTAGGATATAAATATTTATACATAGTCACATATATAACAGGAAAAAAATAATGAACGAAAAAAAAGATGCGGCAAGCAAGGAGCCGGATGAGTACTTGTATCCCCGTCGTGATTAGAGGGATTGAACTGTATCCCCGTGATTACGAGGATTTGACAATATCTCATTTTTCTTTTCATAGATTAATTACTAATTAATTAAAAAATCTAAAAAGAAAGTCAATGGACACATTAAAACCCATGCATTTCAGTCCATCGAGGGCCCGAGGCACGTGTTAACGTTGGTTTCGCCTTTGCTAACGGGACTGATGGTGACCCCAGGGCCAGCCACCCCGTCTCTCTCTAGTCTCTCTCTATATAACCAGCTAGCCTTTGCTCTCGCTCTCCCAGTCTCCCTAAACCACCTAGCTGCCTTGCTATCATACAGTACGTACATTGATCCGGCCGGCGATTGACCCGTCAGGGGAGATCCAGAAAGTGGCCAGCATGCGGCTGGGCAGTGGCGGCTCCATGTGGCGGAGCGGCGGAAACGACATCTTCTCGCGCTCGTCGAGAGGCGGCGGCGGTGCAGACGACATGGACGACGAGGAGGCGCTGCGCTGGGCCACGCTAGAAAAGCTGCCGACGCGTGACCGCGTACGCCGTGCCATGATTTTCCCTCTCCCAGCTGGAGACGACGCCGCGGGGACGACGACGGGGCTCGTCGACGTGGACGTGCTCAGCCTGGGCCCCGGCGAGCGGCGCGCGCTGCTGGAGAGGCTCGTGCGCGTCGCCAACGAGGACCACGAGCGCTTCCTCGTGAAGCTCAGAGAGCGCCTGGACAGGTACGTGTAACGTTCATTTCGTTCCTAGCTTGCATCGGGGCCCTGCCCGGCCTGCCTTGTTGAATTGTTGTTATTGTTCTAGGGTTGGGATCGACATGCCGACGATCGAAGTGCGTTTCGAACACCTGAACGTGGAGGCGGAGGTGCGCGTCGGCAGCAGCGGCATACCGAACGTCCTCAACTCCATCACCAACACGCTGGAGGAAGCAGCCACTGCGCTGCACCTGCTGCGCAGCAGAAAGCGGGCGATGCCCATCCTCCACGACGTCAGTGGCATCATCAAGCCTCGCAGGTATTTCGATCTGCTGTGTTCATGGCATGGATTGATTTTTTTTTTTTCGTTACTACTAGCTCTCTGTCGTCGTCGTCCTGTGTTAATTTGCGATGCATGGGCAGGATGACTTTGCTGTTAGGCCCACCCGGATCAGGCAAGACCACCTTGCTGCTGGCGCTGGCCGGAAGGCTTGACAAAGGCCTCAAGGTTTCTGGCAGAGTGTCGTACAACGGGCATGGCATGGAGGAATTTGTGCCTCAGAGGACGGCCGCCTACATCAGCCAACATGACCTCCATATCGCAGAGATGACAGTGAGGGAGTCTCCGCCGCACGCTGCCAGGGTGTTCGCTAAACATGGTGAATAACATTTTTGAATGACCATCGCCCATTATTTCATGTACTCGAGCTCAAATTTGGAGTCGCTAAGAAATGCAAGAAAATAGAAAATAATTCATGAAATATAGCAAACAAATGAAATTCTCCCAAACTGTGAATATGACATGTAATTAGGGTACTAATGGCACACAAAAAATATGGGACTAAAAATAAAAATAATT
>JADLZK010004703.1:0-123429 GCA_015847255.1 Hyparrhenia diplandra
GGGCCCTGGGCCCTGGGCCCTGGGCCCTGGGCCTGGGCCCTGGGCCTGGGCCTGGGCCTGGGCCTGGGCCTGGGCCTGGGCCTGGGCCTGGGCCTGGGCCTGGGCCTGGGCCTGGGCCTGGGCCTGGGCCTGGGCCTGGGCCTGGGCCTGGGCCTGGGCCTGGGCCTGGGCCTGGGCCTGGGCCTGGGCCTGGGCCTGGGCCTGGGCCTGGGCCTGGGCCTGGGCCTGGGCCTGGGCCTGGGCCTGGGCCTGGGCCTGGGCCTGGGCCTGGGCCTGGGCCTGGGCCTGGGGCCTGGGCCTGGGCCTGGGCCTGGGCCTGGGCCTGGGCCTGGGCCTGGGCCTGGGCCTGGGCCTGGGCCTGGGCCTGGGCCTGGGCCTGGGCCTGGGCCTGGGCCTGGGCCTGGGCCTGGGCCTGGGCCTGGGCCTGGGCCTGGGCCTGGGCCTGGGCCTGGGCCTGGGCCTGGGCCTGGGCCTGGGCCTGGCCTGGGCCTGGGCCTGGGCCCTGGGCCTGGGCCTGGGCCTGGGCCTGGGCCTGGGCCTGGGCCCTGGGCCCTGGGCCTGGGCCTGGGCCTGGGCCTGGGCCTGGGCCTGGGCCTGGGCCTGGGCCTGGGCCTGGGCCTGGGCCTGGGCCTGGGCCTGGGCCTGGGCCTGGGCCTGGGCCTGGGCCTGGGCCTGGGCCTGGGCCTGGGCCTGGGCCTGGGCCTGGGCCTGGGCCTGGGCCTGGGCCTGGGCCTGGGCCTGGGCCTGGGCCTGGGCCTGGGCCTGGGCCTGGGCCTGGGCCTGGGCCTGGGCCTGGGCCTGGGCCTGGGCCTGGGCCTGGGCCTGGGCCTGGGCCTGGGCCTGGGCCTGGGCCTGGGCCTGGGCCTGGGCCTGGGCCTGGGCCTGGGCCTGGGCCTGGGCCTGGGCCTGGGCCTGGGCCTGGGCCTGGGCCTGGGCCTGGGCCTGGGCCTGGGCCTGGGCCTGGGCCTGGGCCTGGGCCTGGGCCTGGGCCTGGGCCTGGGCCCTGGGCCTGGGCCTGGGCCTGGGCCTGGGCCTGGGCCTGGGCCCTGGGCCTGGGCCTGGGCCTGGGCCTGGGCCTGGGCCTGGGCCTGGGCCTGGGCCTGGGCCTGGGCCTGGGCCTGGGCCTGGGCCTGGGCCTGGGCCTGGGCCTGGGCCTGGGCCTGGGCCTGGGCCTGGGCCTGGGCCTGGGCCTGGGCCTGGGCCTGGGCCCTGGGCCTGGGCCTGGGCCTGGGCCTGGGCCTGGGCCTGGGCCTGGGCCTGGGCCTGGGCCTGGGCCTGGGCCTGGGCCTGGGCCTGGGCCTGGGCCTGGGCCTGGGCCTGGGCCTGGGCCTGGGCCTGGGCCTGGGCCTGGGCCTGGGCCTGGGCCTGGGCCTGGGCCCTGGGCCTGGGCCTGGGCCTGGGCCTGGGCCTGGGCCTGGGCCTGGGCCTGGGCCTGGGCCTGGGCCTGGGCCTGGGCCTGGGCCTGGGCCTGGGGGCCTGGGCCTGGGCCTGGGCCTGGGCCTGGGCCTGGGCCTGGGCCTGGGCTGGGCCTGGGCCTGGGCCTGGGCCTGGGCCTGGGCCTGGGCCTGGGCCTGGGCCTGGGCCTGGGCCTGGGCCTGGGCCTGGGCCTGGGCCTGGGCCTGGGCCTGGGCCTGGGCCTGGGCCTGGGCCTGGGCCTGGGCCTGGGCCTGGGCCTGGGCCTGGGCCTGGGGGCCTGGGCCTGGGCCTGGGGGCCTGGGCCCTGGGCCTGGGCCTGGGCCTGGGCCTGGGCCTGGGCCTGGGCCTGGGCCTGGGCCTGGGGGCCTGGGCCTGGGCCTGGGCCTGGGCCTGGGGGCCTGGGCCTGGGCCTGGGCCTGGGCCTGGGCCTGGGCCTGGGCCTGGGCCTGGGCCTGGGCCTGGGCCTGGGCCTGGGCCTGGGCCTGGGCCTGGGCCTGGGCCTGGGCCTGGGCCTGGGCCTGGGCCTGGGCCTGGGCCTGGGCCTGGGCCTGGGCCTGGGCCTGGGCCTGGGCCTGGGCCTGGGCCTGGGCCTGGGCCTGGGCCTGGGCCTGGGCCTGGGCCTGGGCCTGGGCCTGGGCCTGGGCCTGGGCCTGGGCCTGGGCCTGGGCCTGGGCCTGGGCCTGGGCCTGGGCCTGGGCCTGGGCCTGGGGCCTGGGCCTGGGCCTGGGCCTGGGCCTGGGCCTGGGCCTGGGCCTGGGCCTGGGCCTGGGCCTGGGCCTGGGCCTGGGCCTGGGCCTGGGCCTGGGCCTGGGGGCCTGGGCCTGGGCCTGGGCCTGGGCCTGGGCCCTGGGCCTGGGCCTGGGCCTGGGCCTGGGCCTGGGCCTGGGCCTGGGCCTGGGCCTGGGCCTGGGCCTGGGCCTGGGCCTGGGCCTGGGCCTGGGCCTGGGCCTGGGCCTGGGCCTGGGCCTGGGCCTGGGCCTGGGCCTGGGCCTGGGCCTGGGCCTGGGCCTGGGCCTGGGCCTGGGCCTGGGCCTGGGCCTGGGCCTGGGCCTGGGCCTGGGCCTGGGCCTGGGCCTGGGCCTGGGCCTGGGCCTGGGCCTGGGCCTGGGCCTGGGCCTGGGCCTGGGCCTGGGCCTGGGCCTGGGCCTGGGCCTGGGCCCTGGGCCTGGGCCTGGGCCTGGGCCTGGGCCTGGGCCTGGGCCTGGGCCTGGGCCTGGGCCTGGGCCTGGGGCCTGGGCCTGGGCCTGGGCCTGGGCCTGGGCCTGGGCCTGGGCCTGGGCCTGGGCCTGGGCCTGGGCCTGGGCCTGGGCCTGGGCCTGGGCCTGGGCCTGGGCCTGGGCCTGGGCCTGGGCCTGGGCCTGGGCCTGGGCCTGGGCCTGGGCCTGGGCCTGGGCCTGGGCCTGGGCCTGGGCCTGGGCCTGGGCCTGGGCCTGGGCCTGGGCCTGGGCCTGGGCCTGGGCCTGGGCCTGGGCCTGGGCCTGGGCCTGGGCCTGGGCCTGGGCCTGGGCCTGGGCCTGGGCCTGGGCCTGGGCCTGGGCCTGGGCCTGGGCCTGGGGGCCTGGGCCTGGGCCTGGGCCTGGGCCTGGGCCTGGGCCTGGGCCTGGGCCTGGGCCTGGGCCTGGGCCTGGGCCTGGGCCTGGGCCTGGGCCTGGGCCTGGGCCTGGGCCTGGGCCTGGGCCTGGGCCTGGGCCTGGGCCTGGGCCTGGGCCTGGGCCTGGGCCTGGGCCTGGGCCTGGGCCTGGGCCTGGGCCTGGGCCTGGGCCTGGGCCTGGGCCTGGGCCTGGGCCTGGGCCTGGGCCTGGGCCTGGGCCTGGGCCTGGGCCTGGGCCTGGGCCTGGGCCTGGGCCTGGGCCTGGGCCTGGGCCTGGGCCTGGGCCTGGGCCTGGGCCTGGGCCTGGGCCTGGGCCTGGGCCTGGGCCTGGGCCTGGGCCTGGGCCTGGGCCTGGGCCTGGGCCTGGGCCTGGGCCTGGGCCTGGGCCTGGGCCTGGGCCTGGGCCTGGGCCTGGGCCTGGGCCTGGGCCTGGGCCTGGGCCTGGGCCTGGGCCTGGGCCTGGGCCTGGGCCTGGGCCTGGGCCTGGGCCTGGGCCTGGGCCTGGGCCTGGGCCTGGGCCTGGGCCTGGGCCTGGGCCTGGGCCTGGGCCTGGGCCTGGGCCTGGGCCTGGGCCTGGGCCTGGGCCTGGGCCTGGGCCTGGGCCTGGGCCTGGGCCTGGGCCTGGGCCTGGGCCTGGGCCTGGGCCTGGGCCTGGGCCTGGGCCTGGGCCTGGGCCTGGGCCTGGGCCTGGGCCTGGGCCTGGGCCTGGGCCTGGGCCTGGGCCTGGGCCTGGGCCTGGGCCTGGGCCTGGGCCTGGGCCTGGGCCTGGGCCTGGGCCTGGGCCTGGGCCTGGGCCTGGGCCTGGGCCTGGGCCTGGGCCTGGGCCTGGGCCTGGGCCTGGGCCTGGGCCTGGGCCCTGGGCCTGGGCCTGGGCCTGGGCCTGGGCCTGGGCCTGGGCCTGGGCCTGGGCCTGGGCCTGGGCCTGGGCCTGGGCCTGGGCCTGGGGCCTGGGCCTGGGCCTGGGCCTGGGCCTGGGCCTGGGCCTGGGCCTGGGCCTGGGCCTGGGCCTGGGCCTGGGCCTGGGCCTGGGCCTGGGCCTGGGCCTGGGCCTGGGCCTGGGCCTGGGCCTGGGCCTGGGCCTGGGCCTGGGCCTGGGCCTGGGCCTGGGCCTGGGCCTGGGCCTGGGCCTGGGCCTGGGCCTGGGCCTGGGCCTGGGCCTGGGCCTGGGCCTGGGCCTGGGCCTGGGCCTGGGCCTGGGCCTGGGCCTGGGCCTGGGCCTGGGCCTGGGCCTGGGCCTGGGCCTGGGCCTGGGCCTGGGCCTGGGCCTGGGCCTGGGCCTGGGCCTGGGCCTGGGCCTGGGCCTGGGCCTGGGCCTGGGCCTGGGCCTGGGCCTGGGCCTGGGCCTGGGCCTGGGCCTGGGGGCCTGGGCCTGGGCCTGGGCCTGGGCCTGGGCCTGGGCCTGGGCCTGGGCCTGGGCCTGGGCCTGGGCCTGGGCCTGGGCCTGGGCCTGGGCCTGGGCCTGGGCCTGGGCCTGGGCCTGGGCCTGGGCCTGGGCCTGGGCCTGGGCCTGGGCCTGGGCCTGGGCCTGGGCCTGGGCCTGGGCCTGGGCCTGGGCCTGGGCCTGGGCCTGGGCCTGGGCCTGGGGCCTGGGCCTGGGCCTGGGCCTGGGCCTGGGCCTGGGCCTGGGCCTGGGCCCTGGGCCTGGGCCTGGGCCTGGGCCTGGGCCTGGGCCTGGGCCTGGGCCTGGGCCTGGGCCCTGGGCCTGGGCCTGGGCCTGGGCCTGGGCCTGGGCCTGGGCCTGGGCCTGGGCCTGGGCCTGGGCCTGGGCCTGGGCCTGGGCCTGGGCCTGGGCCTGGGCCTGGGCCTGGGCCTGGGCCTGGGCCTGGGCCCTGGGCCTGGGCCTGGGCCTGGGCCTGGGCCTGGGCCTGGGCCTGGGCCTGGGCCTGGGCCTGGGCCTGGGCCTGGGGCCTGGGCCTGGGCCTGGGCCTGGGCCTGGGCCTGGGCCTGGGCCTGGGCCTGGGCCTGGGCCTGGGCCTGGGCCTGGGCCTGGGCCTGGGCCTGGGCCTGGGCCTGGGCCTGGGCCTGGGCCTGGGCCTGGGCCTGGGCCTGGGCCTGGGCCTGGGCCTGGGCCTGGGCCTGGGCCTGGGCCTGGGCCTGGGCCTGGGCCTGGGCCTGGGCCTGGGCCCTGGGCCTGGGCCTGGGCCTGGGCCTGGGCCTGGGCCTGGGCCTGGGCCTGGGCCTGGGGGCCTGGGCCTGGGCCTGGGCCTGGGCCTGGGCCTGGGCCTGGGCCTGGGCCTGGGCCTGGGCCCTGGGCCTGGGCCTGGGCCTGGGCCTGGGCCTGGGCCTGGGCCTGGGCCTGGGCCTGGGCCTGGGCCTGGGCCCTGGGCCTGGGCCTGGGCCTGGGCCCTGGGCCTGGGCCTGGGCCTGGGCCTGGGGGCCTGGGCCTGGGCCTGGGCCTGGGCCTGGGCCCTGGGCCTGGGCCTGGGCCTGGGCCTGGGCCTGGGCCTGGGCCTGGGCCTGGGCCTGGGCCTGGGCCTGGGCCTGGGCCTGGGCCTGGGCCTGGGCCTGGGCCTGGGGGCCTGGGCCTGGGCCTGGGCCTGGGCCTGGGCCTGGGCCTGGGCCTGGGCCTGGGCCTGGGCCTGGGCCTGGGCCTGGGCCTGGGCCCTGGGCCTGGGCCTGGGCCTGGGCCTGGGCCTGGGCCTGGGCCTGGGCCTGGGCCTGGGCCTGGGCCTGGGCCTGGGCCTGGGCCTGGGCCTGGGCCCTGGGCCTGGGCCTGGGCCTGGGCCTGGGCCTGGGCCTGGGCCTGGGCCTGGGCCTGGGCCTGGGCCTGGGCCTGGGCCTGGGCCTGGGCCTGGGCCTGGGCCTGGGCCTGGGCCTGGGCCTGGGCCTGGGCCTGGGCCTGGGCCTGGGCCTGGGCCTGGGCCTGGGCCTGGGCCTGGGCCTGGGCCTGGGCCTGGGCCCTGGGCCTGGGCCTGGGCCTGGGCCTGGGCCTGGGCCTGGGCCTGGGCCTGGGCCTGGGCCTGGGCCTGGGCCTGGGCCTGGGCCTGGGCCTGGGCCTGGGCCTGGGCCTGGGCCTGGGCCCTGGGCCTGGGCCTGGGCCTGGGCCTGGGCCTGGGCCTGGGCCTGGGCCTGGGCCTGGGCCTGGGCCTGGGCCTGGGCCTGGGCCTGGGCCTGGGCCTGGGCCTGGGCCTGGGGGCCTGGGCCTGGGCCTGGGCCTGGGCCTGGGCCTGGGCCTGGGCCTGGGCCTGGGCCTGGGCCTGGGCCTGGGCCTGGGCCTGGGCCTGGGCCTGGGCCTGGGCCCTGGGCCTGGGCCTGGGCCTGGGCCTGGGCCTGGGCCTGGGCCTGGGCCTGGGCCTGGGCCTGGGCCTGGGCCTGGGCCTGGGCCTGGGCCTGGGCCTGGGCCTGGGCCTGGGCCTGGGCCTGGGCCTGGGCCTGGGCCTGGGCCTGGGCCTGGGCCTGGGCCTGGGCCTGGGCCTGGGCCTGGGGGCCTGGGCCTGGGCCTGGGCCTGGGCCTGGGCCTGGGCCTGGGCCTGGGCCTGGGCCTGGGCCTGGGCCTGGGCCTGGGCCTGGGCCTGGGCCTGGGCCTGGGCCTGGGCCTGGGCCTGGGCCTGGGCCTGGGCCTGGGCCTGGGCCTGGGCCTGGGCCTGGGCCTGGGCCTGGGCCTGGGCCTGGGCCTGGGCCTGGGCCTGGGCCTGGGCCTGGGCCTGGGCCTGGGCCTGGGCCTGGGCCTGGGCCTGGGCCTGGGCCTGGGCCCTGGGCCTGGGCCTGGGCCTGGGCCTGGGGGCCTGGGCCTGGGCCTGGGCCTGGGCCTGGGCCTGGGCCTGGGCCTGGGCCTGGGCCTGGGCCTGGGCCTGGGCCTGGGCCTGGGCCCTGGGCCTGGGCCTGGGCCTGGGCCTGGGCCTGGGCCTGGGCCTGGGCCTGGGCCTGGGCCTGGGCCTGGGCCTGGGGGCCTGGGCCCTGGGCCTGGGCCTGGGCCTGGGCCTGGGCCTGGGCCTGGGCCTGGGCCTGGGCCTGGGCCTGGGCCTGGGCCTGGGCCTGGGCCTGGGCCTGGGCCTGGGCCTGGGCCTGGGCCTGGGCCTGGGCCTGGGCCTGGGCCTGGGCCTGGGCCCTGGGCCTGGGCCTGGGCCTGGGCCTGGGCCTGGGCCCTGGGCCTGGGCCTGGGCCTGGGCCTGGGCCTGGGCCTGGGCCTGGGCCTGGGCCTGGGCCTGGGCCCTGGGCCTGGGCCTGGGCCTGGGCCTGGGCCTGGGCCTGGGCCTGGGCCTGGGCCTGGGCCTGGGCCCTGGGCCTGGGCCTGGGCCTGGGCCTGGGCCTGGGCCTGGGCCTGGGCCTGGGCCTGGGCCTGGGCCTGGGCCTGGGCCTGGGCCTGGGCCTGGGCCTGGGCCCTGGGCCTGGGCCTGGGCCTGGGCCTGGGCCTGGGCCTGGGCCTGGGCCTGGGCCTGGGCCTGGGCCTGGGCCTGGGCCTGGGCCTGGGCCTGGGCCTGGGCCTGGGCCTGGGCCTGGGCCTGGGCCCTGGGCCTGGGCCTGGGCCTGGGCCTGGGCCTGGGCCTGGGCCTGGGGCCTGGGCCTGGGCCTGGGCCTGGGCCTGGGCCCTGGGCCTGGGCCTGGGCCTGGGCCTGGGCCTGGGCCTGGGCCTGGGCCTGGGCCTGGGCCTGGGCCTGGGCCTGGGCCTGGGCCTGGGCCTGGGCCTGGGCCTGGGCCTGGGCCTGGGCCTGGGCCTGGGCCTGGGCCTGGGCCTGGGCCTGGGCCTGGGCCTGGGCCTGGGCCTGGGCCTGGGCCTGGGCCTGGGCCCTGGGCCTGGGCCTGGGCCTGGGCCTGGGCCTGGGCCTGGGCCTGGGCCTGGGCCTGGGCCCTGGGCCTGGGCCTGGGCCTGGGCCTGGGCCTGGGCCTGGGCCTGGGCCTGGGCCTGGGCCTGGGCCTGGGCCTGGGCCTGGGCCTGGGCCTGGGCCTGGGCCTGGGCCTGGGCCTGGGCCTGGGCCTGGGCCTGGGCCTGGGCCTGGGCCTGGGCCTGGGCCTGGGCCTGGGCCTGGGCCTGGGCCTGGGCCTGGGCCTGGGCCTGGGCCTGGGCCTGGGCCCTGGGCCTGGGCCTGGGCCTGGGCCTGGGCCTGGGCCTGGGCCTGGGCCTGGGCCTGGGCCTGGGCCTGGGCCTGGGCCTGGGCCTGGGCCTGGGCCTGGGCCTGGGGGCCTGGGCCTGGGCCTGGGCCTGGGCCTGGGCCTGGGGCCTGGGCCTGGGCCTGGGCCTGGGCCTGGGCCTGGGCCTGGGCCCTGGGCCTGGGCCTGGGCCTGGGCCTGGGCCTGGGCCTGGGCCTGGGCCTGGGCCTGGGCCTGGGCCTGGGCCTGGGCCTGGGCCTGGGCCTGGGCCTGGGCCTGGGCCTGGGCCTGGGCCTGGGCCCTGGGCCTGGGCCTGGGCCTGGGCCTGGGCCTGGGCCTGGGCCTGGGCCTGGGCCTGGGCCTGGGCCTGGGCCTGGGCCTGGGCCTGGGCCTGGGCCCTGGGCCTGGGCCTGGGCCTGGGCCTGGGCCTGGGCCTGGGGGCCTGGGCCCTGGGCCTGGGCCTGGGCCTGGGCCTGGGCCCTGGGCCTGGGCCTGGGCCTGGGCCTGGGCCTGGGCCTGGGCCTGGGCCTGGGCCTGGGCCTGGGCCTGGGCCTGGGCCTGGGCCTGGGCCTGGGCCTGGGCCTGGGCCTGGGCCTGGGCCTGGGCCTGGGCCTGGGCCTGGGCCTGGGCCTGGGCCTGGGCCTGGGCCTGGGCCTGGGCCTGGGGCCTGGGCCTGGGCCTGGGCCTGGGCCTGGGCCTGGGCCTGGGCCTGGGCCTGGGCCTGGGCCTGGGCCTGGGCCTGGGCCTGGGCCTGGGCCTGGGCCTGGGCCTGGGCCTGGGCCTGGGCCTGGGCCTGGGCCTGGGCCTGGGCCTGGGCCTGGGCCTGGGCCTGGGCCTGGGCCTGGGCCTGGGCCTGGGCCTGGGCCTGGGCCTGGGCCTGGGCCTGGGCCTGGGCCTGGGCCTGGGCCTGGGCCTGGGCCTGGGCCTGGGCCTGGGCCTGGGCCTGGGCCTGGGCCTGGGCCTGGGCCTGGGCCTGGGCCTGGGCCTGGGCCTGGGCCTGGGCCTGGGCCTGGGCCTGGGCCTGGGCCTGGGCCTGGGCCTGGGCCTGGGCCTGGGCCTGGGCCTGGGCCTGGGCCTGGGCCTGGGCCTGGGCCCTGGGCCTGGGCCTGGGCCTGGGCCTGGGCCCTGGGCCTGGGCCTGGGCCTGGGCCTGGGCCTGGGCCCTGGGCCTGGGCCTGGGCCTGGGCCTGGGGGCCTGGGCCTGGGCCTGGGCCTGGGCCTGGGCCTGGGCCTGGGCCTGGGCCTGGGCCTGGGCCTGGGCCTGGGCCCTGGGCCTGGGCCTGGGCCTGGGCCTGGGCCTGGGCCTGGGCCTGGGCCTGGGCCTGGGCCTGGGCCTGGGCCTGGGCCTGGGCCTGGGCCTGGGCCTGGGCCTGGGCCTGGGCCTGGGCCTGGGCCTGGGCCTGGGCCTGGGCCTGGGCCTGGGCCTGGGCCTGGGCCTGGGCCTGGGCCTGGGCCTGGGCCTGGGCCTGGGCCTGGGCCTGGGCCTGGGCCTGGGCCTGGGCCTGGGCCTGGGCCTGGGCCTGGGCCTGGGCCTGGGCCTGGGCCTGGGCCTGGGCCTGGGCCTGGGCCTGGGCCTGGGCCTGGGCCTGGGCCTGGGCCTGGGCCTGGGCCTGGGCCTGGGCCTGGGCCTGGGCCTGGGCCTGGGCCTGGGCCTGGGCCTGGGCCTGGGCCTGGGCCTGGGCCTGGGGGCCTGGGCCCTGGGCCTGGGCCTGGGCCTGGGCCTGGGCCTGGGCCTGGGCCTGGGCCTGGGCCTGGGCCTGGGCCTGGGCCCTGGGCCTGGGCCTGGGCCTGGGCCTGGGCCTGGGCCTGGGCCTGGGGGCCTGGGCCTGGGCCTGGGCCTGGGCCTGGGCCTGGGCCTGGGCCTGGGCCCTGGGCCTGGGGGCCTGGGCCTGGGCCTGGGCCTGGGCCTGGGCCTGGGCCTGGGCCTGGGCCTGGGCCTGGGCCTGGGCCTGGGCCTGGGGGCCTGGGCCTGGGCCTGGGCCTGGGCCTGGGCCTGGGCCTGGGCCTGGGCCTGGGCCTGGGCCTGGGCCTGGGCCTGGGCCTGGGCCTGGGCCTGGGCCTGGGCCTGGGCCTGGGCCTGGGCCTGGGCCTGGGCCTGGGCCTGGGCCTGGGCCTGGGCCTGGGGGCCTGGGCCTGGGCCTGGGCCTGGGCCTGGGCCTGGGCCTGGGCCTGGGCCTGGGCCTGGGCCTGGGCCTGGGCCTGGGCCTGGGCCTGGGCCTGGGCCTGGGCCTGGGCCTGGGCCTGGGCCTGGGCCTGGGCCTGGGCCCTGGGCCTGGGCCTGGGCCTGGGCCTGGGCCTGGGCCTGGGCCTGGGCCTGGGCCTGGGCCTGGGCCTGGGCCTGGGCCTGGGCCTGGGCCTGGGCCCTGGGCCTGGGCCTGGGCCTGGGCCTGGGCCTGGGCCTGGGCCTGGGCCCTGGGCCTGGGCCTGGGCCTGGGCCTGGGCCTGGGCCTGGGCCTGGGGGCCTGGGCCTGGGCCTGGGCCTGGGCCTGGGCCTGGGCCTGGGCCTGGGCCTGGGCCTGGGCCTGGGCCTGGGCCTGGGCCTGGGCCTGGGCCTGGGCCTGGGCCTGGGCCTGGGCCTGGGCCTGGGCCTGGGCCTGGGCCTGGGCCTGGGCCTGGGCCTGGGCCTGGGCCTGGGCCTGGGCCTGGGCCTGGGCCTGGGCCTGGGCCTGGGCCTGGGCCTGGGCCTGGGCCTGGGCCTGGGCCTGGGCCTGGGCCTGGGCCTGGGCCTGGGCCTGGGCCTGGGCCTGGGCCTGGGCCTGGGCCTGGGCCTGGGCCTGGGGGCCTGGGCCTGGGCCTGGGCCTGGGCCTGGGCCTGGGCCTGGGCCTGGGCCTGGGCCTGGGGCCTGGGCCTGGGCCTGGGCCTGGGCCTGGGCCTGGGCCTGGGCCTGGGCCTGGGCCTGGGCCTGGGCCTGGGCCCTGGGCCTGGGCCTGGGCCTGGGCCTGGGCCTGGGCCTGGGGCCTGGGCCTGGGCCTGGGCCTGGGCCTGGGCCTGGGCCTGGGCCTGGGGCCTGGGCCTGGGCCTGGGCCTGGGCCTGGGCCTGGGCCTGGGCCTGGGCCTGGGCCTGGGCCTGGGCCTGGGCCTGGGCCTGGGCCTGGGCCTGGGCCTGGGCCTGGGCCTGGGCCTGGGCCTGGGCCTGGGCCTGGGCCTGGGCCTGGGCCTGGGCCTGGGCCTGGGCCTGGGCCTGGGCCTGGGCCTGGGCCTGGGCCTGGGCCTGGGCCTGGGCCTGGGCCTGGGCCTGGGCCTGGGCCCTGGGCCTGGGCCTGGGGGCCTGGGCCTGGGCCTGGGCCTGGGCCTGGGCCTGGGCCTGGGCCTGGGCCTGGGCCTGGGCCTGGGCCTGGGCCTGGGCCTGGGCCTGGGCCTGGGCCTGGGCCTGGGCCTGGGCCTGGGCCTGGGCCTGGGCCCTGGGCCTGGGCCTGGGCCTGGGCCTGGGCCTGGGCCTGGGCCTGGGCCTGGGCCTGGGCCTGGGCCTGGGCCTGGGCCCTGGGCCTGGGCCTGGGCCTGGGCCTGGGCCTGGGCCTGGGCCTGGGCCTGGGCCTGGGCCTGGGCCTGGGCCTGGGCCTGGGCCTGGGCCTGGGCCTGGGCCTGGGCCTGGGCCTGGGCCTGGGCCTGGGCCTGGGCCTGGGCCTGGGCCTGGGCCTGGGCCTGGGCCTGGGCCTGGGGGCCTGGGCCTGGGCCTGGGCCTGGGCCTGGGCCTGGGCCTGGGCCTGGGCCTGGGCCTGGGCCCTGGGCCTGGGCCTGGGCCTGGGCCCTGGGCCTGGGCCTGGGCCTGGGGGGCCTGGGCCTGGGCCTGGGCCTGGGCCTGGGCCTGGGCCTGGGCCTGGGCCTGGGCCTGGGCCTGGGCCTGGGCCTGGGCCTGGGCCTGGGCCTGGGCCTGGGCCTGGGCCTGGGCCTGGGCCTGGGCCTGGGCCTGGGCCTGGGCCTGGGCCTGGGCCTGGGCCTGGGCCTGGGCCTGGGCCTGGGCCTGGGCCTGGGCCTGGGCCCTGGGCCTGGGCCTGGGCCTGGGCCTGGGCCTGGGCCTGGGCCTGGGCCTGGGCCTGGGCCCTGGGCCTGGGCCTGGGCCTGGGCCTGGGCCTGGGCCTGGGCCTGGGCCTGGGCCTGGGCCTGGGCCTGGGCCTGGGCCTGGGCCTGGGCCTGGGCCTGGGCCTGGGCCTGGGCCTGGGCCTGGGCCTGGGCCTGGGCCTGGGCCTGGGCCTGGGCCTGGGCCTGGGCCTGGGCCTGGGCCTGGGCCTGGGCCTGGGCCTGGGCCTGGGGGCCTGGGCCTGGGCCTGGGCCTGGGCCTGGGCCTGGGCCTGGGCCTGGGCCTGGGCCTGGGCCTGGGCCTGGGCCTGGGCCTGGGCCTGGGCCTGGGCCTGGGCCTGGGCCTGGGCCTGGGCCTGGGCCTGGGCCTGGGCCTGGGCCTGGGCCTGGGCCTGGGCCTGGGCCTGGGCCTGGGCCTGGGGCCTGGGCCTGGGCCTGGGCCTGGGCCTGGGCCTGGGCCTGGGCCTGGGCCTGGGCCTGGGCCTGGGCCTGGGCCTGGGCCTGGGCCTGGGGCCTGGGCCTGGGCCTGGGCCTGGGCCTGGGCCTGGGCCTGGGCCTGGGCCTGGGCCTGGGCCTGGGCCTGGGCCTGGGCCTGGGCCTGGGCCTGGGCCTGGGCCCTGGGCCTGGGCCTGGGCCTGGGCCTGGGCCTGGGCCTGGGCCTGGGCCTGGGCCTGGGGCCTGGGCCTGGGCCTGGGCCTGGGCCTGGGCCTGGGCCTGGGCCTGGGCCCTGGGCCTGGGCCTGGGCCTGGGCCTGGGCCTGGGCCTGGGCCTGGGCCTGGGCCTGGGCCTGGGCCTGGGCCTGGGGCCTGGGCCTGGGCCTGGGCCTGGGCCTGGGCCTGGGCCCTGGGCCTGGGCCTGGGCCTGGGCCTGGGCCTGGGCCTGGGCCTGGGCCTGGGCCTGGGCCTGGGCCTGGGCCTGGGCCTGGGCCTGGGCCTGGGCCTGGGCCTGGGCCTGGGCCTGGGCCTGGGCCTGGGCCTGGGCCTGGGCCTGGGCCTGGGCCTGGGCCTGGGCCTGGGCCTGGGCCTGGGCCTGGGCCTGGGCCTGGGCCTGGGCCTGGGCCTGGGCCTGGGCCTGGGCCTGGGCCTGGGCCTGGGCCTGGGCCTGGGCCTGGGCCTGGGCCTGGGCCTGGGCCTGGGCCTGGGCCTGGGCCTGGGCCTGGGCCTGGGCCTGGGCCTGGGCCTGGGCCTGGGCCTGGGCCTGGGCCTGGGCCTGGGCCTGGGCCTGGGCCTGGGCCTGGGCCTGGGCCTGGGCCTGGGCCTGGGCCTGGGCCTGGGCCTGGGCCTGGGCCTGGGCCCTGGGCCTGGGCCTGGGCCTGGGCCTGGGCCTGGGCCTGGGCCTGGGCCTGGGCCTGGGCCTGGGCCTGGGCCTGGGCCTGGGCCTGGGCCTGGGCCTGGGCCTGGGCCTGGGCCTGGGCCTGGGCCTGGGCCTGGGCCTGGGCCTGGGCCTGGGCCTGGGCCTGGGCCTGGGCCTGGGGGCCTGGGCCTGGGCCTGGGCCTGGGCCTGGGCCTGGGCCTGGGCCTGGGCCTGGGCCTGGGCCTGGGCCTGGGCCTGGGCCTGGGCCTGGGCCTGGGCCTGGGCCTGGGCCTGGGCCTGGGCCTGGGCCTGGGCCTGGGCCTGGGCCTGGGCCTGGGCCTGGGCCTGGGCCTGGGCCTGGGCCCTGGGCCTGGGCCTGGGCCTGGGCCTGGGCCTGGGCCTGGGCCTGGGCCTGGGCCTGGGCCTGGGCCTGGGCCTGGGCCTGGGCCTGGGCCTGGGCCTGGGCCTGGGCCTGGGCCTGGGCCTGGGCCTGGGCCTGGGCCTGGGCCTGGGCCTGGGCCTGGGCCTGGGCCTGGGCCTGGGCCTGGGCCTGGGCCTGGGCCTGGGCCTGGGCCTGGGCCTGGGCCTGGGCCTGGGCCTGGGCCTGGGCCTGGGCCTGGGCCTGGGCCTGGGCCTGGGCCTGGGCCTGGGCCTGGGCCTGGGCCTGGGCCTGGGCCTGGGCCTGGGCCTGGGCCTGGGCCTGGGCCTGGGCCTGGGCCTGGGCCTGGGCCTGGGCCTGGGCCTGGGCCTGGGCCTGGGCCTGGGCCTGGGCCTGGGCCTGGGCCTGGGCCTGGGCCTGGGCCTGGGCCTGGGCCTGGGCCTGGGCCTGGGCCTGGGCCTGGGCCTGGGCCTGGGCCTGGGCCTGGGCCTGGGCCTGGGCCTGGGCCTGGGCCTGGGCCTGGGCCTGGGCCTGGGCCTGGGCCTGGGCCTGGGCCTGGGCCTGGGCCTGGGCCTGGGCCTGGGCCTGGGCCTGGGCCTGGGCCTGGGCCTGGGCCTGGGCCTGGGCCTGGGCCTGGGCCTGGGCCTGGGCCTGGGCCTGGGCCTGGGCCTGGGCCTGGGCCTGGGCCTGGGCCTGGGGGCCTGGGCCTGGGCCTGGGCCCTGGGCCTGGGCCTGGGCCTGGGCCTGGGGGCCTGGGCCTGGGCCTGGGCCTGGGCCTGGGCCTGGGCCTGGGCCTGGGCCTGGGCCTGGGCCTGGGCCTGGGCCTGGGGGCCTGGGCCTGGGCCTGGGCCTGGGCCTGGGCCTGGGCCTGGGCCTGGGCCTGGGCCTGGGCCTGGGCCTGGGCCTGGGCCTGGGCCTGGGCCTGGGCCTGGGCCTGGGCCTGGGCCTGGGCCTGGGCCTGGGCCTGGGCCTGGGCCTGGGCCTGGGCCCTGGGCCTGGGCCTGGGCCCTGGGCCTGGGCCTGGGCCTGGGCCTGGGCCTGGGCCTGGGGGCCTGGGCCTGGGGCCTGGGCCTGGGCCTGGGCCTGGGCCTGGGCCTGGGCCTGGGCCTGGGCCTGGGCCTGGGCCTGGGCCGCCTGGGCCTGGGCCCTGGGCCTGGGCCTGGGCCTGGGCCTGGGCCTGGGCCTGGGCCTGGGCCTGGGCCACTGGGCCTATCCTGGGCCTGGGCCTGGGCCTGGGCCTGGGTTGGGCCTGGGCCTGGGCCTGGGCCCTGGGCCTAAAATGGGCATGGGCCTGGGCCCTGGGCCTGGGCCCTGGGCCTGGGCCTGGGCCTGGGCCTGGGCCTGGGCCTGGGCCTGGGCCTGGGCCTGGGCCTGGGCCTGGGCCTGGGCCCTGGGCCTGGGCCTGGGCCTGGGCCTGGGCCCTGGGCCTGGGCCTGGGCCCTGGGCCTGGGCCTGGGCCTGGGCCCTGGGCCTGGGCCTGGGCCCTGGGCCTGGGCCTGGGCCTGGGCCTGGGCCTGGGCCTGGGCCTGGGCCTGGGCCTGGGCCTGGGCCTGGGCCTGGGCCTGGGCCTGGTCAAAAATGGGCCTGGGCCTGGTAAATGTTGGGCCTGGGCCTGGGCCTGGGCCTGGGCCTGGGCCTGGGCATCTTTGGTCTCTGGGCCTGGGCCATGGGCCTGGGCCTGGGAATTTTATTTTGGGCCTGTTAAATTACCTCCTATTGGGCCTTCCTGGGCCTTTTCATGGGCCTGGATCTATCTTGGTCCCTGGGCCTGGGCCTGGGCCTGGGCCCTGGGCCTGGGCCAAAATGGCATCTGGGTCTCTTGGGCCTGGGCGCGTGGGCCTGTAAAAATGGGCCTTTTCGATGGGCCGTTAAATTGGGCCCTGGGCCTGGGCCTGGGCACTGGGCCTGGGCCTAGATCCCTTGGCCTGGGCCTGGGCCTGGGCCAATCTCCATAAATGTTGGGCCTGGGCCTGGGCCCTGGGCCTGGGAATGACCTCTTTTGGGCCTGGTCAATTGGGCCTGGGCCTGGGCCTGGGCCCTGGGCATGGACCTGGGCCTGGGATTTGGGCCTGGGCTTTGGGCCTGGGCCTGGGCCTGGTATCACTACGATTGGGTTGGAACTCAAAAATGTCACCGCCTGGGCCTGGGCCTGGGCGAAATGGGCCTGAATAGAGGCCAAAATGGCATCTTTAGGCTCCTGGGCCTGGGCGTGGGCCCTGGGTGGGAATTATACTTTTCTGATCCTCTAAATTAGGTCATGTTGGGCTTGGGCCTGGTCACTTTTCATGGGCCTGGATCTATCTTGGGCAAAAATCCGCCAATCTGGAAATGTTGATGGAAATACGCTTTCGAGGGGAGGCCAAAATGGCATCTTTTGTCTCTGGGCCTGGGCCTGGGCGTGGGCCTGGGTAAGGCCTTTTACATTTTGCCTGGGTTGAATTACATCCTGTTGGGCTTCTGGGCCTGGTCACTTTTCATGGCTGGGCCTGGATCTATCTTGGTTAAAAATGGGCCTGGGCCTGGAAATGTTGGAGGAAATGGGCATGAGCCTGGGCCAAAATGGCATCTTTTATCTGGGCCTTGGGCCTGGGCCTGGGCCTGGGCCTGGGAATTTTACTTTTGGATACTGGGAATTACATCCTGGGCTTCCCTGGTCCTGGGCCTGGCGCCTGGATCTATCTTGGTCAAAAATGGGCCTGGGCCTGGAAATGGGCCTGGGAACTATAAATGGGGCCAAAATGGCATCTTTTTAGTCTGGGCCTGCCCATGTGGCCTGGTAAAATTTTATTTCTTGATACGTTAAATTACATCCTATTGGGCCTGGGCCTGGTCACTTTTCATGGTATTTGGATCTATCTTGGTCAAAATCTGGCCAATCGCCTGGGCCTGGGCCTGAGGCCAAAATGACATCTTTTGTCTCTTCATTGGGCCGCGTGATACACGTGGGAATTTTACTTTGGGATAACGTTAAATTACATCTGTTGGGCTTACAACGGGTCACTTTAAATGGCGACTAGATCAATCTTGGTCAAAATCTGCCAATCTCCATAAATGTTGATAGAAATGGGCCTGATAGGGGCGAATGACCTCTTTTGAAAAGCCTGTCAATTGGGCCTGAGCCTGGGCGTGCCTATCGGACATGGACTTATGGATTTCAAAAATAGCTTTCTTACTGGGCTTGGGCGAGTCCACTTTATCACTACGATTGGATTCTGGAACTCAAAAAATGTCACCGCTAGGAATGGTTGGAAATGGGCCTGGAATAGAGGCCAAAATAGCATCTTTAGGCTCCTTAGCTGCCCCGCGTGATAATTTTGTAAGAATTATACTTTTCGATCCTCTAAATTAGGTCATGTTGGGCTTCCAACGGGTCACTTTTCATGGCGCCTGGATCTATCTTGGTCAAAAATCCGCCAATCTCGATAAATGTTGATAGGCCTGGGCCGCTTTCGGGGAGGCCAAAATGGCATCTTTTGTCTCTTGGGTTGCCCGCGTGATACACCTAAGAATTTTACTTTTTGATGCGTTGAATTACATCTGTTGGGCTTCCAACAGGTCACTTTTTCATGGGTTGGATCTATCTTGGTCAAAAATCTGCCAATCGCCCATAAATGTTGCTAGAAATGGGCCTGGGCCTAAATGGAGGCCAAAATGGCATCTTTTATCTCTAATTTGCCCACGTGATACGCTGTAAGAATTTTACTTTTGATACGTTGAATTACATCCTGTTGGGCTTCCAACAGGTCACTTTTCGTGGCCTTGGATCTATCTTGGTCAAAAAATGCCAATCTTGGAAATCTGCCCGAACGGAGGCCAAAATGGCATCTTTTGTCTCTTGGGCCTGCCCGCGTGATGGGCCTGTAAAATTTTACTTTTCGATAGCGTTAAATTACATCCTGTTGGGCTTACAACAGGTCACTTTTCGTGGCGACTAGATCTATCTTGGTCAAAAATCTGCCAATCTCCATAAATGTTGATAGAAATCGGCCCGGCGGAGGCCAAAATGACCTCTTTTGAAAACCGTCAATTTTTGCGAGCCTTCGCGATGCCTGCATCAGACATGGACTTATGGATTTCAAAATAGCTTTCTACTAGCCTGGCCGCACGGGAGTCGGTATCACTACGATTGGAGTCTGGGAACTCAAAAAATATCACCGCTAGGAATCGTGGATAGAATTTCCCTGGGAATGGAGGCCAAAATAGCATCTTTAGGCCTGGGCCTTGCCCCAAGTG
Source organism: Hyparrhenia diplandra (assembly GCA_015847255.1). Lineage (NCBI taxonomy): Eukaryota > Viridiplantae > Streptophyta > Magnoliopsida > Poales > Poaceae > Hyparrhenia > Hyparrhenia diplandra. Next base: position 17,958 of record JADLZK010004703.1, read on the forward strand.
ATAGCTGGGTAAGAATTATACTTTTCGATCCTCTAAATTAGGTCATGTTGGGCTTGGGCCTGGTCACTTTTCATGACCTTATGGATTTGGATCTATCTTGGTCAAAAATCCGCCAATCTCTCAAAAAAATGTTGATAGAAATCTGGGCCGAAGGGAGGCTAAAATGGCATCTTTTGTCTCTTCGGTTTGCCCTACGTGATACCTGTAAGAATTTTACATTTTGATGCGTTGAATTACATCTGTTGGGCTTCCAACAGTCACTTTTCATGGCTGGCCCCGGATCTATCTTGGTCAAAAAATCGCCAATCGCCGGAAATGTTGGCGAAATCTGCATGAGCGGAGGCCAAAATGGCATCTTTTATCTCTTTTTTTGCCCACGTGATACCGTAAGAATTTTACTTTTGATACGTTGAATTACATCTGTTGGGCTTCCAGCGGGTCACTTTTAGTGGCGGCCCCGGATCTATCTTGGTCAAAAATCTACCAATCGTCGGAAATGTTGTGAAATAACACGCGAATGGAGGCCAAAATGGCATCTTTAGTCTCTTGGGCCTGCCCATGTGATACCTGTAAGAATTTTATTTCTTGATACGTTAAATTACATCCTATTGGGCTTCCAACGGTCACTTTTCATGGCGATTTGGATCTATCTTGGTCAAAAATCCGCCAATCGCCGAAAAATGCGCCGAAACGAGAGGCCAAAATGGCATCTTTTGTCTCTTATTTGCCGCGTGATACCTGTAAGAATTTTACTTTTCGATAGCGTTAAATTACATCTGTTGGGCTTACAACAGGTCACTTTTAAATGGCGACTAGATCAATCTTGGTCAAAAATCTGCCAATCTCCATAAATGTTGATAGAAATCGCGCGAACGGAGGCGAGAATGACCTCTTTTGAAAACCGTCAATTTTGCGAGCCTTCGCGATGCCTATCGGACATGGACTTATGGATTTCAAAAATAGCTTTCTACTAGCCGCGGAGTCGAGTATCACTACGATTGGAGTTCTGAGAACTCAAAAAATGTCACCGCTAGGAATCGTGGCAGAAATTTCGATCTGAATAGAGGCCAAAATAGCATCTTTAGGCTCCTTATGCCCCACGTGATAAGCGTAAGAATTATACTTTTCGATCCTCTAAATTAGGTCATGTTGGGCTTCCAACAGGTCACTTTTCATGGTATTTGGATCTATCTTGGTCAAAATCCGCCAATCTCGAGAAATGTTGATAGAAATCTGCCGAAGGGAGGCCAAAATGGCATCTTTTTGTCTCTTCAATTTTTGCGTGATACTGTAAGAATTTTACATTTTGATGCGTTGAATTACATCTGTTGGGCTTCCAACGGTCACTTTTCATGGCGATTTGGATCTATCTTGGTTAAAAAATGCCAATCGCCCGGAAATGTTGACGAAATCTGCATGAGCGGAGGCCAAAATGGCATCTTTTATCTCTTCAATTTGCCCACGTGATACCTGTAAGAATTTTACTTTTTGATACGTTGAATTACATCTGTTGGGCTTCCAACGAGGTCACTTTTATGGCGATTTGGATCTATCTTGGTCAAAAATCGCCAATCGCTAGGAAATGTTGGGAGAAATTCGCCGCGAATGGAGGCCAAAATGGCATCTTTGGTCTCTTGGCTGCCCATGTGATACCTGTAAGAATTTTATTTCTTGATACGTTAAATTACATCCTATTGGGCTTCCAGCAGGTCACTTTTCATGGCGATTTGGATCTATCTTGGTCAAAATCTGCCAATCTCTAGGAAATGCGCCTCGAAACGAGAGGCCAAAATGACATCTTTTGTCTCTTCAATTTTGCCGCGTGATACCTGTAAGAATTTTACTTTTCGATAACGTTAAATTACATCCTGTTGGGCTTACAACGGGTCACTTTTCGTGGCGACTAGATCAATCTTGGTCAAAAATCTGCCAATCTCCATAAATGTTGATAGAAATGCGCCGCGAGCGGAGGCGAATGACCTCTTTTGAAAACCGTCAATTTTGCGAGCCTTCGCGATGCCTATCAGACATGGACTTATGGATTTCAAAAATAGCTTTCTACTAGCTTTCGCACGGAGTCCAGTATCACTACGATTGGAGTTCTGAGAACTCAAAAAATGTCACCGCTAGGAATCTTGTGTTGAAATTTCCCTGAATAGAGGCCAAAATAGCATCTTTGGGCTCCTTTAGCTGCCCCTTACGTGATAAGCTGTAAGAATTATACTTTTCGATCCTCTAAATTAGGTCATGTTGGGCTTCCAACAGGTCACTTTTCATGGCGACTGGATCTATCTTGGTCAAAATCCGCCAATCTCGAAATGTTGATAGAAATCTGCTTTCGAAGGGGAGGCCAAAATGGCATCTTTTTGTCTCTTTCGTTTGCCCGCGTGATACTGTAAGAATTTTACTTTTTGATGCGTTGAATTACATCTGTTGGGCTTCCAGCGGGTCACTTTTCATGGCGATTGGATCTATCTTGGTCAAAAATCGCCAATCGCCCATAAATGTTGTGTAAATCTGCACAAACGGAGGCCAAAATGGCATCTTTTATCTCTTCAATTTTGCAAGCGTGATACCGTAAGAATTTTACTTTTTTGATACGTTGAATTACATCTGTTGGGCTTCCAACGAGGTCACTTTTTAGTGGATTTGTATCTATCTTGGTCAAAAATCTACCAATCGCCCTAGAAATGTTGTGAGAAATTTGCTCGAATGGAGGCCAAAATGGCATCTTTAGTCTCTTATTTGCCCATGTGATACTGTAAAATTTTATTTTTTGATACGTTAAATTACATCCTATTGGGCTTCCAACAGGTCACTTTTTCGTGGTATTTGGATCTATCTTGGTCAAAAATCCGCCAATCGCCGGAAATGCTGCCGAAACGAGAGGCCAAAATGGCATCTTTTGTCTCTTATTTGCCGCGTGATACCGTAAGAATTTTACTTTTCGATAACGTTAAATTACATCTGTTGGGCTTACAGCGAGGTCACTTTTCGTGGCGACTGGATCTATCTTGGTTAAAAATCGCCAATCTCCATAAATGTTGATAGAAATGCGCGCGAGCGGAGGCGAGAATGACCTCTTTTGAAAACCGTCAATTTTGCGAGCCTTCGCGATGCCTATCAGACATGGACTTATGGATTTCAAAATAGCTTTCTACTAGCCGCACGGAGTCGAGTATCACTACGATTGGAGTTCGGAACTCAAAAATGTCACCGCTAGGAATCGTTGTGAAATTTCTGAATAGAGGCCAAAATAGCATCTTTAGGCTCCTTAGCTGCCCCACGTGATAAGCGTAAGAATTATACTTTTTGATCCTCTAAATTAGGTCATGTTGGGCTTCCAAGCGGTCACTTTTCATGGCGATTTGGATCTATCTTGGTCAAAAATCCGCCAATCTCGAAATGTTGATAGAAATCGCCGAAGGGAGGCCAAAATGGCATCTTTTGTCTCTTCATTTTGCCCGCGTGATACTGTAAGAATTTTACTTTTTTGATCGTTGAATTACATCTGTTGGGCTTCCAGCAGGTCACTTTTCATGGTATTTGGATCTATCTTGGTCAAAAATCACCAATCGCCCGAAATGTTGAGTAAAATACGCGCTGACGGAGGCCAAAATGGCATCTTTTATCTCTTCGGTTTGCCCACGTGATACTGTAAGAATTTTACTTTTTGATACGTTGAATTACATCTGTTGGGCTTCCAGCGGGTCACTTTTAGTGGCGATTTGGATCTATCTTGGTCAAAAATCTACCAATCGCCGGAAATGTTGTAAATACGCACGAATGGAGGCCAAAATGGCATCTTTAGTCTCTTCAAATTTTGCCCATGTGATACCTGTAAGAATTTTATTTCTTGACACGTTAAATTACATCCTATTGGGCTTCCAACAGGTCACTTTTCATGGCAAAATACTTTTGGATCTATCTTGGTCAAAAATCGCCAATCGCTAGAAATCTGCTCGACAGAGGCCAAAATGGCATCTTTTGTCTCTTCAATTTTGCCCCGTGATACTGTAAGAATTTTACTTTTCGATAGCGTTAAATTACATCTGTTGGGCTTACAGCGGGTCACTTTTCGTGGCGACTAGATCTATCTTGGTCAAAAATCCGCCAATCTCCATAAATGTTGATAGAAATGCCCGACGGAGGCGAATGACCTCTTTTGAAAACCGTCAATTTTGCGAGCCTTCGCGATGCCTATCGGACATGGACTTATGGATTTCAAAAAATAGCTTTCTACTAGCTTCACGCGAGTCATTATCACTACGATTGGAGTTCTGAGAACTCAAAAATGTCACCGCTAGGAATCGTGATGAGAAATTTCCTGAATAGAGGCCAAAATAGCATCTTTAGGCTCTTTATTTGCCCCACGTGATAAGCTGTAAGAATTATACTTTTCGATCCTCTAAATTAGGTCATGTTGGGCTTCCAACAGGTCACTTTTCATGGCGATCGGATCTATCTTGGTCAAAAATCCGCCAATCTCGAAATGTTGATAGAAATCGCTCGAAGGGAGGCCAAAATGGCATCTTTTGTCTCTTCACTGCCCGCGTGATACCCCTGTAAGAATTTTACTTTTTGATGCGTTGAATTACATCTGTTGGGCTTCCAACGGGTCACTTTTCATGGCGATTTGGATCTATCTTGGTCAAAAAATGCCAATCGCCGAAATGTTGGAGAAATGCGCGCGAGCGGAGGCCAAAATGGCATCTTTTGTCTCTTGTTTGCCCCGTGATACACCGTAAATTTTACTTTTTGATACGTTGAATTACATCTGTTGGGCTTCCAACGGAGGTCACTTTTAGTGGCGATTGGATCTATCTTGGTCAAAAATCTACCAATGCGAGGAAATGTTGGCCAAAACACGCACGAATGGAGGCCAAAATGGCATCTTTAGTCTCTTGTTTGCCCATGTGATACTGTAAGAATTTTATTTCTTGATACGTTAAATTACATCCTATTGGGCTTCCAGCAGGTCACTTTTTCGTGGCGGCTGGATCTATCTTGGTCAAAAATCGCCAATGCTAGAAATGCGCGAACGAGAGGCCAAAATGGCATCTTTTGTCTCTTTTGCCCACGTGATACGTAAGAATTTTACTTTTGATAACATTAAATTACATCTGTTGGGCTTACAACAGGTCACTTTTCGTGGCGACTAGATCTATCTTGGTCAAAATCTGCCAATCTCCATAAATGTTGATAGAAATGCGCGCGAGCGGAGGCCGGAATGACCACTTTTGAAAACCGTCAATTTTGCGAGCCTTCGCGATGCCTATCAGACATGGACTTATGGATTTCAAAAATAGCTTTCTACTAGCCGACGGAGTCGGAATCACTACGATTGGAGTTACGGAACTCAAAAAAAATGTCACCGCTAGGAATCTTGTGAAATTTCCCTCGAATAGAGGCCAAAATAGCATCTTTGGGCTCCTTAGTCTGCCCCACGTGATAAGCGTAAGAATTATACTTTTCGATCCTCTAAATTAGGTCATGTTGGGCTTCCAACAAGGTCACTTTTCATGGCGATTTGGATCTATCTTGGTCAAAAATCCGCCAATCTCGAAATGTTGATAGAAAATGCTTTCGAAGGGAGGCCAAAATGGCATCTTTTGTCTCTTCATTTGCCCGTGATACCGTAAGAATTTTACTTTTTGATACATTGAATTACATCTGTTGGGCTTCCAACAGGTCACTTTTAGTGATGACTGGATCTATCTTGGTCAAAAATCTACCAATGCCCGAGAAATGTTGTTGTAAATCGCGCGCGACGGAGGCCAAAATGGCATCTTTTGTCTCTTCATTTTGCCCACGTGATACCTGTAAGAATTTTACTTTTTGATACATTGAATTACATCTGTTGGGCTTCCAACAGGTCACTTTTAGTGGCACTATGGATCTATCTTGGTCAAAAATCGCCAATCGTTGGAAATCTGCCCGCAGGTGGCCAAAATGGCATCTTTTGTCTCTTATTTTGCCCACGTGATACGTAAGAATTTTACTTTTCGATAACATTAAATTACATCCTGTTGGGCTTCCAACAGGTCACTTTTCATGGTATTTTGGATCTATCTTGGTCAAAATCTCGCCAATCTCCATAAATGTTGACAGAAATGCGAGCCCGAAGCGGAGGCCAAAATGACCTCTTTTGAAAACCGTTAATTTTTGCGAGCCTTCGCGATGCCTATCGGACATGGACTTATGGATTTCAAAAATAGCTTTCTACTAGCTTCGCACGGAGTCTAGAATCACTATGATTGGAGTTACTTGGAAACTCAAAAAATGTCACCGCTAGGAATCGTGACCATGTAAATTTTCCTAAATGGAGGCCAAAATGGCATCTTTGGGCTCCTTAAGCCCCACGTGATAAGCGTAAGAATTATACTTTTCGATCCTCTAAATTAGGTCATGTTGGGCTTCCAACAGGTCACTTTTCATGGCGGCCCTGGATCTATCTTGGTCAAAATCCGCCAATCTCCGGAAATGTTGATAGAAATCTGCTCGAAGGGAGGCCAAAATGGCATCTTTTGTCTCTTTTTGCCGCGTGATACACCGTAAGAATTTTACTTTTTGATGCATTGAATTACATCTGTTGGGCTTCCAGCGGGTCACTTTTCATTTGGATCTATCTTGGTCAAAAATCTGCCAATCTCCGGAAATGTTGTAAATCTGCATCTGAGCGGAGGCCAAAATGGCATCTTTTGTCTCTTCAATTTTGCCCACGTGATACTGTAAGAATTTTACTTTTTGATACGTTGAATTACATCTGTTGGGCTTCCAGCGAGGTCACTTTTAGTGGCGACTGGATCTATCTTGGTCAAAAATCTACCAATCGCGAGAAATGTTTGAGAAATCGCGACGAATGGAGGCCAAAATGGCATCTTTAGTCTCTTTTTTGCCCATGTGATACACGTAAGAATTTTATTTCTTGATACGTTAAATTACATCCTATTGGGCTTCCAACGAGGTCACTTTTTCGTGGCGATTTGGATCTATCTTGGTCAAAAATCTGCCAATCGCGAGAAATGCCGAAACGAGCGGAGGCCAAAATGGCATCTTTTGTCTCTTGTTGCCCCGTGATACGTAAGAATTTTACTTTTCGATAACATTAAATTACATCTGTTGGGCTTACAACAGGTCACTTTTAAATGGCGACTAGATCTATCTTGGTCAAAAATCTGCCAATCTCCATAAATGTTGATAGAAATCGCCCGAAGCGGAGGCGGAATGACCACTTTTGAAAACCGTCAATTTTGCGAGCCTTCGCGATGCCTATCAGACATGGACTTATGGATTTCAAAAATAGCTTTCTACTAGCCGCATCGCAGTCGGTATCACTACGATTGGAGTTACCGAACTCAAAAATGTCACCGCTAGGAATCGTGACGAAATTTCACTGAATAGAGGCCAAAATAGCATCTTTAGGCTCCTTAGCTGCCCCACGTGATAAGCTGTAAGAATTATACTTTTCGATCCTCTAAATTAGGTCATGTTGGGCTTCCAACGAGGTCACTTTTCATGGCGATTTGGATCTATCTTGGTCAAAATCCGCCAATCTCGAAATGTTGATAGAAATACGCTCGAAGGGAGGCCAAAATGGCATCTTTTGTCTCTTGGTACTGCCCACGTGATACCTGTAAGAATTTTACTTTTTTGATACATTGAATTACATCTGTTGGGCTTCCAGCAGGTCACTTTTAGTGGTGATTTGGATCTATCTTGGTCAAAAATCTATCAATCGCTTGAAATGTTGGAGAAATCTGCCGCACGAGCGGAGGCCAAAATGGCATCTTTTGTCTCTTCGGCTGCCCACGTGATACTGTAAGAATTTTACTTTTTGATACATTGAATTACATCTGTTGGGCTTCCAACAGGTCACTTTTAGTGGCGATTTGGATCTATCTTGGTCAAAAATCGCCAATCGCGTTTGAAATCTGCGCGAGACGATGGCCAAAATGGCATCTTTTGTCTCTTCATTTGCCCACGTGATACCTGTAAGAATTTTTACTTTTCGATAACATTAAATTACATCTGTTGGGCTTCCAGCGAGGGTCACTTTTCATGGCATTTGGATCTATCTTGGTCAAAATCTGCCAATCTCCATAAATGTTGGTAAATGAGCGACGGAGGCAAAATGACCTCTTTTGAAAACCGTTAATTTTGCGAGCCTTCGCGATGCCTATCAGAAATGGACTTATGGATTTCAAAAATAGCTTTCTACTAGCTTCGCGCGGAGTCTAGAATCACTATGATTGGGTTCTATTTAACTCAAAAAATGTCACGCTAGGAATCGTGGCGTAAATTTCCTAAATGGAGGCCAAAATGGCATCTTTGGGCTCATAGCTGCCCCACGTGATAACTTTAAAATTATACTTTTGGATCCTCTAAATTAGGTCATGTTGGGCTTCCAGCGAGGTCACTTTTCATGGCATTTGGATCTATCTTGGTCAAAAATCCACCAATCTAGGAAATGTTGATGAGAAATCTCCTCGAAGCGGAGGCCAAAATGGCATCTTTTGTCTCGTCTAAATTTTGCCCCATGATACACGTAAGAATTTTACTTTTTGATAGGTTGGATTACATCCTGTTGGGCTTCCAACAGGTCACTTTTCGTGGTGACTGGATCTATCTTGGTAAAAATATGCCAATCGCGGAAATGGAAATCGCTACGAGCGGAGGCCAAAATGGCATCTTTTGTCTCTTCGGCTGCCACGTGATACCTGTAAGAATTTTACATTTTGATGCGTTGAATTACATCTGTTGGGCTTCCAGCGAGGTCACTTTTCGTGGCATTTGGATCTATCTTGGTCAAAAATATGCCAATCGCCGAAATGTTGATGTAAATCTGCCTGAGCGGAGGCCAAAATGGCATCTTTTGTCTCTTCAATTTTGCCCGCGTGATACCTGTAAGAATTTTACATTTTGATACGTTGAATTACATCCTGTTGGGCTTCCAGCGAGGTCACTTTTCGTGGCGACTGGATCTATCTTGGTCAAAAATATGCCAATCACCCAGAAAGTTGACAGAAATCGCCTGAGCGGAGGCCAAAATGGCATCTTTTGTCTCTTGGTTGCCCGCGTGATACCTGTAAGAATTTTACATTTTGATACGTTGAATTACATCTGTTGGGCTTCCAACAGGTCACTTTTTCATGGCGCATTTGGATCTATCTTGGTCAAAAATCTACCAATCTCGGATATGTTTGTAAATCTGGCGAGCGACGGCGGAGGCCAAAATGGCATCTTTTGTCAATTCAATTTTTGCCGTGATACCTGTAAGAATTTTACATTTTGATGCGTTGAATTACATCTGTTGGGCTTCCAACGAGGTCACTTTTCGTGGCGATTGGATCTATCTTGGTTAAAAATATGCCAATCACCGTAAATGTTGTGTAAATCTGCGCTGACGGAGGCCAAAATGGCATCTTTTGTCTCTTCAATTTGCCCGCGTGATACCTGTGTAAGAATTTTACATTTTGATACATTGAATTACATCTGTTGGGCTTCCAACAGGTAAACTTTTCATGGCGGCCGGGATCTATCTTGGTCAAAAATCTACCAATCTCGGATATGTTGATAGAAATGCGCGACGAGCGGAGGCCAAAATGGCATCTTTTGTCTATTCAATTTGCCCATGTGATACCGTAAGAATTTTACTTTTCGATACGTTAAATTACATCCTATTGGGCTTCCAACAGGTCACTTTTCGTGGTGATTTGGATCTATCTTGGTCAAAAATCTGTCAATCGCGGAAATCTGCCCGAACAGGAGGCCAAAATGGCATCTTTTGTCTCTTCATTTTGCCTACGTGATACACGTAAGAATTTTTTTACTTTTCGATAGCGTTAAATTACATCTGTTGGGCTTTCAACAGGTCACTTTTCATGGCGGATTTGGATCTATCTTGGTCAAAATCTGCCAATCTCCATAAATGTTGTGAAATGCGCGAGCGGAGGCGAGAATGACCTCTTTTGAAAACCGTCAATTTTGCGAGCCTTCGCGATGCCTATCGGACATGGACTTATGGATTTCAAAAATAGCTTTCTACTAGCTTCGCACGGAGTCGGAATCACTACGATTGGAGTTACGGAACTCAAAAATGTCACCGCTAGGAATCGTGGCGAAATTTCCACTGAATGGAGTCCAAAATGGCATCTTTGGGCTCCTTAGCTGCCCCACATGATAAATGTAAGAATTATACTTTTCGATCCTCTAAATTAGGTCATGTTGGGCTTCCAACGGTCAATTTTCATGGCGCATTGGATCTATCTTGGTCAAAAATCCACCAATCTCCGAGAAATGTTGGATGTAAATCGCTCGACGGAGGCCAAAATGGCATCTTTTGTCTCTTATTTGCCCGGCGTGATACCTGTAAGAATTTTACATTTTGATGCGTTGAATTACATCCTATTGGACTTCCAACAGGTCACTTTTCATGGCGATTTGGATCTATTTTGGTCAAAAAATATGCCAATCACTAGAAATGTTGGCCAATCTGCGACGAACGGAGGCCAAAATGGCATCTTTTGTCTCTTCAGCTGCTACGTGATACCTGTAAAGAATTTTTACATTTTGATACATTGAATTACATCTGTTGGGCTTCCAGCGAATTAAACTTTTCGATGGCGGCGGGGATCTATCTTGGTCAAAAATCTACCAATCGCGGATATGTTGATAGAAATCACGCGAACGGAGGCCAAAATGGCATCTTTTGTCTCTTCAGCTGCCCACGTGATACGTAAGAATTTTACATTTTGATGCATTGAATTACATCTGTTGGGCTTCCAGGTCACTTTTCAGTGGCTGGATCTATCTTGGTCAAAAATATGCCAATCACGAGAAATGTTTGGAAATCTACGAGCGGAGGCCAAAATGGCATCTTTAGTCTCTTGACTGCCCATGTGATACCTGTAAGAATTTTATTTCTTGATCGTTAAATTACATCCTATTGGGCTTCCAACGGTCACTTTTCATGGCGATTTGGATCTATCTTGGTCAAAAAATCTGCCAATCGCGGAAATGCGCTGCGAAGCGAGAGGCCAAAATGGCATCTTTTATCTCTATTTTGCCGCGTGATACGTAAGAATTTTACTTTTTCGATAGCGTTAAATTACATCTGTTGGGCTTAGCGAGGTCACTTTTAAATGGCGACTAGATCTATCTTGGTCAAAAATCTACCAATCTCCATAAATGTTAATAGAAATGCGCGAGCGGAGGCGGAATGACCTCTTTTGAAAACCGTCAATTTTGCGAGCCTTCGCGATGTCTATCGGACATGGACTTATGGATTTCAAAATAGCTTTCTACTAACCCACGGAGTCGGTATCACTACGATTGGAGTTCTGAGAACTCAAAAATGTCACGCTAGGAATCGTTGAGAAATTTCCATGAATAGAGGCCAAAATAGCATCTTTAGGCTCCTTAATTTTGCCCCGTGATAAGCTGTAAGAATTATACTTTTCGATCCTCTAAATTAGGTCATGTTGGGCTTCCAGCGGGTCACTTTTCATGGCTTATTTGGATCTATCTTGGTCAAAATCCGCCAATCTCCGAAATGTTGAAAGAAATGCGCTTTCGAAGGAAGGCCAAAATGGCATCTTTTGTCTCTTCGGACTGCCCACGTGATACTGTAAGAATTTTACTTTTTGATACATTGAATTACATCTGTTGGGCTTCCAGCGAGGTCACTTTTAGTGGTAATGGATCTATCTTGGTCAAAAATCTACGGTCGCCCGAAATGTTTGTGAACCGCACGCGCACGAGCGGAGGCCAAAATGGCATCTTTTGTCTCTTCATTTTGCCCCACGTGATACACCGTAAGTATTTTACTTTTTGATACATTGAATTACATCTGTTGGGCTTCCAACGCAGGTCACTTTTTGGTATTTGGATCTATCTTGGTCAAAAATCTGCCAATCACCAGAAATTTTTTGGCGAAATCTGCGCGAATGGAGGCCAAAATGGCATCTTTTGTCTCTTCATTTTGCCCATGTGATACTGTAAAAATTTTACTTTTCGATCACGTTAAATTACATCCTATTGGGCTTCCAGCGGTCACTTTTTGTATTTGGATCTATCTTGGTCAAAAATCGCCAATCGCCCGATGTCTGCCGACGAGGAGGCCAAAATGTCATCTTTTGTCTCTTCATTTTGCCCGCGTGATACGTAAGAATTTTACATTTTCGATAATGTTAAATTACATCTGTTGGGCTTCCAACGGGTCACTTTTCGTGGTATTTGGATCTATCTTGGTCAAAAATCTGCCAATCTCCATAAATGTTGGCGGAAATGCGTCGAGCGGAGGCGAGAATGACCTCTTTTGAAAACCGTCAATTTTGCGAGCCTTCACGATGTCTATCGGATATGGACTTATGGACTTCAAAATAGCTTTCTACTAGCCCGCGCGAGTCGATTATCACTACGATTGGAGTTTCGGAACTCAAAAAATGTCACCGCTAGGAATCGGGACGAGAAATTTCCCTGAATGGAGGCCAAAATAGCATCTTTAGGCTCCTAGCTGCCCCGCGTGATAGCTGTAAGAATTATACTTTTCGATCCTCTAAATTAGGTCATGTTGGACTTCCAACGGTCACTTTTCATGGCTCTTGGATCTATCTTGGTCAAAAATCCGCCAATCTCGAAATGTTGATAGAAATCTGCTTTCGAAGGGAGGCCAAAAAATGGCATCTTTTGTCTCTTGTTTTGCGTGATACTGTAAGAATTTTACTTTTTGATGCGTTGAATTACATCTGTTGGGCTTCCAACAGGTCACTTTTCATGGTTTGGATCTATCTTGATAAAAAATGCCAATCGCCGGAAATGTTGGCAGAAATCTGCCGAAACGGAGGCCAAAATGGCATCTTTTATCTCTTTGCCTAACGTGATACGTAAGAAATTTTACTTTTTGATACGTTGAATTACATCTGTTGGGCTTCCAAAGGTCACTTTTAGTGGCGGATCGGATCTATCTTGGTCAAAAATCGCCAATCGCGAGAAATGTTGAAATCACGCACGAGCGGAGGCCAAAATGGCATCTTTTTGTCTCTTATTTGCCCATGTGATACTGTAAGAATTTTATTTCTTGATACGTTGAATTACATCCTATTGGGCTTCCAACGGGGTCACTTTTCGTGGCTGAATGGATCTATCTTGGTAAAAATCTGCCAATCGCCCGAAATCTGCCTGAATAGAGGCCAAAATGGCATCTTTGTCTCTTGTTTGCCCGCGTGATACCGTAAGAATTTTACTTTTCGATAACGTTAAATTACATCCTCTTTGGGCTTACAACGAGGTCACTTTTCATGGCGACTAGATCTATCTTGGTCAAAAATCTGCCAATCTCCATAAATGTTGATAGAAAAGCTGCCGAGCGGAGGGCGGAATGACCTCTTTTGAAAACCATCAATTTTGCGAGCCTTCGCGATGCCTATCGGACATGGACTTATGGATTTCAAAATAGCTTTCTACTAGCTTCATGCGGAGTCGAATCACTACGATTGGAGTTACGGAACTCAAAAATGTCACGCTAGGAATCGTGACAGAAATTTCCTAAATGGAGGCCAAAATAGCATCTTTGGGCACCTTAGCTGCCCCACGTGATAGCTGTAAAAATTATACTTTTCGATCCTCTAAATTAGGTCATGTTGGGCTTCCTAACGGGTCACTTTTCATGGCGACTAGATCTATCTTGGTCAAAAATCCGCCAATCTCGGAAATGTTGATAGAAATGTGCTCGAGAAGGGAGGCCAAAATGGCATCTTTTGTCTCTTCATTTGCCCACGTGATACTGTAAAATTTTACTTTTTGATGCGTTGAATTACATCTGTTGGGCTTCCACGAGGTCACTTTTTCATGTATTTGGATCTATCTTGGTCAAAAATCTGCCAATCGCCGAAATGTTGGCCAATCTGCACGCGAGCGGAGGCCAAAATGGCATCTTTTGTCTCTTAATTTGCCCGCGTGATACGTAAGAATTTTACTTTTTTGATACATTGAATTACATCTGTTGGGCTTCCAGCGGGTCACTTTTAGTGGTATTTGGATCTATCTTGGTCAAAAATCGCGATGTCGCCGGAAATGTTGTGTAAAAATGCGCGAATGGAGGCCAAAATGGCATCTTTTGTCTCTTATTTTGCCCATGTGATACCTGTAAAATTTTATTTCTTGATACGTTAAATTACATCCTATTGGGCTTCCAACAGGTCACTTTTCGTGGCGGATTTGGATCTATCTTGGTCAAAAAATCGCCAATCGCCGGAAATACGCGCGAGCGAGGAGGCCAAAATGGCATCTTTTGTCTCTTCATTTTACGTGATACTGTAAAAATTTTACTTTTTGATAACGTTAAATTACATCTGTTGGGCTTACAACGAGGTCACTTTTCGTGGCGACTAGATCTATCTTGGTCAAAAATCGCCAATCTCCATAAATGTTGATAGAAATCTGCGTCGAACGGAGGCGGAATGACCTCTTTTGAAAACCGTCAATTTTGCGAGGCCTTCGCGATGCCTATCAGACATGGACTTATGGATTTCAAAAATAGCTTTCTACTAACCATACGGAGTCGAGAATCACTACGATTGGAGTTACGGAACTCAAAAATGTCACCGCTAGGAATCATTGTGTTGAAATTTCCTGAATGGAGGCCAAAATAGCATCTTTGGGCTCCTTAGCTGCCCCACATTGATCTTTGTAAAATTATACTTTTCGATCCTCTAAATTAGGTCATGTTGGGCTTCCAACGAGGTCACTTTTCATGTTATTTGGATCTATCTTGGTCAAAAATCCGCCAATCTCGAAATGTTGATAGAAATCTGCTCGAAGGGGAGGCCAAAATGGCATCTTTTTGTCTCTTCAGCTGCCCACGTGATACCTGTAAAATTTTACTTTTTGATGCGTTGAATTACATCTGTTGGGCTTCCAACGAGGTCACTTTTTCATGGCGGTGGATCTATCTTGGTCAAAAATCTGCCAATCGCCGAAATGAAATGTTGGCCAATCTGCCGCGCGAGCGGAGGCCAAAATGGCATCTTTTATCTCTTCAGCTGCCCACGTGATACCTGTAAGAATTTTACTTTTTGATACGTTGAATTACATCTGTTGGGCTTCCAGCGAGGTCACTGTGGTGGCGGATCTATCTTGGTCAAAATCTGCCAATGTCGCGGGAAATGTTGGACATAAATGCGAATGGAGGCCAAAATGGCATCTTTTGTCTCTTGACTGCCCATGTGATACACTGTAAAATTTTACTTCTCGATACGTTAAATTCCATCCTATTGGGCTTCAGCGGGTCACTTTTCGTGGCGGTTGGATCTATCTTGGTCAAAAATCGCCAATCGCGAGAAATGCGCGACGAGAGGCCAAAATGGCATGTTTTGTCTCTTCATTTGCCCACGTGATACACTGTAAAATTTTACTTTTCGATAGCGTTAAATTACATCTGTTGGGCTTCCAACGGTCACTTTTCATGGTATTTGGATCTATCTTGGTCAAAAATCGCCAATCTCCATAAATGTTGGCCAAATACGTCGAGCGGAGGCGAATGACCTCTTTTGAAAAACCATCAATTTTGCGAGCCTTCGCGATGCCTATTAGACATGGACTTATGGATTTCAAAAATAGCTTTCTACTAACCGCCGCGGAGTCGAATCACTACGATTGGAGTTACAAAACTCAAAAATGTCACCGCTAGGAATCGTGTGAAATTTTCCGTGAATGGAGGCCAAAATGGCATTTTTGGCCTCCTTAGCGCCCCCGTGATAAGCGTAAGAATTATACTTTTCGATCCTCTAAATTAGGTCATGTTGGGCTTCCAACGGTCACTTTTCATGGCTTACTGGATCTATCTTGGTCAAAAATCCGCCAATCTCGAAATGTTGATGAAATCTGCTTTCGAGCGGAGGCCAAAATGGCATCTTTTGTCACTTCAACTGCCCACGTGATGCCTGTACAAATTTTACTTTTAATGCATTGAATTACATCTGTTGGGCTTCCAATGGGTCACTTAAATGGCAAGCTGGATCTATCTTGGTTAAAAATCTGCTTGTCGCCCGGAAATGTTGCGTAAACACGCACGAACGGAGGCCAAAATGGCATCTTTTGTCTCTTCAGCTGCCCATGTGATACCTGTAAGAATTTTACTTTTGATGCGTTGAATTACATCTGTTGGGCTTCCAACGGTCACTTTTCATGGCGATTGGATCTATCTTGGTCAAAAATCTACCAATGTTGCATAAATGCGCGAATGGAGGCCAAAATGGCATCTTTTGTCTCTTGGTGTGCCGTGATACCCGTAAGAATTTTACTTTTCTATAATGTTAAATTACATCTGTTGGGCTTCCAACGAGGTCACTTTTCATGGTATTTGGATCTATCTTGGTCAAAATCTACCAATCTCCATAAATGTTGGAGAAAATGCCCGAGCGGAGGCAAAAATGACCTCTTTTGAAAACCGTCGGTTTTGCGAGCCTTCACGATGCCTATCGGACATGGACTTATGGATTTTAAAATAGCTTTCTACTGGGCCGCACGGAGTCTAGAATCACTACGATTGGATCTATCTTGAACTCAAAAAATGTCACCGCTAGGAATCGTGATGAAATTTCGAATGGAGGCCAAAATGACATCTTTGGGCTCTTGCGAGCCCAACGTGGATTCTGTAAGAATTATACTTTTCGATCCTCTAAATTATGTCATGTTGGGCTTCTAGCAGGTCACTTTTCATGGCGATTGGATCTATCTTGGTCAAAAATCCGCCAATCTCTAGGAAATGTTGATAGAAATCGCTCGAAGGGAGGCCAAAATGGCATCTTTTGTCTCTTGTTGCCTACGTGATACCTGTAAGAATTTTACTTTTTGATCGTTGAATTACATCTGTTGGGCTTCCAACAGGTCACTTTTAAATGTATTTGGATCTATCTTGGTTAAAAATCGCCAATCGCCGGAAATATTGTGAAATCTGCACGAGCGGAGGCCAAAATGGCATCTTTTATCTCTTCAGTTGCCCACGTGATACACTGTAAGAATTTTACTTTTTGATACGTTGAATTACATCTGTTAGGCTTCCAACAGGTCACTTTTAGTGGCTTATTGGATCTATCTTGGTCAAAAATCTGCCAATCGCCCGAAATATTGTGAAATCTGCGCACGAATGGAGGCCAAAATGGCATCTTTTGTCTCTTGTTTGCCCATGTGATACCTGTAAAAATTTTACTTCTCGACACGTTAAATTCCATCCTATTGGGCTTCAACGGGTCACTTTAGGTGGCGACTGGATCTATCTTGGTCAAAAATCTGCCAATCGCCAGAAATGCGCACGAATGGAGGCCAAATGGCATGTTTTGTCTCTTGATTTTGCCCGCGTGATACTGTAAGAATTTTACTTTTCGATAACGTTAAATTACATCTGTTGGACTTCCAACGAGGTCACTTTTCATGCACTTTGGATCTATCTTGGTCAAAAATCGCCAATCTCTCCATAAATGTTGGAAAACGTCTGTCGACGGAGGCGAGAATGACCTCTTTTGAAAACCATCAATTTTGTGAGCCTTCGCGATGCCTATCGAGACATGGACTTATGGATTTCAAAATAGCTTTCTATTAGCTTCGCACGGAGTCGAATCACTACGATTGGATTCTGAGAACTCAAAAAATGTCACCGCTAGGAATCGTGATGAAATTTCCACTGAATGGAGGCCAAAATGGCATTTTTGGCCTCCTTAATTACCCCGTGATAAGCTGTAAGAATTATACTTTTTGATCCTCTAAATTAGGTCATGTTGGGCTTCCAACAGGTCACTTTTCATGGCAACTGGATCTATCTTGGTCAAAAATCCGCCAATCTCGGAAATGTTGGCGTAAATCTGCTCGAGCGGAGGCCAAAATGGCATCTTTTGTCACTTCAACTGCCCACGTGATGCCTGTACAAATTTTACTTTTTAATGCATTGAATTACATCTGTTGGGCTTCCAACAGGTCACTTTTCGTGGCAACTGGATCTATCTTGGTTAAAATCTGCCAATCGCGCGAAATGTTGGTAAATCTGCACGAGCGGAGGCCAAAATGGCATCTTTTGTCTCTTCATTTGCCCATGTGATACCTGTAAGAATTTTACTTTTTTTTGATGCGTTGAATTACATCCTGTTGGGCTTTCAACAGGTCACTTTTCATGGCGATTCGATCTATCTTGGTCAAAATCTACCAATCGCCCGAAATGTCGCGACGAGAGGCCAAAATGGCATCTTTTGTCTCTTTGGTGCCCACGTGATACCTGTAAGAATTTTACTTTTCTATAATGTTAATTACATCTGTTGGGCTTCAACAGGTCACTTTTCGTGTATTTGGATCTATCTTGGTCAAAATCTACCAATCTCCATAAATGTTGACAAATCTGCCCGAACGGAGGCGAGAATGACCTCTTTTTGAAAACCGTCGGTTTTGCGAGCCTTCGCGATGCCTATCGACATGGACTTATGGATTTCAAAAATAGCTTTCTACTAGCTTCGCACGAGTCTAGAATCACTACGATTGGAGTTACGGAACTCAAAAAATGTCACCGCTAGGAATCGCGTGTGAGAAATTTCCACTGAATGGAGGCCAAATGACATCTTTGGGCTCCTTAGCTGCCCCATGTGATAAGCTGTAAGAATTATACTTTTTCGATCCTCTAAATTAGGTCATGTTGGGCTTTCTAATGGGTCACTTTTCATGGTGATTTGGATCTATCTTGGTCAAAAATCCGCCAATCTCCATAAATGTTGATAGAAATCTGTCGAAGGGAGGCCAAAATGGCATCTTTTTTGTCTCTTCAATTTGCTTTTTAATGATACACTTCCAAAATTTTACTTTTTGATGCGTTGAATTACATCTGGCATCTTGGGCTTCCAACATGTCACTTTTCATGGCGGATGGATCTATCTTGGTCAAAATCTACCGGTCGATTGGAAATGTTGACCAAATCTGCGCTCGAACGGAGGCCAAAATGGCATCTTTTGTCTCTTGATTGCCCACGTGATACCGTAAGAATTTTACTTTTTGATACATTGAATTACATCTGTTGGGCTTCCAAAGGTCACTTTTAGTGGCGGCGGATCTATCTTGGTCAAAAATCTGCCAATCGCCATAAATGTTGTGAAAAACTGCATGAATGGAGGCCAAAATGGCATCTTTTTGTCTCTTCGGTTTCGCCCATGTGATACCTGTAAGAATTTTACTTCTCGACACGTTAAATTACATCCTATTGGGCTTCCAACGAGGTCACTTTTCGTGGTATTTGGATCTATCTTGGTCAAAAATCTGCCGTCGCTTGAAATTCGCCCGAATGGAGGCCAAAATGGCATCTTTTGTCTCTTCGGCTGCCACGTGATACCTGTAAGAATTTTACTTTTCGATAACGTTAAATTACATCTGTTGGGCTTCAAACGGTCACTTTTCATGGCGCATTGGATCTATCTTGGTCAAAAAATCGCCAATCTCCATAAATGTTGATGGAAATACGTCGTCCGAGCGGAGGAGAATGACCTCTTTTGAAAACCGTCAATTTTGCGAGCCGCGATGCCTATCAGAAATGGACTTATGGATTTCAAAAATAGCTTTCTACTAGCCATGCGAGTCAAAGATCACTACGATTGGATTACGGAAGTCAAAAAAAATGTCACCGCTACGAATCGTGATGAAATTTCCACGAATGGAGGCCAAAATAGCATCTTTAGGCTCCTTAGCTGCCCCACTTGATAACTGTAAGAATTATACTTTTCGATCCTCTAAATTAGGTCATGTTGGACTTCCAACGAGGTCACTTTTCATGGCTTTGGATCTATCTTGGTCAAAAATCCGCCAATCTCGAAATGTTGATAGAAATCTGCTTTCGAAGGGAGGCCAAAATGGCATCTTTTGTCTCTTCGGCTGCCCGCGTGATATGCCTATAAGAATTTTACTTTTTGATGCGTTGAATTACATCTGTTGGGCTTCCAACAGGTCACTTTTCAATGGCGGCCGGATCTATCTTGGTTAAAAATCTGCCGCCGCGAAATGTTGACGAAATTGCACGAGCGGAGGCCAAAATGGCATCTTTTATCTCTTCCGGTGCCCACGTGATACGTAAGAATTTTACTTTTTGATACGTTGAATTACATCCTGTTTGGGCTTCCAACAGGTCACTTTTTAGTGGTATTTGGATCTATCTTGGTCAAAAATCTGCCAATCGCCCGAAATGTTGATGTAAATCTGCATCGAATGGAGGCCAAAAATGGCATCTTTTGTCTCTTAAATTTGCCCATGTGATACCTGTAAGAATTTTACTTTTTCGATACGTTAAATTCCATCCTATTGGGCTTCAACAGGTCACTTTTCGTGGCTACTGGATCTATCTTGGTCAAAAAATCGCCAATCTCCGAGAAATGTTGAACGAGAGGCCAAACCGGCATGTTTTGTCTCTTCGCCTGCGCCCACGTGATACACGTAAGAATTTTACTTTTCGATAGCGTTAAATTACATCCTCTTGGACTTCCAACAGGTCACTTTTCATGGCGACGGATCTATCTTGGTCAAAAATCTGCCAATCTCCATAAATGTTCTTGTAAATTAGGCGTCGAACGGAGGCGAGAATGACCTCTTTTGAAAACCATCAATTTTTCATGTTAGCCTTCGCGATGCCTATCGACATGGACTTATGGATTTCAAAAATAGCTTTCTATTCTCGCGACGGAGTCCAATCACTACGATTGGAGTTCTGAGAACTCAAAAAATGTCACCGCTAGAATCGTGGATGAAATTTCCACGAATGGAGGCCAAAATGGCATTTTTGGCCTCCTTAGCTGCCCCCGTGATAACCGTAAGAATTATACTTTTTGATCCTCTAAATTAGGTCATGTTGGGCTTCCAACGAGGTCACTTTTCATGGCAACTGGATCTATCTTGGTCAAAAATCCGCCAATCTCCGAAATGTTGATGCCCGAGCTCGAGCGGAGGCCAAAATGGCATCTTTTGTCACTTCAATTTTTGCCCGCGTGATGCCTCGTACAAATTTTACTTTTTAATGCATTGAATTACATCCTGTTGGGCTTCCAACAGGTCACTTTTCGTGGGCAACTGGATCTATCTTGGTCAAAAATCTGCCAATCGCCGTAAATGTTGATGAATCCGCGCGAACGGAGGCCAAAATGGCATCTTTTTGTCTCTTCAATTTTGCCCATGTGATACGTAAGAATTTTACTTTTTGATGCGTTGAATTACATCCTGTTGGGCTTCCAACAGGTCACTTTTCATGGCGATTGGATCTATCTTGGTCAAAAAATCTACCAATCGCCGAAATTTCCTCGAATGAGGCCAAAATGGCATCTTTTGTCTCTTCAGTGCCCGAACATGTGATACCTGTAAGAATTTTACTTTTCTATAATGTTAAATTACATCCTGTTGGGCTTCCAACAGGTCACTTTTCGTGGCGATCGGATCTATCTTGGTCAAAATCTACCAATCTCCATAAATGTTGAAGAAATCGCCCGAACGGAGGCCGAATGACCTCTTTTGAAAACCGTCAGTTTTTGCGAGCCTTCGCGATGCCTATCAGACATGGACTTATGGATTTCAAAAATAGCTTTCTACTAGCTTTTCGCACGGAGTCTAGAATCACTACGATTGGAGTTACGGAACTCAAAAAAATGTCACCGCTAGGAATCGTGACGAGAAATTTCCTGAATGGAGGCCAAAATGACATCTTTGGGCTCCTTAGCTGCCCCATGTGATAACTATAAGAATTATACTTTTCGATCCTCTAAATTAGGTCATGTTGGGCTTTCTAACGGGTCACTTTTCATGGTGACTGGATCTATCTTGGTCAAAAATCCGCCAATCTCGAAATGTTGATAGAAATCGCTCGAAGGGAGGCCAAAATGGCATCTTTTGTCTCTTTTTGCCCACGTGATACCTGTAAGAATTTTACTTTTGATGCGTTGAATTACATCCTGTTGGGCTTCCAACATGTCACTTTTCATGGCGACCGGATCTATCTTGGTCAAAAAATCTACGAATCGCCCGAAATGTTGTAAATCTGCACGAACGGAGGCCAAAATGGCATCTTTTGTCTCTTCGATTGCCCACGTGATACCTGTAAGAATTTTACTTTTTGATACATTGAATTACATCCTGTTGGGCTTCCAACAGGTCACTTTTAGTGGCGACTGGATCTATCTTGGTCAAAAATCTGCCAATCGCCAGAAATGTTTGGAAATACGCATGAATGGAGGCCAAAATGGCATCTTTTGTCTCTTCGTTTGCCCATGTGATACCTGTAAGAATTTTACTTCTTCGATACGTTAAATTACATCCTATTGGGCTTCCAACAGGTCACTTTTCGTGGTGATTTGGATCTATCTTGGTCAAAAATCTGCCAATCGCCGTAAATCTGCCCTCAACGAGAGGCCAAAATGGCATCTTTTGTCTCTTTTTGCCCCACGTGATACTGTAAGAATTTTACTTTTCGATAACGTTAAATTACATCTGTTGGGCTTCCAACAGGTCACTTTTCATGGCGGCCCCGGATCTATCTTGGTCAAAAATGCCAATCTCCATAAATGTTGGCGAAATCGTCGTCGAACGGAGGCGAATGACCCTCTTTTTGAAAACCGTCAATTTTGCGAGCCTTCGCGATGCCTATCGAAATGGACTTATGGATTTCAAAAATAGCTTTCTACTAGCTTCGTACGGAGTCCAGTATCACTACGATTGGAGTTACGGAAGTCAAAAAATGTCACCGCTACGAATCGTGACGTAAATTTCCACGAATCTGAGGCCAAAATAGCATCTTTAGGCTCCTTAGCTGCCCCTAATTTGATAACTGTAAGAATTATACTTTTCGATCCTCTAAATTAGGTCATGTTGGACTTCCAACAGGTCACTTTTCATGGCTACTTGGATCTATCTTGGTCAAAAATCCGCCAATCTCCGAAATGTTGATAGAAAATCGCCGAAGGGAGGCCAAAATGGCATCTTTTGTCTCTTCAGCTGCCCACGTGATACCTGTAAGAATTTTACTTTTGATGCGTTGAATTACATCTGTTGGGCTTCCAACAGGTCACTTTTCATGGCGATGAATCTATCTTGGTCAAAAATCGCCAATCGCCGGAAATGTTGACAAAAATCGCACGCGACGGAGGCCAAAATGACATCTTTTATCTCTTCAGCTGCCCACGTGATACCTGTAAGAATTTTACTTTTTGATACGTTGAATTACCTCTGTTGGGCTTCCAACAGGTCACTTTTATTGGCGACATTGGATCTATCTTGGTCAAAAATCGCCAATCGCGAAATGTTGGTAAATCTGCACGAATGGAGGCCAAAATGGCATCTTTTGTCTCTTCGGTTTGCCCATGTGATACCTGTAAGAATTTTATTTCTTGATACGTTAAATTACATCCTATTGGGCTTCCAACAGGTCACTTTTCGTGGCGATTTGGATCTATCTTGGTCAAAATCTGCCAATCGCCGTAAAATACGCCCGAACGAGAGGCCAAAATGGCATCTTTTGTCTCTTGTTTGCCGCGTGATACACAGTAGAATTTTACTTTTTCGATAACGTTAAATTACATCCTGTTGGGCTTCCAACAGGTCACTTTTCATGGCGACTGGATCTATCTTGGTCAAAAATCTGCCAATCTCCATAAATGTTGACAGAAATCTGTCCGAAGCGGAGGCCGAATGACCTCTTTTGAAAACCGTCAATTTTGCGAGACTTCGCGTGCCTATCGAGAAATGGACTTATGGATTTCAAAAATAGCTTTCTACTAGCTTCGTGCGACGAGTCGGTATCACTACGACGATTGGAGTTACGGAAGTCAAAAAATGTCACCGCTACGAATCGTGTGAAATTTCCTGAATCTGAGGCCAAAATAGCATCTTTAGGCTCCTTAGCTGCCCCCACTTGATAACTGTAAGAATTATACTATTCGATCCTCTAAATTAGGTCATGTTGGACTTCCAACGAGGTCACTTTTATGGCTACTAGATCTATCTTGGTCAAAAATCCGCCAATCTCCGAAATGTTGATAGAAATCTGCTCGAAGGGAGGCCAAAATGGCATCTTTTGTCTCTTCAGCTGCCCGCGTGATACCCTGTAAGAATTTTACTTTTGATGCGTTGAATTACATCCTGTTGGGCTTCCAACAGGTCACTTTTCATGGCGCATCGAATCTATCTTGGTCAAAAAATCTGCCAATCGCGAGAAATGTTGATGTGAGAAATCTGCACGAACGGAGGCCAAAATGGCATCTTTTATCTCTTCAGCTGCCCACGTGATACCTGTAAGAATTTTACTTTTGATACGTTGAATTACCTCTGTTGGGCTTCCAACGGGTCACTTTTATTGGCGGCTGGATCTATCTTGGTCAAAAATACGCCAATCGCGAAATGTTGACATAAATCTGCACGAATGGAGGCCAAAATGGCATCTTTTGTCTCTTCAGCTGCCCATGTGATACCTGTAAGAATTTTATTTCTTGATACGTTAAATTACATCCTATTGGGCTTCCAACAGGTCACTTTTCGTGGCGACTGGATCTATCTTGGTCAAAAATCTGCCAATCGCCAGAAATCTGCCCGAACAGAGGCCAAAATGGCATCTTTTGTCTCTTCAGCTGCCCACGTGATACCTGTAAGAATTTTACTTTTCGATAACGTTAAATTACATCCTGTTGGGCTTCCAACAGGTCACTTTTCATGGCGACTTGGATCTATCTTGGTCAAAAATTGCCAATCTCCATAAATGTTGATAGAAATCGGGTCCGAACGGAGGCGAGAATGACCTCTTTTGAAAACCGTCAATTTTGCGAGCCTTCGCGATGCCTATCAGAAATGGACTTATGGATTTCAAAAATAGCTTTCTACTAGCTTCGTACGGAGTCGGTATCACTACGATTGGGTTACGGAAGTCAAAAAATGTCACCGCTACGAATCGTGATGTAGAAATTTCCCACTGAATGGAGGGCCAAAATAGCATCTTTAGGCTCCTTAGCTGCCCCACTTGATAACTGTAAGAATTATACTTTTCGATCCTCTAAATTAGGTCATGTTGGACTTCCAACAGGTCACTTTTCATGGCTACTAGATCTATCTTGGTCAAAAATCCGCCAATCTCCAGAAATGTTGATAGAAATCTGCTCGAAGGGAGGCCAAAATGGCATCTTTTGTCTCTTCAGCTGCCCACGTGATACCTGTAAGAATTTTACTTTTTGATGCGTTGAATTACATCCTGTTGGGCTTCCAACAGGTCACTTTTCATGGCGACTGAATCTATCTTGGTCAAAAATCTGCCAATCGCCGAAATGTTGTTGTAAATCTGCACGAACGGAGGCCAAAATGGCATCTTTTATCTCTTATTTGCCCACGTGATATACGTAAGAATTTTACTTTTTGATACGTTGAATTACCTCCTGTTGGGCTTCCAACAGGTCACTTTTATTGGCGACTGGATCTATCTTGGTCAAAAATCTGCCAATCGCCAGAAATGTTGACATAAATCTGCACGAATGGAGGCCAAAATGGCATCTTTTGTCTCTTCAGCTGCCCATGTGATACCTGTAAGAATTTTATTTCTTGATACGTTAAATTACATCCTATTGGGCTTCCAACAGGTCACTTTTCGTGGCGACTGGATCTATCTTGGTCAAAAATCGCCAATCGCCGAGAAATCTGCCGCGAACAGAGGCCAAAATGACATCTTTTGTCTCTTCGGTGCCCCACGTGATACACCGTAAGAATTTTTACTTTTCGATAACGTTAAATTACACATCTGTTGGGCTTACAACGAGGTCACTTTTCGTGGCGACTAGATCTATCTTGGTCAAAAATTTGCCAATCTCCATAAATGTTGATAGAAATCTGCCTCGAAGGGAGGCGAATGACCTCTTTTTGAAAACCGTCAATTTTGCGAGCCTTCGCGATGCCTATCGAGACATGGACTTATGGATTTCAAAAATAGCTTTCTACTAGCTTCGCACGGAGTCCGAATCACTACGATTGGAGTTATCGGAACTAAAAAAATGTCACCGCTAGGAATCGTTGTGACGAAATTTCCCCGAATGGAGGCCAAAATAGCATCTTTGGGCTCCTTAGCTGCCCCACGTGATCACCGTAAGAATTATACTTTTCGATCCTCTAAATTAGGTCATGTTGGGCTTCCAACAGGTCACTTTTTCATGAAAATTTGGATCTATCTTGGTCAAAAATCCGCCAATCTCCGAAATATTGATAGAAATCTGCTCGAAGGGAGGCCAAAATGGCATCTTTTGTCTCTTGTTTGCCCATGTGATACCACGTAAGAATTTTACTTTTTGATGCGTTGAATTACATCTGTTGGGCTTCCAACAGGTCACTTTTCGTGGCGACTGGATCTATCTTGGTTAAAAAATCGCCAATCGCCGTAAATGTTGACAGAAATCTGCACGAACGGAGGCCAAAATGGCATCTTTTATCTCTTCGGCTGCCCACGTGATACACGTAAGAATTTTACTTTTTGATACGTTGAATTACATCTGTTGGGCTTCCAACAGGTCACTTTTAGTGGCTTACTGGATCTATCTTGGTCAAAAATCTGCCAATCTCCATAAATGTTGACAGAAATGCGCACGAATGGAGGCCAAAATGGCATCTTTTGTCTCTCAATTTGCGCCCATGTGATGCCTGTAAGAATTTTACTTCTCGATACGTTAAATTCCATCCTATTGGGCTTCCAACAGGTCACTTTTCGTGGCGTTGGATCTATCTTGGTCAAAAATCTGCCAATCGTGATAGAAATTGCCCGAATGGAGGCCAAAATGGCATGTTTTGTCTCTTCAGCTGCCACGTGATACACGTAAGAATTTTACTTTTCGATAACGTTAAATTACATCTGTTGGGCTTCCAACAGGTCACTTTTCATGGCGATTGGATCTATCTTGGTCAAAAATCCGCCAATCTCGAAATGTTGATAGAAATCGCTCGAAGGGAGGCCAAAATGGCATCTTTTGTCTCTTCATTTGCCCGGCGTGATACCTGTAAAATTTTACTTTTTGATGCGTTGAATTACATCTGTTGGGCTTCCAACGGTCACTTTTCGTGGCAATTGGATCTATCTTGGTTAAAAATCTGCCAATCGCCCGAAATGTTGACAGAAATCTGCACGAACGGAGGCCAAAATGGCATCTTTTATCTCTTCATTTGCCCCGTGATACTGTAAGAATTTTACTTTTGGATACGTTGAATTACATCCTGTTGGGCTTCCAACGAGGTCACTTTTAGTGGCAATTGGATCTATCTTGGTCAAAAATCTGCCAATCGCCCGGAAATGTTGATGTAAATCTGCACGAATGGAGGCCAAAATGGCATCTTTTTGTCTCTTCGGCTGCCCATGTGATACACGTAAGAATTTTACTTCTTGATACGTTAAATTCCATCCTATTGGGCTTCCAACAGGGTCACTTTTCGTGGCGACTGGATCTATCTTGGTCAAAAATCTTGCTCCGCCGAGAAATGCGCGAAGCAAAGAGGCCAAAATGGCATGTTTTGTCTCTTCAAAAATGGCATCTTTGCCCACGTGATACCTGTAAGAATTTTACTTTTCGATAACGTTAAATTACGGCCTGTTGGGCTTCCAACAGGTCACTTTTCATGGCGATTGGATCTATCTTGGTCAAAATCCGCCAATCTCCATAAATGTTGGAAAATCTGTCGAGCGGAGGCGAATGACCTCTTTTGAAAACCATCAATTTTGCGAGCCTTCGCGATGCCTATCGACATGGACTTATGGATTTCAAAAATAGCTTTCTACTAGCTTCGCACGGAGTCAGAATCACTACGATTGGAGTTCAGAACTCAAAAATGTCACCGCTAGGAATCGTGATGAAATTTCTGAATGGAGGCCAAAATGGCATTTTGGCCTCCTTAGCTGCCCCCGTGATAACTGTAAGAATTATACTTTTCGATCCTCTAAATTAGGTCATGTTGGGCTTCCAACAGGTCACTTTTCATGGCAACTGGATCTATCTTGGTCAAAAATCCGCCAATCTCGAAATGTTGGTGAGTAAATCTGCTCGAACGGAGGCCAAAATGGCATCTTTTGTCACCGGCTGCCCACGTGATGCCTGTACAAATTTTACTTTTTAATGCATTGAATTACATCCTGTTGGGCTTCCAACAGGTCACTTTCGTGGCAACTGGATCTATCTTGGTTAAAATCTGCACGAGCGGAGAGGCCAAAATGGCATCTTTTGTCTCTTCAAATTTGCCCATGTGATACCTGTAAGAATTTTACTTTTTGATGCGTTGAATTACATCTGTTGGGCTTCCAACAGGTCACTTTTCATGGCGATTGGATCTATCTTGGTCAAAAAATCTACCAATCGCCCGAAATGTTGGCTGGAAACAGAGGCCAAAATGGCATCTTTTGTCTCTTGGTGCCCACGTGATACTGTAAGAATTTTACTTTTCTATAATGTTAAATTACATCCTGTTGGGCTTCAACAGGTCACTTTTCGTGGCGACTGGATCTATCTTGGTCAAAATCTACCAATCTCCATAAATGTTGACGATGAAATGCGCGGAACGGAGGCCAAAATGACCTCTTTTGAAAACCTCTTTTTGCGAGCCTTCGCGATGCCTATCGGAACATGGACTTATGGATTTCAAAAATAGCTTTCTACTGGGCTTCAACAGAGTCAGAATCAGTACGATTGGAGTTATCGGAAGTCAAAAAAAAATCTCGCTAGGAATCGTTGACGAAATTTTCTGAATGGAGGCCAAAATGGCATCTTTTGTCTCTTCAATTTGCCCACGTGATGCCTGTAAGAATTTTACTTTTTGATAACATTAAATTACATCCTGTTGGGCTTCCAACAGGTCACTTTTCGTGGCGACTGGATCTATCTTGGTCAAAAATCTGCCAATCTCCATAAATGTTGTGAAATACGTCGAACGGAGGCCGAATGACCTCTTTTGAAAAACCGTCAATTTTGCGAGCCTTCGCGATGCTTTTTATCTCTAACATGGACTTATGGATTTCAAAAATAGCTTTCTACTAGCTTCGCACTAGAGTCCAGAATCACTACGATTGGAGTTACGGAACTCAAAAAATGTCACCGCTAGGAATCATAAATGTAAATTTCCTGAATGGAGGCCAAAATGGCATCTTTGGGCTCCTTAGCTGCCCCGTGATAACTGTAAGAATTATACATTTCGATCCTCTAAATTAGGTCATGTTGGGCTTCCAACAGGTCACTTTTCATGGCAACTGGATCTATCTTGGTCAAAAATCCGCCAATCTCCGAAATGTTGATAGAAATCGCTTTCGAAGGGAGGCCAAAATGGCATCTTTTGTCTCTTCAAATTTGCCCCGCGTGATACCGTAAGAATTTTACTTTTTGATGCGTTGAATTACATCCTGTTGGGCTTCCAATAGGTCACTTTTCATGGCGACTGGATCTATCTTGGTCAAAAATCTACCGTCGCCGGAAATGTTGACATAAATCGCACGAATGGAGGCCAAAATGGCATCTTTTGTCTCTTCTTTTGCCCACGTGATACTGTAAGAATTTTACTTCTCGATACGTTAAATTACATCCTATTGGGCTTCCAACAGGTCACTTTTCGCGGTGATTGGATCTATCTTGGTCAAAAATCTGCCAATCGCGGAAATCGCCCGAACAAAGGCCAAAATGGCATCTTTTCTCTCTTGCCTGCCACGTGATAGGTGCAAGAATTTTACTTTTCGATAACGTTAAATTACATACTGTTGGGCTTCCAACAGGTCACTTTTCGTGGTGACTGGATCTATCTTGGTCAAAAATTCGCCAATCTCCATAAATGTTTGATAGAAATTGTCCGAACGGAGGCCAAAATGACCTCTTTTGAAAACCGTCAATTTTGCGAGCCTTCGCGATGCCTATCGGACATGGACTTATGGATTTCAAAAATAGCTTTCTACTAGCTTCGCACGCGAGTCCAAAAGTATCACTACGATTGGAGTTCTGAGAACTCAAAAAATGTCACCGCTATGAATCGTGATGAGAAATTTCCCTGAATAGAGGCCAAAATAGCATCTTTTAGTCTCCTTAGCTGCCCCACGTGATAACTGTAAGAATTATACTTTTCGATCCTCTAAATTAGGTCATGTTGGGCTTCCAACAGGTCACTTTTCATGGCGACTGGATCTTTCTTGGTCAAAAATCCGCCAATCTCGAAATGTTGATAGAAATCTGCTCGAAGGGAGGCCAAAATGGCATCTTTTGTCTCTTCAGTTGCCCATGTGATACCTCGTAAGAATTTTACTTTTTGATGCGTTGAATTACATCCTGTTGGGCTTCCAACAGGTCACTTTTTCATGGCGACTGGATCTATCTTGGTCAAAAATCTGCCAATCGCCAGAAATGTTGTGAAATCTGCACGAACGTAGGCCAAAATGGCATCTTTTATCTCTTGTTTGCCCCCGTGATACCGTAAGAATTTTACTTTTGATACGTTGAATTACATCCTGTTGGGCTTCCAACGGGTCACTTTTAGTGGCGATCGGATCTATCTTGGTCAAAAATCTGCCAATCGCCAGAAATGTTGGAAATCTGCACGAATGGAGGCCAAAATGGCATCTTTAGTCTCTTCAGTTGCCCATGTGATACCCGTAAGAATTTTATTTCTTGATACGTTAAATTACATCCTATTGGGCTTCCAACAGGTCACTTTTCGTGTATTTGGATCTATCTTGGTCAAAAATCTGCCAATCGCCGCCAAAATCTGCCCGAACAGAGGCCAAAATGGCATCTTTTGTCTCTTCAGCTGCCCACGTGATACCTGTAAAGAATTTTACTTTTCGATAACGTTAAATTACATCTGTTGGGCTTACAACAGGTCACTTTTCGTGATGGCGACTAGATCTATCTTGGTCAAAAATCGCCAATCTCCATAAATGTTGATAGAAATTCGCCCGAACGGAGGCCAGAATGACATCTCTTTTGAAAACCGTCAATTTTGCGATTACAGCCTTCGCGATGCCTATCAGACATGGACTTATGGATTTCAAAAATAGCTTTCTACTAGCTTGCCACATGTGATACGGAGTCCGAATGGCGATTGGAGCTACGGAAGTCAAAAAAATTTCATCGCTAGGAATCGTGACAGAAATTTCCCTGAATGGAGGCCAAAATGGCATCTTTTGTCTCTTCAGC
The DNA here is from genome assembly GCA_015847255.1 of Hyparrhenia diplandra. Taxonomy (NCBI): domain Eukaryota; kingdom Viridiplantae; phylum Streptophyta; class Magnoliopsida; order Poales; family Poaceae; genus Hyparrhenia; species Hyparrhenia diplandra. The sequence continues at coordinate 49,139 of JADLZK010004703.1, forward strand.
TGCCCACGTGATACCTGTAAGAATTTTACTTTTTGATAACGTTAAATTACATCTGTTGGGCTTCCAACGAGGTCACTTTTCGTGGCGACTGGATCTATCTTCGTCAAAATCTGCCAATCTCCATAAATGTTGACTGAAATCTGTCCGAACGGAGGCCAGAATGACCTCTTTTGAAAACCGTCAATTTTGCGAGCCTTCGCGATGCTTATCAGACATGGACTTATGGATTTCAAAAATAGCTTTCTACTAGCTTCGCACAGAGTCCGAATCACTACGATTGGAGTTCTGGAACTCAAAAAAATGTCACCGCTAGGAATCATAATAGAGAAATTTCCCTGAATGGAGGCCAAAATGGCATCTTTGGGCTCCTTAGCTGCCCCGTGATAACTCGTAAGAATTATACATTTCGATCCTCTAAATTAGGTCATGTTGGGCTTCCAATGGTCACTTTTTCATGGCAACTGGATCTATCTTGGTCAAAAATCCGCCAATCTCAGAAATGTTGATAGAAATCTGCTCGAAGGGAGGCCAAAATGGCATCTTTTGTCTCTTCATTTGCCCACGTGATACTGTAAAATTTTACTTTTGATGCGTTGAATTACATCCTGTTGGGCTTCCAACAAGGGGTCTTTTTTCATGGCGACTGAATCTATCTTGGTCAAAAATCTGCCAATCGCCGAAATGTTGAGAGAAATCGCACGAACGGAGGCCAAAATGGCATCTTTTATCTCTTCAGCTGCCCGCGTGATACCTGTAAGAATTTTACTTTTGATACGTTGAATTACCTCTGTTGGGCTTCCAACGAGGTCACTTTTAGTGGCGAGTGGATCTATCTTGGTCAAAAAATCTGCCAATCGCCGAGGCCAAAAATGTTGTCTCTTCAATCGCGTGATATCGAATGGAGGCCAAAATGGCATCTTTTGTCTCTTCAGGTATTTGCCCATGTGATACCAATCTCCATAAATGTAAGAATTTTATTTCTTGATACGTTAAATTACATCCTATTGGGCTTGGACTTAGGTCACTTTTCATGGCGAGTCGGATCTATCTTGGTCAAAAATTTCGCCAATTAGGAATAAATCTGCCCGAACGAAGGCCAAAATGGCATCTTTTGTCTCTTCAGCTGCCCACGTGATACCTGTAAGAATTTTACTTTTCGATAACGTTAAATTACATCTGTTGGGCTTCCAACAGGTCACTTTTCATGGCGATGGATCTATCTTGGTCAAAAATCTGCCAATCTCCATAAATGTTGTGAGGAAATCTGTCGAACGGAGGCCGAATGACCTCTTTTGAAAACCGTCAATTTTGCGAGCCTTCGCGATGCCTATCGAGAAATGGACTTATGGATTTCAAAAATAGCTTTCTACTAGCTTAAACGCGAGTCCAGTATCACTACGATTGGAGTTACGGAAGTCAAAAAATGTCACCGCTACGAATCGTGTGAAATTTCCCGAATCTGAGGCCAAAATAGCATCTTTAGGCTCCTTAGCTGCCCCACTTGATAAGCTGTAAGAATTATACTTTTCGATCCTCTAAATTAGGTCATGTTGGACTTCCAACGAGGTCACTTTTATGGCTACTAGATCTATCTTGGTCAAAAATCCGCCAATCTCGAAATGTTGATAGAAATCTGCTCGAAGGGAGGCCAAAATGGCATCTTTTGTCTCTTGCTGCCCACGTGATACCTGTAAGAATTTTACTTTTGATGCGTTGAATTACATCTGTTGGGCTTCCAACAGGTCACTTTTCATGGCGACTGAATCTATCTTGGTCAAAAAATCGCCAATCGCCAGAAATGTTGTGTAAATCTTTTGAAGCGGAGGCCAAAATGGCATCTTTTATCTCTTCATTTTGCCCACGTGATACCTGTAAGAATTTTACTTTTTTGATACGTTGAATTACCTCTGTTGGGCTTCCAACGGGTCACTTTATTGGCGATTGGATCTATCTTGGTCAAAAATCTGCCAATCGCCAGAAATGTTGGCAAAATCTGCACGAATGGAGGCCAAAATGGCATCTTTTGTCTCTTCATTTGCCCATGTGATACCTGTAAGAATTTTATTTCTTGACACGTTAAATTACATCCTATTAGGCTTCCAACAGGTCACTTTTTCGTGGCGACTGGATCTATCTTGGTCAAAAATCGCCAATCGCCGAAATCTGCGAACAGAGGCCAAAATGGCATCTTTTGTCTCTTCAGCTGCCCACGTGATACAGTAAAATTTTACTTTTCGATAACGTTAAATTACATCTGTTGGGCTTCCAACGAGGTCACTTTTCATGGCGACTGGATCTATCTTGGTCAAAAATCTGCCAATCTCCATAAATGTTGACAGAAATCTGTCCGAACGGAGGCCAGAATGACCTCTTTTGAAAACCGTCAATTTTGCGAGCCTTCGCGATGCCTATCAGAAATGGACTTATGGATTTCAAAAATAGCTTTCTACTAGCTTCGTACGGAGTCCAGTATCACTACGATTGGAGTTACGGAAGTCAAAAAATGTCACCGCTACGAATCGTGACAGAAATTTCCCTGAATACAGGCCAAAATAGCATCTTTAGGCTCCTTAGCTGCCCCACTTGATAACTGTAAGAATTATACTTTTCGATCCTCTAAATTAGGTCATGTTGGACTTCCAACGAGGTCACTTTTCATGGCTACTAGATCTATCTTGGTCAAAAATCCGCCAATCTCGAAATGTTGATAGAAATGCGCTCGAAGGGAGGCCAAAATGGCATCTTTTGTCTCTTCATTTGCCCACGTGATACTGTAAGAATTTTACTTTTTTGATGCGTTGAATTACATCTGTTGGGCTTCCAACGAGGTCACTTTTCATGGCGGTGAATCTATCTTGGTCAAAAATCTGCCAATCGCCAGAAATGTTGACAGGAAATCTGCACGAACGAGGCCAAAATGGCATCTTTTATCTCTTGTTTGCCCACGTGATACTGTAAATTTTACTTTTTGATACGTTGAATTACCTCTCTGTTGGGCTTCCAACGGGTCACTTTTTATTGGCGATTTGGATCTATCTTGGTCAAAATCTGCCAATCGCCCAGAAATGTTGACATAAATCTGCCTGCACGAATGGAGGCCAAAATGGCATCTTTTGTCTCTTCAGCTGCCCATGTGATAACGTAAGAATTTTATTTCTTGATACGTTAAATTACATCCTATTGGGCTTCAGTAGGTCACTTTTTCGTGGCGACTGGATCTATCTTGGTCAAAAATCTGCCAATCGCCAGAAATCTGCACGAGCGAGAGGCCAAAATGACATCTTTTTGTCTCTTGTTTGCCCACGTGATACCTGTAAGAATTTTACTTTTCGATAACGTTAAATTACATCTGTTGGGCTTACAGCAGGTCACTTTTCGTGGCGACTAGATCTATCTTGGTCAAAAATTTGCCAATCTCCATAAATGTTGATAGAAATCTGCGCGAGCAGAGGCGGAATGACCTCTTTTGAAAACCGTCAATTTTGCGAGCCTTCGCGATGCCTATCAGACATGGACTTATGGATTTCAAAAATAGCTTTCTACTAGCCGCACGGAGTCAGAATCACTACGATTGGAGTTCTGAACTCAAAAAAATGTCACCGCTAGGAATCGTGTGATGAAATTTCCTGAATGGAGGCCAAAATAGCATCTTTGGGCTCCTTAGGCCCCACGTGATCCTTTGTAAGAATTATACTTTTCGATCCTCTAAATTAGGTCATGTTGGGCTTCCAACAGGTCACTTTTTCATGGCTTATTTGGATCTATCTTGGTCAAAAATCCGCCAATCTCGAAATATTGATAGAAATCTGCTCGAAGGGAGGCCAAAATGGCATCTTTTTTGTCTCTTTTTGCCACGTGATACTGTAAGAATTTTACTTTTTTGATGCGTTGAATTACATCTGTTGGGCTTCCAGCGGTCACTTTTCGTGGCGACTGGATCTATCTTGGTTAAAAATCTGCCAATCGCCGGAAATGTTGGCGAAATCTGCGCGAGCGGAGGCCAAAAATGGCATCTTTTTATCTCTTAAATTTGCCCGCGTGATACCTGTAAGAATTTTACTTTTTGATCGTTGAATTACATCTGTTGGGCTTCCAACGGGTCACTTTTAGTGGTATTTGGATCTATCTTGGTCAAAAATCTGCCAATCGCGAGAAATGTTGGCCAATCACACCGCGAATGGAGGCCAAAATGGCATCTTTTGTCTCTTCATTTGCCCATGTGATTTTGTAAAAATTTTACTTTCGATACGTTAAATTCCATCCTATTGGGCTTCAACAGGTCACTTTTAGGTGGCTGGATCTATCTTGGTCAAAAATCGCCAATCGCCGGAAATCGCGCGACAGAGGGCCAAAATGGCATGTTTTGTCTCTTATTTTGCCCGCGTGATACTGTAAGAATTTTACTTTTCGATAGCGTTAAATTACATCTGTTGGGCTTCCAACGGGTCACTTTTCATGGCGACTTTGGATCTATCTTGGTCAAAAATCCGCCAATCTCGAAATGTTGATAGAAATACGCTTTCGAAGGGAGGCCAAAATGGCATCTTTTGTCTCTTGTTGCCCACGTGATACACTGTAAAATTTTACTTTTTGATGCGTTGAATTACATCTGTTGGGCTTCCAACGAGGTCACTTTTCGTGGCGGCCCTGGATCTATCTTGGTTAAAAATGCCAATCGCCGGAAATGTTGGCTTGAAATCTGCGAGCGGAGGCCAAAATGGCATCTTTTATCTCTTGTTTGCCCCGTGATACCTGTAAGAATTTTACTTTTGATACGTTGAATTACATCTGTTGGGCTTCAACGGGTCACTTTTAGTGGCATTTGGATCTATCTTGGTCAAAAATCTGCCAATCGCCCGGAAATGTTGGAAATCTGCACGAATGGAGGCCAAAATGGCATCTTTTTGTCTCTTGGCTGCCCATGTGATACACAGTAAGAATTTTACTTCTCGTCACGTTAAATTCCATCCTATTGGGCTTCCAACAGGTCACTTTTCGTGGCGATTTGGATCTATCTTGGTCAAAAATCTGCCAATCGCCGAAATCTGCCGACGAGAGGCCAAAATGGCATGTTTTGTCTCTTGTTTGCCCGCGTGATTTTTGTAAGAATTTTTACTTTTCGATAACGTTAAATTACATCTGTTGGGCTTCCAACAGGTCACTTTTCATGGCGGTTGGATCTATCTTGGTCAAAAATCGCCAATCTCCATAAATGTTGGCAGAAATCTGTCGAGCGGAGGCGAGAATGACCTCTTTTTGAAAACCATCAATTTTGCGAGCCTTGCGTGCCTATCGGACATGGACTTATGGATTTTCAAAAATAGCTTTCTACTAACCGCCGCGAGTCAGAATCACTACGATTGGAGTTCTGAGAACTCAAAAAATGTCACCGCTAGGAATCGTGATAGAAATTTCCACGAATGGAGGCCAAAATGGCATTTTTGGCCTCCTTAAAGTACCCCGTGATAACTGTAAAATTATACTTTTCGATCCTCTAAATTAGGTCATGTTGGGCTTCCAACGGGTCACTTTTCATGGCAACTGGATCTATCTTGGTCAAAAATCCGCCAATCTCGAAATGTTGTGAAATGCGCTTTCGAGCGGAGGCCAAAATGGCATCTTTTGTCACTTCAGTTGCCCACGTGATGCCCGTACAAATTTTACTTTTTAATGCATTGAATTACATCTGTTGGGCTTCCAACGAGGTCACTTTCGTGGCAATTTGGATCTATCTTGGTTAAAAATCTGCCAATCGCCCGAGAAATGTTGAGAGAAATGCACACGCGAGCGGAGGCCAAAATGGCATCTTTTGTCTCTTCGGCTGCCCATGTGATACCTGTAAGAATTTTACTTTTTGATGCGTTGAATTACATCTGTTGGGCTTCCAACAGGTCACTTTCATGTGGTGGATCTATCTTGGTCAAAAATCTACCAATGCGAGAAATCGCGCGACGAGAGGCCAAAATGGCATCTTTTTTCTCTTGGTGCCCGCGTGATACTGTAAGAATTTTACTTTTTCTATAATGTTAAATTACATCCTGTTGGGCTTCCAACGAGGTCACTTTTCGTGGCAAACTGGATCTATCTTGGTCAAAATCTACCAATCTCCATAAATGTTGGCCAATGCGCGAGCGGAGGCGGAATGACCTCTTTTGAAAACCGTCGGTTTTGCGAGGCCTTCGCGATGCCTATCGGACATGGACTTATGGATTTCAAAAATAGCTTTCTACTAACCGCCGCGGAGTCAGAATCGTACGATTGGATTCACGGAGTCAAAAAATTTCATCGCTAGGAATCGTGTGAAATTTCCCTGAATGGAGGCCAAAATGGCATCTTTTTGTCTCTTAATTTTGCCACGTGATACACTGTAAGAATTTTACTTTTTGATAACGTTAAATTACATCTGTTGGGCTTCCAACGAGGTCACTTTTCTTGGCATTTGGATCTATCTTGGTCAAAAATCTGCCAATCTCCATAAATGTTGTGAAATCTGTCGAGCGGGCGGAGGCGAGAATGACCTCTTTTGAAAACCGTCAATTTTGCGAGCCTTAGCGATGCCTATCAGAAATGGACTTATGGATTTCAAAAATAGCTTTCTACTAGCTTAAAACGGAGTCCAGTATCACTACGATTGGAGTTTCGGAACTCAAAAAATGTCACCGCTAGGAATCGTGAAATTTCCCTGAATGGAGGCCAAAATAGCATCTTTAGGCTCCTTAGCTGCCCTTTACTTGATAGCTGTAAGAATTATACATTTCGATCCTCTAAATTAGGTCATGTTGGACTTCCAACGAGGTCACTTTTATGGCTACTAGATCTATCTTGGTCAAAAAAATCCGCCAATCTCAGAAATGTTGATAGAAATCTGCTTTCGAAGGGAGGCCAAAATGGCATCTTTTGGTTGCCCACGTGATGCACAATAAAATTTTACTTTTGATCGTTGAATTACATCCTGTTGGGCTTGAGGTCACTTTCATAAGAATTTTGAATCTATTTGGTCAAAAATCGTTGGAAATGTTACATCATTGCGAGGGCCAAAATGGCATCTTTTATCTCTTCATGGCGTGATGGATCTATTTTCTTTTTGGTTGAAACCTCTGCGATCGCCACTTTATTGAAATGGATCTATCTTGGTCAAAATTGTCGCGGAATGTAACGCGCGAATGGAGGCCAAAATGGCATCTTTTGTCTCTTATTTTGCCCATGTGATTTTTGTAAGAATTTTATTTCTTGACACGTTAAATTACATCCTATTAGGCTTCCAACGAGGTCACTTTTCGCGGTATTTGGATCTATCTTGGTCAAAAATCTGCCAATGCCAGAAATCTGCCCGAGCGAGAGGCCAAAATGGCATCTTTTCTCTCTTGAGCTGCCCCGTGATAGGTGCAAAATTTTACTTTTCGATAACATTAAATTACATCTGTTGGGCTTCCAACATGTCACTTTTAAGTGGTATTTGGATCTATCTTGGTCAAAAATCTGCCAATCTCCATAAATGTTGGAAAAATGTCCGAGCGGAGGCCAAAATGACCTCTTTTGAAAACCGTCAATTTTGCGAGCCTTCGCGATGCCTATCGGAACATGGACTTATAGTTTCAAAAATAGCTTTCTACTAACCGAAATGCAGTCGGTATCACTACGATTGGAGATTCTGAGAACTCAAAAAATATCACCTTCTGAATCGTGGCCGAAATTTCCACTGAATAGAGGCCAAAATAGCATCTTTAGGCTCCTTAGCTGCCCCACGTGATAACTGTAAGAATTATACTTTTCGATCCTCTAAATTAGGTCATGTTGGGCTTCCAACGGGTCACTTTTCATGGCTACTGGATCTATCTTGGTCAAAAATCCGCCAATCTCGAGAAATGTTGATAGAAATCTGCTCGAAGGGAGGCCAAAAAGGCATCTTTTTTCTCTTCAGCTGCCCACGTGATACCTGTAGAATTTTACTTTTTGATGCGTTGAATTACATCTGTTGGGCTTCCAACGGGGTCACTTTTCATGGCGATGGATCTATCTTGGTCAAAAATCTGCCAATCGCCCGGAAATGTTGTGAGAAATCTGCACGAACGGAGGCCAAAATGGCATCTTTTATCTCTTCATTTGCCCCGTGATACCGTAAGAATTTTACTTTTTGATACGTTGAATTACATCTGTTGGGCTTCCAGCGGGTCACTTTTAGTGGTATTTGGATCTATCTTGGTCAAAATCTGCCTTGTCGCTTGAAATGTTGACATAAATCACGCACGAATGGAGGCCAAAATGGCATCTTTTGTCTCTTCATTTGCCCATGTGATACTGTAAGAATTTTATTTCTTGATACGTTAAATTACATCCTATTGGGCTTCCAACGAGGTCACTTTTCGTGGTTTGGATCTATCTTGGTCAAAAATCTGCCAATCGTCGGAAATCGCGCGAACAGAGGCCAAAATGGCATCTTTTGTCTCTTCATTTTGCCCACGTGATACCCGTAAGAATTTTACTTTTCGATAACGTTAAATTACATCTGTTGGGCTTACAACAGGTCACTTTTTCGTGGCGACTAGATCTATCTTGGTCAAAAATTTGCCAATCTCCATAAATGTTGATAGAAATGCGCCCAACGGAGGCGGAATTACCTCTTTTGAAAACCGTCAATTTTGCGAGCCTTCGCGATGCCTATCGGACATGGACTTATGGATTTTAAAAATAGCTTTCTACTAGCCGCACGGAGTCGGTATCACTACGATTGAGTTCTGGAACTCAAAAAATGTCACCGCTAGGAATCGTGTGTAAATTTCCACTGAATAGAGGCCAAAATAGCATCTTTAGGCTCCTTAGCTGCCCACGTGATAACTGTAAGAATTATACTTTTTCGATCCTCTAAATTAGGTCATGTTGGGCTTCCAACGGGTCACTTTTTTCATGGCGATTGGATCTATCTTGGTCAAAAATCCCAATCTCGAAATGTTGATAGAAATCTGCTCGAAGGGGAGGCCAAAATGGCATCTTTTTGTCTCTTCAGCTGCCCATGTGATACCTGTAAAATTTTACTTTTTGATGCGTTGAATTACATCTGTTGGGCTTCCAACGAGGTCACTTTTCATGGCGGCGGATCTATCTTGGTCAAAAATCTGCCAATCACCGGAAATGTTGATAGAAATCGCACTGACGGAGGCCAAAATGGCATCTTTTATCTCTTCATTTGCCCACGTGATACCGTAAGAATTTTTACTTTTTTGATACGTTGAATTACATCCTGTTGGGCTTCCAACGAGGTCACTTTTAGTGGCGATCTGGATCTATCTTGGTCAAAAATCTGCCAATCGCCGAAAAATGTTGATGCCAATCTCGCACGAATGGAGGCCAAAATGGCATCTTTAGTCTCTTCAACTGCCCATGTGATACCTGTAAGAATTTTATTTCTTGATACGTTAAATTACATCCTATTGGGCTTCCAACAGGTCACTTTTTCGTGGTATTTGGATCTATCTTGGTCAAAAATCTGCCAATCGCGGAAATGCGCCTCGAACGAGAGGCCAAAATGGCATCTTTTGTCTCTTGTTTGCCCACGTGATACCCGTAAGAATTTTACTTTTCGATAACGTTAAATTACATCCTGTTGGGCTTACAAAGGTCACTTTTTCGTGGCGACTAGATCTATCTTGGTCAAAATCCGCCAATCTCCATAAATGTTGATAGAAATCGCCCGAGGGAGGCCGGAATGACCACTTTTGAAAACTGTCAATTTTGCGAGCCGCAATGCCTATCGAACATGGATATATGGATTTCAAAAATAGCTTTCTACTAGCTTCACACGGAGTATCACTACGATTGGGGTTAAGAACTCAAAAATGTCACCGCTACGAATCGTGACGAAATTTCCCTGAATAGAGGCCAAAATAGCATCTTTAGGCTCCTTAGGCGCCCACGTGATAACTGTAAGAATTATACTTTTCGATCCTCTAAATTAGGTCATGTTGGGCTTCCAACGGGGTCACTTTTCATGGCGATTTGGATCTATCTTGGTCAAAAATCCGCCAATCTCGGAAATGTTGATAGAAATCGCTCGAAGGGAGGCCAAAATGGCATCTTTTGTCTCTTCAGCTGCCCATGTGATACCTGTAAGAATTTTACTTTTTGATGCGTTGAATTACATCCTGTTGGGCTTCCAATGAGGTCACTTTTCGTGGCGATTGGATCTATCTTGGTCAAAAAATCTGCCAATCGCGGAAATGTTGGATGAAAATCATCTAAGCGGAGGCCAAAATGGCATCTTTTTATCTCTTCAGCTGCCCGTGATACCTGTAAGAATTTTTACTTTTTGATACGTTGAATTACATCCTGTTGGGCTTCCAACGGGTCACTTTTAGTGGCGGATTGGATCTATCTTGGTCAAAAATCGCCAATCGCCGTAAATGTTGTGAGAAATCGCACGAATGGAGGCCAAAATGGCATCTTTAGTCTCTTCCAGCTGCCCATGTGATACCTGTAAGAATTTTATTTCTTGATACGTTAAATTACATCTTATTGGGCTTCCAACGGGTCACTTTTCGTGGCGATTGGATCTATCTTGGTCAAAAAATACGCCAATCGCCGCGAAATGCGCCGAGCGAGAGGCCAAAATGGCATCTTTTGTCTCTTCAGCTGCCCACGTGATACCTGTAAGAATTTTACTTTTCGATAACGTCAAATTACATCTGTTGGGCTTTACAACGGGTCACTTTTTCATGGCGACTAGATCTATCTTGGTCAAAAATCTACCAATCTCCATAAATGTTGATAGAAATGCCTCGACGAGGCGAATGACCTCTTTTGAAAACCGTCAATTTTGCGAGCCTTCGCGATGCCTATCATCGACATGGACTTATGGATTTCCAAAAATAGCTTTCTACTAACTGACGGAGTCGATTATCACTACGATTAGAGTTCTGAGAACTCAAAAATGTCACCGCTCACGAATCGTGTGTGAAATTTCCCTGAATAGAGGCCAAAATAGCATCTTTAGGCTCCTTAGCTGCCGCGTGATGATAACTGTAAAGAATTATACTTTTCGATCCTCTAAATTAGGTCATGTTGGGCTTCCAAAGCGGTCACTTTTCATGGCGATTTGGATCTATCTTGGTCAAAAATCCGCCAATCTCGAAAATGTTGATAGAAATCGCTTTCGAAGGGAGGCCAAAATGGCATCTTTTGTCTCTTTTTTTGCCCGCGTGATACACAGTAAGAATTTTACTTTTGATGCATTGAATTGCATCCTGTTGGGCTTCCAACGAGTCACTTTTCATGGCGATTGTATCTATCTTGGTCAAAAATCGCCAATCGCAAGAAATGTTGGGAGAAATCGCAGACTAACGGAGGCCAAAATGGCATCTTTTATCTCTTCACTGCCCACGTGATACACAGAAGAATTTTACTTTTTGATACGTTGAATTACATCCTGTTGGGCTTCCAACAAGGTCACTTTTTTAGTGGCAACCGGATCTATCTTGGTCAAAATCGCCAATCGCCCAGGAAATGTTGACAAATCGCATCTAATGGAGGCCAAAATGGCATCTTTAGTCTCTTCGCTGCCCATGTGATACCTGTAAGAATTTTATTTCTTGATACGTTAAATTACATCCTATTGGGCTTCCAACAGGGTCACTTTTTCGTGGAGTCGGATCTATCTTGGTCAAAAATCGCCAATCTTGTAAATCTGCCTTGAATGGAGAGGCCAAAATGGCATCTTTGTCTCTTATTGCCCACGTGATACCGTAAGAATTTTTACTTTTTCGATAACCTTAAATTACATCCTGTTGGGCTTACAACAGGTCACTTTTCATGGCAACTAGATCTATCTTGGTCAAAAATCTACCAATCTCCATAAATGTTGATAGAAATCGCCCGAACGGAGGCCGAATGACCTCTTTTTGAAAACCGTCCAATTTTGCGAGCCTTCGCGATGCCTATCGGATATGGACTTATGGATTTCAAAAATAGCTTTCTACTAGCCGCACGGAGTTCAGTATCACTACGATTAGAGTTACAGAACTCAAAAAATGTCAAAAAAAAAACGAATCACCGCGAGAAATTTCCCCTGAATAGAGGCCAAAATAGCATCTTTAGGCTCCTTAGCTGCCCCACGTGATAACCTGTAAGAATTATACTTTTCGATCCTCTAAATTAGGTCATGTTGGGCTTCCAATGTGTCACTTTTCATGGCGGCCCCGGATCTATCTTGGTCAAAAATCCGCCAATCTCCGAAATGTTGATAGAAATCTGCGTCGAAGGGGAGGCCAAAATGGCATCTTTTGTCTCTTCTGCGCGCACGCGATACCTGTAAGAATTTTACTTTTTGATGCGTTGAATTACATCCCTGTTGGGCTTCCAACAGGTCACTTTTCATGGCGATTTGGATCTATCTTGGTCAAAAATCCGCCAATCGCCGTAAATGTTGACGTAAATCGCACGTAACGGAGGCCAAAATGGCATCTTTTATCTCTTCACTGCCCACGTGATACCGTAAGAATTTTACTTTTTGATACGTTGAATTACATCTGTTGGGCTTCCAATGGGTCACTTTTAGTGGCGATCGTATCTATCTTGGTCAAAAATCCGCCAATCGCCGTAAAATGTTGATGTAAATCGCACGAATGGAGGCCAAAATGGCATCTTTAGTCTCTTCACCGCCCATGTGATACTGTAAGAATTTTATTTCTTGATACGTTAAATTACATCCTATTGGGCTTCCAACAGGTCACTTTTCGTGGCGACCGGATCTATCTTGGTCAAAAACCGCCAATCGCGAAATCTGCAACGAGAGGCCAAAATGGCATCTTTTGTCTCTTCACCGCCCACGTGATACTGTAAGAATTTTACTTTTCGATAACGTTAAATTACATCCCGTTGGGCTTACAATGGGTCACTTTTCATTGGCGACTAGATCTATCTTGGTCAAAAATCTACCAATCTCCATAAATGTTTATAGAAATGCGCCCTAACGGAGGCGAATGACCTCTTTTGAAAACCGTCAATTTTGCGAGCCTTCACGATGCCTATCGGACATGGACTTATGGATTTCAAAAATAGCTTTCTACTAGCCAGACGAGTCCGGTATCACCACGATTGGAGTTCTGAACTCAAAAATGTCACCACTACGAATCGTGACGAAATTTCCTGAATAGAGGCCAAAATAGCATCTTTAGGCTCCTTAGCTGCCCCACGTGATAAGCTGTAGAATTATACTTTTCGATCCTCTAAATTAGGTCATGTTGGGCTTCCAACGGGTCACTTTTCATGGCGATTTGGATCTATCTTGGTCAAAAATCCGCCAATCTCGGAAATGTTGATAGAAATCTACTCGAAGGGAGGCCAAAATGGCATCTTTTGTCTCTTCACGCCCATGTGATACTGAAGAATTTTACTTTTTTGATGCGTTGAATTACATCTGTTGGGCTTCCAAATGGGTCACTTTTCATGGCGCCCGGATCTATCTTGGTCAAAAATCGCCAATCGCGTAAATGTTGATGTAAATCTGCACGAACGAACGGAGGCCAAAATGGCATCTTTTATCTCTTCATTGCCCACGTGATACCAGTAAGAATTTTACTTTTGATACGTTGAATTACATCTGTTGGGCTTCCAACAGGTCACTTTTAGTGGCCATCGTATCTATCTTGGTCAAAAAATCGCCAATCGCCGAGAAATGTTTGACAGAAATCGCACGAATGGAGGCCAAAATGGCATCTTTAGTCTCTTATTTTGCCCATGTGATACACCGTAAGAATTTTATTTCTTGATACGTTAAATTACATCCTATTGGGCTTCCAACAGGTCACACGTGGCGATGGATCTATCTTGGTCAAAAATCCGCCAATGCCGAAATCGCGCCTAACAGAGGCCAAAATGGCATCTTTTGTCTCTTATTTTGCCCCGTGATTTTGTAAGAATTTTACTTTTCGATAACGTTAAATTACATCTGTTGGGCTTACAACAAGGTCACTTTTCGTGGCGACTAGATCTATCTTGGTCAAAAATCTACCAATCTCCATAAATGTTTATAGAAATCGCCCGAACGGAGGGCGAATGACCTCTTTTGAAAAACCGTCAATTTTTTGCGAGCCTTCACGATGCCTATCGGACATGGACTTATGGATTTCAAAAAATAGCTTTCTACTAGCCGCGACGGAGTCCGTATCACTACGATTGGAGTTTCTGAGAACTCAAAAAATGTCACCACTACGAATCATTGATGTAAATTTCAATGAATAGAGGCCAAAATAGCATCTTTAGGCTCCTTAGCTGCCCCACGTGATAACCGTAAGAATTATACTTTTCGATCCTCTAAATTAGGTCATGTTGGGCTTCCAACGGGTCACTTTTCATGGCCCCGGATCTATCTTGGTCAAAAATCCGCCAATCTCGTAAATGTTGATAGAAATCTACTCGAAGGGAGGCCAAAATGGCATCTTTTGTCTCTTGTTTGCCCATGTGATACACCGTAAGAATTTTACTTTTTGATGCGTTGAATTACATCCTGTTGGGCTTCCAACAGTCACTTTTCATGGCGGATCGGATCTATCTTGGTCAAAAATCTGCTTGTCGCGCGGAAATGTTGACGTAAAATCTCTGCCTAACGGAGGCCAAAATGGCATCTTTTATCTCTTCACCGCCCACGTGATACCGTAAGAATTTTACTTTTTTGATACGTTGAATTACATCTGTTGGGCTTCCAACAGGTCACTTTTAGTGGCGGCCGGATCTATCTTGGTCAAAAATCTGCCAATCGCCCGTAAATGTTGTGAGAAATGCACCGCGCGAATGGAGGCCAAAATGGCATCTTTAGTCTCTTCAATTTGCCCATGTGATCCTCGTAAGAATTTTATTTCTTGATACGTTAAATTACATCCTATTGGGCTTCCAACAGGTCACTTTTCATGGCGGATGGATCTATCTTGGTCAAAAATCCGCCAATCGCCGAAATCGCGCGTTCGAACAGAGGCCAAAATGGCATCTTTTGTCTCTTGTTTGCCACGTGATACGTGAAGAATTTTTACTTTTTCGATAACGTTAAATTACATCTGTTGGGCTTACAGTCGAGGTCACTTTTCGTGGCGACTAGATCTATCTTGGTCAAAAATCCGCCAATCTCCATAAATGTTGATAGAAATCTCGCCTCGAACGGGAGGCCGGAATGACCTCTTTTGAAAACCGTCAATTTTGCGCGAGCCTTCGCGATGCCTATCGAACATGGACTTATGGATTTCAAAAATAGCTTTCTACTAGCCGCACGCAGTCCAATATCACTACGATTGGAGTTCTGAGAACTCAAAAATGTCACCTTCGAATCGTGACGAAATTTCCACGAATAGAGGCCAAAATAGCATCTTTAGGCTCCTTAGCGCCCCCCACGTGATAAGCGTAAGAATTATACTTTTCGATCCTCTAAATTAGGTCATGTTGGGCTTCCAACAGGTCACTTTTCATGGCATCGGATCTATCTTGGTCAAAAATCCGCCAATCTCTCAAATGTTGATAGAAATGCGCTTTCGAAGGGAGGCCAAAATGGCATCTTTTGTCTATTCATTTGCCCGCGTGATACACCGTAAGAATTTTTACTTTTGATGCGTTGAATTACATCTGTTGGGCTTGAGCGGGTCACTTTTCATGGCGATCGGATCTATCTTGGTCAAAAATCGCCAATCGCCGAGAAATGTTGATCAATGCGCGCACGAGCGGAGGCCAAAATGGCATCTTTTTATCTCTTCGGTTGCCACGTGATTTTGTAAGAATTTTACTTTTTGATACGTTGAATTACATCTGTTGGGCTTCCAACGGGTCACTTTTAGTGGCTGATTGGATCTATCTTGGTCAAAAATCTGCCAATCGCTAGAAATGTTGTGTAAATCGCACGAATGGAGGCCAAAATGGCATCTTTAGTCTCTTGACTGCCCATGTGATACCGTAAGAATTTTATTTCTTGATACGTTAAATTACATCCTATTGGGCTTCCAACGGTCACTTTTCATGGCGAGTGGATCTATCTTGGTCAAAAACCGCAATCGCGAAATCTGCGACGAGAGGCCAAAATGGCATCTTTTGTCTCCGGTTCGCCCCACGTGATACACGTAAAATTTTTACTTTTCGATAACGTTAAATTACATCTGTTGGGCTTACAACAGTCACTTTTCGTGGCGACTAGATCTATCTTGGTCAAAAATACGCCAATCTCCATAAATGTTGATAGAAATGCGCCCGAACGGAGGCGGAATGACCTCTTTTTGAAAACCGTCAATTTTGCGAGCCTTCGATGCCTATCATCACATGGACTTATGGATTTCAAAAATAGCTTTCTACTAGCTTCGCACGGAGTCTTAATCACTACGATTGGAGTTACGGAACTCAAAGAATGTCACCGCTAGGAATCGTGATAGAAATTTCTACTGAATGGAGGCCAAAATAGCATCTTTGGGCTCATTAGTCGCCCCACGTGATCACTTTGTAAGAATTATACTTTTCGATCCTCTAAATTAGGTCATGTTGGGCTTCCAACGAGGTCACTTTTCATGGATCTATCTTGGTCAAAAAATCCGCCAATCTCTAGAAATGTTGATAGAAATACTTTCGAAGGGAGGCCAAAATGGCATCTTTTTGTCTCTTACCGCCCACGTGATACCGTAAGAATTTTACTTTTTGATGCGTTGAATTACATCTGTTGGGCTTCCAACAGTCACTTTCGTGGCGACGGATCTATCTTGGTTAAAAATCTGCCAATTGCGGAAATGTTGTGAAATTTCTACCAATCTATCTTGGTTAAAAGATGCCATTTTACCTCTGTTGACGACAGAAGCTGTCAACATTTCCGCGATTGGCATATTTTTGACCAAGATAGATCCAAATAATTAAAAGTGACCTCGTTGGAAGCCCAATGTGATGTAATTCAACGATCAAAAGTAAAAATTCTTACGTGTAACATGCTGGCAAATGAAGAGACAAAAGATGCCATTTTGGCCTCCGCTCGAAAGCGCATTTCTATCAACATTTCCGAGATTGCGGATTTTTGACCAAGATAGATCCGCCATGGAAATTGACCCGTTGAAAGCCCAACATGACCTAATTTAGAGGATCAAAAAAGTATAATTCTTACATTTATCACGTGGGGGCATTTAAGGAGCCCAAAGATGCCATTTTGGCCTCCATTTATGGAAATTTCTCACAACATATTCCTAGATTTGACATTTTTTGAGTTCCGTAACTCCAATCGTAGTGATTTCGACCCCGTGGAAGTTAGTAGAAAGCTATTTTTGAAATCCATAAGTCCATGTCTCGATAGGCACGCGAAGGCTCGCAAAATTGAGCGGCTAAAAGAGAGGTCATTCCGGGCCTCCGCTCATGGAAGATTTGGTCAACATTTATGGAGATTGGCAGATTTTGACAAAAGATAGATCCAGTCGCCATGAAAAGTGACCCGTTGGAAGCCCAACAGATGTAATTTTAACGTTATTGAAAAAGTAAAATTCTTATGTGTATCACGCAAAGGGCAGCCGAAGAGACAAAAAGATGCCATTTTGGCCAACCGCTCGCAGCAGTCAACGGGCGACAAGATATTTTTGACCAAGATAGATCCTTAGTCACCAAGAAAAGTGACCGTTGAAGCCCAACAGATGTAATTTAACGTATTGAAAAGTAAAATTCTTACAGGTATCACATGGGCAGCTAAGAGACAAAAGATGCCATTTTGGCCTCCATTCATGGAAATATTTCGTCAACGATTCCTGGCGGTGACATTTTTTTGATAGATCCAACCCAATTAAAAGTGATTCTCGAAGCCCAACAGATAGAAATTTATTTTGAATCAAAAAGTAAAATTCCAATCGTATCACATGGGCAAAATTGAAGAGTTTTCAAAAGATGCCATTTTGGCCTCCGTCAGGCGATTTTCACAACATTTATGGAGATTGGCGATTTTTGACCAAGATAGATCCAGCCGCCATGAAAGTGACCGTTGAAGCCCAACAGATGTAATTCAACGTATCAAAATGTAAAATTTTAAATGTATCACGTGGGCAACTGAAGAGACAAAAGATGCCATTTTGGCCTCCGTCAGCATTTCGTCAACATTTCTGGAGATTGGCATATTTTTGACC
Source organism: Hyparrhenia diplandra (assembly GCA_015847255.1). Taxonomy (NCBI): domain Eukaryota; kingdom Viridiplantae; phylum Streptophyta; class Magnoliopsida; order Poales; family Poaceae; genus Hyparrhenia; species Hyparrhenia diplandra. The sequence goes on from JADLZK010004703.1 coordinate 67,246, forward strand.
AAGATAGATCCGGGGCCGCCATTTAAAAGTGACCTCGTTGGAAGCCCAACAGATGTAATTTAACGTTATCAAAAAGTAAAATTTAGCTGTGTATCACATGGGCAACCTGAAGAGACAAAAGATGCCATTTTGGCCTCCGCTCATGGAAGATTTCTATCAACATATCGGGAGATTGGTAGATTTTTGACCAAGATAGATCCAGCCGCCATGAAAAGTGACCGTTGGAAGCCCAACATGATGTAATTTAATGTATCAAAAAGTAAAATTCTTACATTTATCACGTGGGCAGCTAAGGAGCCAAAAGATGCCATTTTGGCCTCCATTCATGGAAATTTCGTCAACATTTCTAGCGGTGACATATTTTTGACCAAGATAGATCCCAATCGTAGTGATTCTGACCCGTTGGAAGCCCAACAGAATGTAATTTTGAAATCAAAAGTAAAATTCTTACAGGCATCACAAGGCTCGCAAAATTAAGAGACAAAAGATGTCATTTTGGCCTCCGCTCGCGCATTTCTATCAACATTTATGGAGATTGGCGGATTTTGACCAAGATAGATCCAGCCGCCATGGAAAGTGACCGTTGAAGCCCAACATGATGTAATTTAGAGTTATCAAAAAGTAAAATTCTTACATTTATCACGTGGGCAGCCTAAGAGCCCAAAGATGCCATTTTGGCCTCCATTCATGGAAATTTGGCCATGATTCCTAGCGGTGACATTTTTTGACCAAGATAGATCCAATCGTACCATGAAAAGTGACTCCGTTGGTTAGTAGAAAGCTATTTTTGAAATCCATAAGTCCATGTCCGATAGGCATCGCGAAGGCTCGCAAAATTGAAGAGTTTTCAAAAGATGTCATTTTGGCCTCCGTCGCGCAGATTTTTGCCAACATTTATGGAGATTGGCAGATTTTTGACCAAGATAGATCCTAGTCGCCATGAAAGTGACCCGTTGGAAGCCCAACAGATGTAATTTAACGTTATTGAAAAGTAAAATTTTACAGTATCACATGGGCAAAAGCTGAAGAGACAAAAGATGCCATTTTGGCCTCTCGCTCGCGCATTTTTGGCCAACATTTATGGAGATTGGTGATTTTTGACCAAGATAGATCCAAGCCGCCATGAAAAGTGACCCGTTGGAAGCCCAACAGATGTAATTTAACGTATCAAAAGTAAAATTTTTTACTGTATCACATGGGCACTGAAGAGACAAAAGATGCCATTTTGGCCTCCAATTCGCGGCAGATTTTATCAACATATATGGCGATTGGTAGATTTTTGACCAAGATAGATCCTGTCGCCATGAAAGTGACCCGTTGGAAGCCCAACAGATGTAATTCAATGTATCAAAATGTAAAATTCTTTAGTATCACGTGGCAGCTAAGAGACAAAAGATGCCATTTTGGCCTCTATTTCGGCAGATTGGTCAACATTTCTCGCGATTGGCATATTTTTGACCAAGATAGATCCAGTCGCCATGAAAGTGACCCGTTGGAAGCCCAACAGATGTAATTCAACGCATCAAAAAGTAAAATTTTACAGGTATCACGCTGGCAAATTGAAGAGACAAAAGATGCCATTTTGGCCTCCGTTCGAGCATTTCTATCAACATTTCGAGATTGGCGGATTTTTGACCAAGATAGATCCAGCCGCCATGGAAATTGACCCGTTGGAAGCCCAACATGACCTAATTTAGAGGATCGAAAAGTATAATTCTTACATTTATCACGTAGGGCAGCTAAGGAGCCCAAAGATGCCATTTTGGCCTCCATTCATGGAAATTTCGTCACGATTCCTAGCGGTGACATTTTTTTTGTTCAAGATAACTCCAATCGTAGTGATTCTGACCGTGCGAAGCTAGTAGAAAGCTATTTTTGAAATCCATAAGTCCATGTTCGATAGGCATCGCGAAGGCTCGCAAAATTGACGGTTTTCAAAAGAGGTCATTCCGCCTCCGTCGGGCAGATTGGTCAACATTTATGGAGATTGGCAGATTTTGACCAAGATAGATCCAGCCGCCATGAAAAGTGACCCGTTGGAAGCCCAACAGATGTAATTTAACGTTATTGAAAAGTAAAATTCTTACAGTATCACGTGGGCAGTCAAGAGACAAAAGATGCCATTTTGGCCTCTCGTCGGGGCAGATTTCTGGCGATTGGCAGTATTTTTGACCAAGATAGATCCAGCCGCCACGAAAAGTGACCCGTTGGAAGCCTAACAGATGTAATTTAACGTATCGAAAAGTAAAATTCTTACAGGTATCACATGGGCAGCTGAAGAGACAAAAGATGCCATTTTGGCCTCCGCTCGTGCAGATTTGCCAACATATCCCGCGATTGGTAGATTTTTGACCAAGATAGATCCCGTCCGCCATGAAAAGTGACCGTTGGAAGCCCAACAGATGTAATTCAATGTATCAAAATGTAAAATTCTTACAGGTATCACGTGGGCAGCTGAAGAGACAAAAGATGCCATTTTGGCCTCCATTCGTGGAGATTTTGCCAACATTTCCGGGCGATTGGCATATTTTTGACCAAGATAGATCCGGGCCGCCATGAAAAGTGACCCGTTGGAAGCCCAACAGATGTAATTCAACGCATCAAAAAGTAAAATTCTTACAGGTATCACGCTGGGCAAAATGAAGAGACAAAAGATGCCATTTTGGCCTCCGCTCGAAAGCAGATTTCTATCAACATTTTCGAGATTGGCGGATTTTTGACCAAGATAGATCCAGTCGCCATGGAAATTGACCCGTTGGAAGCCCAACATGACCTAATTTAGAGGATCGAAAAGTATAATTCTTACATTTATCACGTGGGGGCAGCTAAGGAGCCCAAAGATGCCATTTTGGCCTCCATTCATGGAAATTTCGTCACGATTCCTAGCGGTGACATTTTTTGAGTTCCGTAACTCCAATCGTAGTGATTCTCGACTCCGTGCGGTTAGTAGAAAGCTATTTTTGAAATCCATAAGTCCATGTGTTCGATAGGCATCGCGAAGGCTCGCAAAATTGACGGTTTTCAAAAGAGGTCATTCTCGCCTCCGTCGCGCATTTGCCAACATTTATGGAGATTGGCAGATTTTGACCAAGATAGATCCAGCCGCCATGAAAAGTGACCGTTGGAAGCCCAACAGATGTAATTTAACGTTATTGAAAAGTAAAATTTTACAGTGTATCACGTGGGCAATATATTTTTTGAAGAGACAAAAGATGCCATTTTGGCCTCGCTCGCGCAGATTTCCGCGATTGGCAGATTTTTGACCAAGATAGATCCGGGGCCGCCACGAAAAGTGACCCGTTGGAAGCCTAACAGATGTAATTTAACGTATCGAAAAAAAGTAAAATTTTACAGGTATCACATGGGCAGCTGAAGAGACAAAAGATGCCATTTTGGCCTCCGTTCGTGCAGATTTCACAACATATCTGGCGATTGGTAGATTTTTGACCAAGATAGATCCCGTCGCCATGAAAGTGACCCGTTGGAAGCCCAACAGATGTAATTCAATGTATCAAAATGTAAAATTCTTACAGTATCACGTGGGCAGCTGAAGAGACAAAAGATGCCATTTTGGCCTCCGTCGTGCAGATTGCCAACAGGCGATTGGCATATTTTTGACCAAGATAGATCCAGCCGCCATGAAAAGTGACCCGTTGGAAGCCCAACAGATGTAATTCAACGCATCAAAAAGTAAAATTCTTACAGTATCACGCTGGCAAATGAAGAGACAAAAGATGCCATTTTGGCCTCCGCTCGAGCAGATTTCTATCAACATTTTCGAGATTGGCGGATTTTTGACCAAGATAGATCCAGCCGCCATGGAAATTGACCCGTTGGAAGCCCAACATGACCTAATTTAGAGGATCGAAAAGTATAATTTTACATTTATCACGTGGGGCAGCTAAGGAGCCCAAAGATGCCATTTTGGCCTCCATTCATGGAAATTTCGTCACGATTCCTAGCGGTGACATTTTTTGAGTTCCGTAACTCCAATCGTAGTGATTCCGACTCCGTGCGGTTAGTAGAAAGCTATTTTTGAAATCCATAAGTCCATGTCTCGATAGGCATCGCGAAGGCTCGCAAAATTGACGGTTTTCAAAAGAGGTCATTCTCGCCTCCGTCTCGCGCATTTCTCGCCAACATTTATGGAGATTGGCAGATTTTGACCAAGATAGATCCAGCCGCCATGAAAAGTGACCCGTTGGAAGCCCAACAGATGTAATTTAACGTTATTGAAAAGTAAAATTTTACAGGTATCACGTGGGCAGCTGAAGAGACAAAAGATGCCATTTTGGCCTCTCGTCGCGCAGATTTCGGGCGATTGGCAGATTTTTGACCAAGATAGATCCGGCCGCCACGAAAAGTGACCGTTGGAAGCCTAACAGATGTAATTTAACGTATCGAAAAGTAAAATTTTACAGGTATCACATGGGCAGCTGAAGAGACAAAAGATGCCATTTTGGCCTCCGCTCGTGCAGATTTTGGCCAACATATCCGGCGATTGGTAGATTTTTGACCAAGATAGATCCCGCCGCCATGAAAGTGACCCGTTGGAAGCCCAACAGATGTAATTCAATGTATCAAAATGTAAAATTCTTACAGGTATCACGTGGGCAGCTGAAGAGACAAAAGATGCCATTTTGGCCTCCATTCGTGGAAATTTTGCCAACATTTTGGCGATTGGCATATTTTTGACCAAGATAGATCCAGCCGCCATGAAAGTGACCCGTTGGAAGCCCAACAGATGTAATTCAACGCATCAAAAAGTAAAATTCTTACAGGTATCACGCTGGCAAATGAAGAGACAAAAGATGCCATTTTGGCCTCCGTTCGAGCAGATTTCTATCAACATTTCTGGAGATTGGCGGATTTTTGACCAAGATAGATCCAGTCGCCATGGAAATTGACCTGTTGGAAGCCCAACATGACCTAATTTAGAGGATCGAAAAGTATAATTCTTACATTTATCACGTGGGGCAGCTAAGGAGCCCAAAGATGCCATTTTGGCCTCCATTCATGGAAATTTCTGTCACGATTCCTAGCGGTGACATTTTTTGAGTTCAAGAACTCCAATCGTAGTGATTCTCGACTCCGTAGGCGGCTAGTAGAAAGCTATTTTTGAAATCCATAAGTCCATGTTCGATAGGCATCGCGAAGGCTCGCAAAATTGACGGTTTTCAAAAGAGGTCATTTTCGCCTCCGTCGCGCAGATTGGCCAACATTTATGGAGATTGGCAGATTTTGACCAAGATAGATCCAGCCGCCATGAAAAGTGACCCGTTGGAAGCCCAACAGATGTAATTTAACGTTATTGAAAAGTAAAATTTTACAGGTATCACGTGGGCAGCTGAAGAGACAAAAGATGCCATTTTGGCCTCCATTCATGCAAATTTTTGGCGATTGGCAGATTTTTGACCAAGATAGATCCAAGGCCGCCACGAAAAGTGACCCGTTGGAAGCCTAACAGATGTAATTTAACGTATCGAAAAGTAAAATTCTTACAGGTATCACATGGGCAAATTGAAGAGACAAAAGATGCCATTTTGGCCTCCGTCGTGCAGATTTTGGCCAACATATCCGGCGATTGGTAGATTTTTGACCAAGATAGATCCCGCCGCCATGAAAAGTGACCCGTTGGAAGCCCAACAGATGTAATTCAATGTATCAAAATGTAAAATTCTTACAGGTATCACGTGGGCAGCTGAAGAGACAAAAGATGCCATTTTGGCCTCCGTCGTGCAGATTTTGCCAACATTTCGGGCGATTGGCATATTTTTGACCAAGATAGATCCAAGCCGCCATGAAAGTGACCCCGTTGGAAGCCCAACAGATGTAATTCAACGCATCAAAAGTAAAATTCTTACGGTATCACATGGGCAAATTGAAGAGACAAAAGATGCCATTTTGGCCTCCGCTCGAGCAGATTTCTATCAACATTTCTCGAGATTGGCGGATTTTTGACCAAGATAGATCCAGCCGCCATGGAAATTGACCTCGTTGGAAGCCCAACATGACCTAATTTAGAGGATCGAAAAGTATAATTTTACATTTATCACGTGGGGCAGCTAAGGAGCCCAAAGATGCCATTTTGGCCTCCATTCATGGAAATTTTCGTCACGATTCCTAGCGGTGACATTTTTTGAGTTCAAGAACTCCAATCGTAGTGATTCTCGACTCCGCGGCGAAGCTAGTAGAAAGCTATTTTTGAAATCCATAAGTCCATGTCCGATAGGCATCGCGAAGGCTCGCAAAATTGACGGTTTTCAAAAGAGGTCATTTTCGCCTCCGTCGCAGATTGGCCAACATTTATGGAGATTGGCAGATTTTGACCAAGATAGATCCAGCCGCCATGAAAAGTGACCGTTGGAAGCCCAACAGATGTAATTTAACGTTATTGAAAAGTAAAATTTTTACATGTATCACGTGGGCAAATGAAGAGACAAAAGATGCCATTTTGGCCTCCATTCGCAGATTTCTCGGGCGATTGGCAGACATTTTTTGACCAAGATAGATCCAATCGCCATGAAAAGTGACCCGTTGGAAGCCTAACAGATGTAATTTAACGTATCGAAAAGTAAAATTTTACAGGTATCACATGGGCAAATTGAAGAGACAAAAGATGCCATTTTGGCCTCCGTCGCAGCATTTTGGCCAACATATGGCGATTGGTAGATTTTTGACCAAGATAGATCCCGCCGCCATGAAAAGTGACCCGTTGGAAGCCCAACAGATGTAATTCAATGTATCAAAATGTAAAATTCTTACTGTGTATCACGTGGGCAGCTGAAGAGACAAAAGATGCCATTTTGGCCTCCGTTTCGCGGCAGATTTGGCCAACATTTCGGGCGATTGGCATATTTTTGACCAAGATAGATCCAAGCCGCCATGAAAAGTGACCCGTTGGAAGCCCAACAGATGTAATTCAACGCATCAAAAGTAAAATTCTTACAGGTATCACGCTGGCAAAGCTGAAGAGACAAAAGATGCCATTTTGGCCTCCGCTCGAAAGCATTTCTATCAACATTTCGAGATTGGCGGATTTTTGACCAAGATAGATCCGGGCCGCCATGGAAATTGACCCGTTGGAAGCCCAACATGACCTAATTTAGAGGATCGAAAAGTATAATTTTTACATTTATCACGTGGGGCAGCTAAGGAGCCCAAAGATGCCATTTTGGCCTCCATTCATGGAAATTTCGTCACGATTCCTAGCGGTGACATTTTTTGAGTTCCAGAACTCCAATCGTAGTGATTCTCGACTCCGCGAAGCTAGTAGAAAGCTATTTTTGAAATCCATAAGTCCATGTTCGATAGGCATCGCGAAGGCTCGCAAAATTGACGGTTTTCAAAAGAGGTCATTCTCGCCTCCGCTCGCGATTGGCCAACATTTATGGAGATTGGCAGATTTTGACCAAGATAGATCCAGCCGCCATGAAAAGTGACCCGTTGGAAGCCCAACAGATGTAATTTAACGTTATTGAAAAGTAAAATTTTACTGTGTATCACGTGGGCAAACCGAAGAGACAAAAGATGCCATTTTGGCCTCTCATTCGCGCAGCAGATTTCGGGCGATTGGCGAGATTTTTGACCAAGATAGATCCAGCCGCCATGAAAAGTGACCCGTTGGAAGCCCAACAGATGTAATTTAACGTATCGAAAAGTAAAATTTTACAGGTATCACATGGGCAGCTGAAGAGACAAAAGATGCCATTTTGGCCTCCATTCTCGGCAGATTGGCCAACATATGGCGATTGGTAGATTTTTGACCAAGATAGATCCCGCCGCCATGAAAGTGACCGTTGGAAGCCCAACAGATGTAATTCAATGTATCAAAAATGTAAAATTTTTACATGTATCACGTGGGCAGCTGAAGAGACAAAAGATGCCATTTTGGCCTCCATTCGTGCAGATTTGCCAACATTTCGGGCGATTGGCATATTTTTGACCAAGATAGATCCAAGCCGCCATGAAAGTGACCCGTTGGAAGCCCAACAGATGTAATTCAACGCATCAAAAGTAAAATTCTTACATAGGTATCACGCGGGCAATTGAAGAGACAAAAGATGCCATTTTGGCCTCCGCTCGAGCAGATTTCTATCAACATTTCTGGAGATTGGCGGATTTTTGACCAAGATAGATCCAGCCGCCATGGAAATTGACCCGTTGGAAGCCCAACATGACCTAATTTAGAGGATCGAAAAGTATAATTTTACATTTATCACGTGGGGCAGCTAAGGAGCCCAAAGATGCCATTTTGGCCTCCATTCATGGAAATTCGTCACGATTCCTAGCGGTGACATTTTTTGAGTTCCAGAACTCCAATCGTAGTGATTCTCGACTCCGTGCGGTTAGTAGAAAGCTATTTTTGAAATCCATAAGTCCATGTTCGATAGGCATCGCGAAGGCTCGCAAAATTGACGGTTTTCAAAAGAGGTCATTCCGCCTCCGTCGCGCATTGGCCAACATTTATGGAGATTGGCAGATTTTGACCAAGATAGATCCAGCCGCCATGAAAAGTGACCCGTTGGAAGCCCAACAGATGTAATTTAACGTTATTGAAAAGTAAAATTTTTTGTGTATCACGTGGGCAATGAAGAGACAAAAGATGCCATTTTGGCCTCAGATTTCGCAGATTTCGGGCGATTGGCAGATTTTTTTGACCAAGATAGATCCAGCCGCCACGAAAAGTGACCCGTTGGAAGCCTAACAGATGTAATTTAACGTATCGAAAAGTAAAATTTTACAGGTGTATCACATGGGCAGCTGAAGAGACAAAAGATGCCATTTTGGCCCCCGTCAGGCAGATTGGCCAACATATCCGGGCGATTGGTAGATTTTTGACCAAGATAGATCCCGCCGCCATGAAAGTGACCCGTTGGAAGCCCAACAGATGTAATTCAATGTATCAAAATGTAAAATTCTTACAGTGTATCACGTGGGCATTTTTGAAGAGACAAAAGATGCCATTTTGGCCTCCGTTCAGGCAGATTGCCAACATTTCGGGCGATTGGCATATTTTTGACCAAGATAGATCCCCAGCCGCCATGAAAAGTGACCCGTTGGAAGCCCAACAGATGTAATTCAACGCATCAAAAAGTAAAATTTTACAGTATCACGCTGGCAAATCGAAGAGACAAAAGATGCCATTTTGGCCTCCGCTCGAGCAGATTTCTATCAACATTTCTCGAGATTGGCGGATTTTTGACCAAGATAGATCCCGCCGCCATGGAAATTGACCCGTTGGAAGCCCAACATGACCTAATTTAGAGGATCGAAAAGTATAATTTTTACATTTATCACGTGGGGCAGCTAAGGAGCCCAAAGATGCCATTTTGGCCTCCATTCATGGAAATTTCGTCACGATTCCTAGCGGTGACATTTTTTGACCAAGATGAACTCCAATCGTAGTGATTCTCGACTCCGTGCGGCTAGTAGAAAGCTATTTTTGAAATCCATAAGTCCATGTCCGATAGGCATCGCGAAGGCTCGCAAAATTGACGGTTTTCAAAAGAGGTCATTCTCGCCTCCGTCGGCAGATTGGCCAACATTTATGGAGATTGGCAGCATTTTGACCAAGATAGATCCAGCCGCCATGAAAAGTGACCCGTTGGAAGCCCAACAGATGTAATTTAACGTTATTGAAAAGTAAAATTTTTACATGTATCACGTGGGCAGCTGAAGAGACAAAAGATGCCATTTTGGCCTCTCATTCATTGGCAGATTTTTGGCGATTGGCAGATTTTTGACCAAGATAGATCCGGGGCCGCCATTAAAAGTGACCCGTTGGAAGCCTAACAGATGTAATTTAACGTATCGAAAAGTAAAATTTTACAGTGTATCACATGGGCAAATGAAGAGACAAAAGATGCCATTTTGGCCTCCGTCGTGGCAGATTTCGCCAACATATCCGGCGATTGGTAGATTTTTGACCAAGATAGATCCCCGCCGCCATGAAAGTGACCCGTTGGAAGCCCAACAGATGTAATTCAATGTATCAAAATGTAAAATTCTTACAGTGTATCACGTGGGTTTGAAGAGACAAAAGATGCCATTTTGGCCTCCGTCGGCAGATTGCCAACATTTCTCGGGCGATTGGCATATTTTTGACCAAGATAGATCCGGGGCCGCCATGAAAGTGACCCGTTGGAAGCCCAACAGATGTAATTCAACGCATCAAAAAGTAAAATTTTACAGTGTATCACGCGGGCAACTGAAGAGACAAAAGATGCCATTTTGGCCTCCGCTCGAGCAGATTTCTATCAACATTTCGAGATTGGCGGATTTTTGACCAAGATAGATCCAGCCGCCATGGAAATTGACCCGTTGGAAGCCCAACATGACCTAATTTAGAGGATCGAAAAGTATAATTTTACATTTATCACGTGGGGCAGCTAAGGAGCCCAAAGATGCCATTTTGGCCTCCATTCATGGAAATTTCGTCACGATTCCTAGCGGTGACATTTTTTGAGTTCCGTAGATCCAATCGTAGTGATTCTCGACTCCGTGCGGTTAGTAGAAAGCTATTTTTGAAATCCATAAGTCCATGTCCGATAGGCATCGCGAAGGCTCGCAAAATTGACGGTTTTCAAAAGAGGTCATTTTCGCCTCCGCTCGGGCAGATTGCCAACATTTATGGAGATTGGCGATTTTGACCAAGATAGATCCAGCCGCCATGAAAAGTGACCCGTTGGAAGCCCAACAGATGTAATTTAACGTTATTGAAAAGTAAAATTCTTACTGTGTATCACGGGGCAGCCAAGAGACAAAAGATGCCATTTTGGCCTCCATTCGTGGCGCAGCATTTCGGCGCGATTGGCAGATTTTTGACCAAGATAGATCCAGCCGCCATGAAAAGTGACCCGTTGGAAGCCTAACAGATGTAATTTAACGTATCGAAAAGTAAAATTTTACAGGTATCACATGGGCAGTCGAAGAGACAAAAGATGCCATTTTGGCCTCCGCTCGTCGAAAAGATTTTTGCCAACATATATGGCGATTGGTAGATTTTTGACCAAGATAGATCCCGCCGCCATGAAAAGTGACCCGTTGGAAGCCCAACAGATGTAATTCAATGTATCAAAATGTAAAATTCTTACTGTGTATCACGTGGGCAAATTGAAGAGACAAAAGATGCCATTTTGGCCTCCATTCATGGCAGATTGCCAACATTTTCGGGCGATTGGCATATTTTTGACCAAGATAGATCCGGGGCCGCCATGAAAGTGACCCGTTGGAAGCCCAACAGATGTAATTCAACGCATCAAAAAGTAAAATTTTACAGGTATCACGTGGGCAATTGAAGAGACAAAAGATGCCATTTTGGCCTCCGCTCGAGCAGATTTCTATCAACATTTTCGAGATTGGCGGATTTTTGACCAAGATAGATCCAGCCGCCATGGAAATTGACCGTTGGAAGCCCAACATGACCTAATTTAGAGGATCGAAAAGTATAATTTTACATTTATCACGTGGGGCAGCTAAGGAGCCCAAAGATGCCATTTTGGCCTCCATTCATGGAAATTTCGTCACGATTCCTAGCGGTGACATTTTTTGAGTTCCGTAACTCCAATCGTAGTGATTCTCGACTCCGCGCGGTTAGTAGAAAGCTATTTTTGAAATCCATAAGTCCATGTTCGATAGGCATCGCGAAGGCTCGCAAAATTGACGGTTTTCAAAAGAGGTCATTTCGCCGCCTCCGTCTCGCGCAGATTGGCCAACATTTATGGAGATTGGCAGATTTTGACCAAGATAGATCCAGCCGCCATGAAAAGTGACCGTTGGAAGCCCAACAGATGTAATTTAACGTTATTGAAAAGTAAAATTTTTACTGTGTATCACGTGGGCAAATGAAGAGACAAAAGATGCCATTTTGGCCTCCGTCGCGCAGATTTTCAACGGGCGATTGGCAGATTTTTTGACCAAGATAGATCCAAGCCGCCATGAAAAGTGACCCGTTGGAAGCCTAACAGATGTAATTTAACGTATCGAAAAGTAAAATTTTGCTGTGTATCACATGGGCAACAAGAGACAAAAGATGCCATTTTGGCCTCCGCTCGTGCGCAGATTGGCCAACATATCCGGGCGATTGGTAGATTTTTGACCAAGATAGATCCCGCCGCCATGAAAGTGACCCGTTGGAAGCCCAACAGATGTAATTCAATGTATCAAAATGTAAAATTCTTACTGTGTATCACGTGGGCAAATTGAAGAGACAAAAGATGCCATTTTGGCCTCCATTCGTGCAGATTGCCAACATTTCGGGCGATTGGCATATTTTTGACCAAGATAGATCCGGGGCCGCCATGAAAGTGACCCGTTGGAAGCCCAACAGATGTAATTCAACGCATCAAAAAGTAAAATTTTACAGGTATCACGCGGGCAAATTGAAGAGACAAAAGATGCCATTTTGGCCTCCGCTCGAGCAGATTTCTATCAACATTTTCGAGATTGGCGGATTTTTGACCAAGATAGATCCAGCCGCCATGGAAATTGACCCGTTGGAAGCCCAACATGACCTAATTTAGAGGATCGAAAAGTATAATTTTACATTTATCACGTGGGGCAGCTAAGGAGCCCAAAGATGCCATTTTGGCCTCCATTCATGGAAATTTCGTCACGATTCCTAGCGGTGACATTTTTTGAGTTCCAGAACTCCAATCGTAGTGATTCTCGACTCCGCGCGCGGTTAGTAGAAAGCTATTTTTGAAATCCATAAGTCCATGTTCGATAGGCATCGCGAAGGCTCGCAAAATTGACGGTTTTCAAAAGAGGTCATTCTCGCCTCCGTCGCGCAGATTTGCCAACATTTATGGAGATTGGCAGATTTTGACCAAGATAGATCCAGCCGCCATGAAAAGTGACCCGTTGGAAGCCCAACAGATGTAATTTAACGTTATTGAAAAGTAAAATTTTACATTGTATCACGTGGGCAACGAAGAGACAAAAGATGCCATTTTGGCCTCTCGCTCGCGCAGATTTTTGGCGATTGGCAGATTTTTGACCAAGATAGATCGGGCCGCCACGAAAAGTGACCCGTTGGAAGCCTAACAGATGTAATTTAACGTATCGAAAAGTAAAATTTTTACAGGTATCACATGGGCAAACCGAAGAGACAAAAGATGCCATTTTGGCCTCCGCTCGCGCAGATTGGCCAACATATCCGGGCGATTGGTAGATTTTTGACCAAGATAGATCCCGCCGCCATGAAAGTGACCCGTTGGAAGCCCAACAGATGTAATTCAATGTATCAAAATGTAAAATTCTTACTGTGTATCACGTGGGCACTGAAGAGACAAAAGATGCCATTTTGGCCTCCGTCGGCAGATTTGCCAACATTTTCGGGCGATTGGCATATTTTTGACCAAGATAGATCCGGGGCCGCCACGAAAGTGACCCGTTGGAAGCCCAACAGATGTAATTCAACGCATCAAAAAGTAAAATTTTACAGTGTATCACGCGGCAAATTGAAGAGACAAAAGATGCCATTTTGGCCTCCGCTCGAGCAGATTTCTATCAACATTTTCGAGATTGGCGGATTTTTGACCAAGATAGATCCAGCCGCCATGGAAATTGACCTCGTTGGAAGCCCAACATGACCTAATTTAGAGGATCGAAAAGTATAATTTTACATTTATCACGTGGGGCAGCTAAGGAGCCCAAAGATGCCATTTTGGCCTCCATTCATGGAAATTTCGTCACGATTCCTAGCGGTGACATTTTTTGAGTTCCGTAACTCCAATCGTAGTGATTCTCGACCCGTGGCGGCTAGTAGAAAGCTATTTTTGAAATCCATAAGTCCATGTCTCGATAGGCATCGCGAAGGCTCGCAAAATTGACGGTTTTCAAAAGAGGTCATTCTCGCCTCCGTCGGCAGATTGGCCAACATTTATGGAGATTGGCAGATTTTGACCAAGATAGATCCAAGCCGCCATGAAAAGTGACCCGTTGGAAGCCCAACAGATGTAATTTAACGTTATTGAAAAGTAAAATTTTACAGTGTATCACGTGGGCAAATGAAGAGACAAAAGATGCCATTTTGGCCTCCTCGTCGGGCAGATTTTCGGGCGATTGGCAGATTTTTGACCAAGATAGATCCAGCCGCCATGAAAAGTGACCCGTTGGAAGCCTAACAGATGTAATTTAACGTATCGAAAAGTAAAATTTTACAGGTGTATCACATGGGCAGCTGAAGAGACAAAAGATGCCATTTTGGCCTCCGCTCGTGCAGATTTTGGCCAACATATCCGGGCGATTGGTAGATTTTTGACCAAGATAGATCCCGCCGCCATGAAAAGTGACCCGTTGGAAGCCCAACAGATGTAATTCAATGTATCAAAATGTAAAATTCTTACAGTGTATCACGTGGGCAAATGAAGAGACAAAAGATGCCATTTTGGCCTCCGTTCGTGCAGATTTGCCAACATTTCGGGCGATTGGCATATTTTTGACCAAGATAGATCCGGGGCCGCCATGAAAGTGACCCGTTGGAAGCCCAACAGATGTAATTCAACGCATCAAAAGTAAAATTTACTGTGTATCACGCTGGCAAGTGAAGAGACAAAAGATGCCATTTTGGCCTCCGCTCGAGCAGATTTCTATCAACATTTCGAGATTGGCGGATTTTTGACCAAGATAGATCCGGGCCGCCATGGAAATTGACCCGTTGGAAGCCCAACATGACCTAATTTAGAGGATCGAAAAGTATAATTTTACATTTATCACGTGGGGCAGCTAAGGAGCCCAAAGATGCCATTTTGGCCTCCATTCATGGAAATTTCGTCACGATTCCTAGCGGTGACATTTTTTGAGTTCCGTAACTCCAATCGTAGTGATTCTCGACTCCCCGGCGGTTAGTAGAAAGCTATTTTTGAAATCCATAAGTCCATGTCTCGATAGGCATCGCGAAGGCTCGCAAAATTGACGGTTTTCAAAAGAGGTCATTCTCGCCTCCGTCGGGCAGATTGCCAACATTTATGGAGATTGGCAGATTTTGACCAAGATAGATCCAGCCGCCATGAAAAGTGACCCGTTGGAAGCCCAACAGATGTAATTTAACGTTATTGAAAAGTAAAATTTTACAGTGTATCACGTGGGCAGCCTGAAGAGACAAAAGATGCCATTTTGGCCTCCGCTCGAAGATTTCGGGCGATTGGCAGATTTTTGACCAAGATAGATCCAGCCGCCACGAAAAGTGACCCGTTGGAAGCCTAACAGATGTAATTTAACGTATCGAAAAGTAAAATTTTTACAGTGTATCACATGGGCAAAATTGAAGAGACAAAAGATGCCATTTTGGCCTCCGCTCGTGCAGATTTCGCCAACATATCCGGCGATTGGTAGATTTTTGACCAAGATAGATCCCGCCGCCATGAAAGTGACCGTTGGAAGCCCAACAGATGTAATTCAATGTATCAAAATGTAAAATTCTTACAGTGTATCACGTGGGCAACCTGAAGAGACAAAAGATGCCATTTTGGCCTCCGTCGTGCAGATTTGCCAACATTTCTCGGGCGATTGGCATATTTTTGACCAAGATAGATCCGGGGCCGCCATGAAAAGTGACCCGTTGGAAGCCCAACAGATGTAATTCAACGCATCAAAAAGTAAAATTTTACATGTATCACGCTGGCAAATGAAGAGACAAAAGATGCCATTTTGGCCTCCGCTCGAGCAGATTTCTATCAACATTTCGAGATTGGCGGATTTTTGACCAAGATAGATCCGGGGCCGCCATGGAAATTGACCCGTTGGAAGCCCAACATGACCTAATTTAGAGGATCGAAAAGTATAATTTTACATTTATCACGTGGGGCAGCTAAGGAGCCCAAAGATGCCATTTTGGCCTCCATTCATGGAAATTTCGTCACGATTCCTAGCGGTGACATTTTTTGAGTTCAAGAACTCCAATCGTAGTGATTCTCGACTCCGCGCGCGGTTAGTAGAAAGCTATTTTTGAAATCCATAAGTCCATGTTCGATAGGCATCGCGAAGGCTCGCAAAATTGACGGTTTTCAAAAGAGGTCATTCTCGCCTCCGTCGGCAGATTGGCCAACATTTATGGAGATTGGCAGATTTTGACCAAGATAGATCCAGCCGCCATGAAAAGTGACCCGTTGGAAGCCCAACAGATGTAATTTAACGTTATTGAAAAGTAAAATTTTACAGTGTATCACGTGGGCAAATGAAGAGACAAAAGATGCCATTTTGGCCCTCATTCGTCGCAGATTTCGGGCGATTGGCAGATTTTTGACCAAGATAGATCCGGGCCGCCACGAAAAGTGACCCGTTGGAAGCCTAACAGATGTAATTTAACGTATCGAAAAGTAAAATTTTACAGGTATCACATGGGCAAATGAAGAGACAAAAGATGCCATTTTGGCCTCCGCTCGTGCAGATTGGCCAACATATCCGGGCGATTGGTAGATTTTTGACCAAGATAGATCCCGCCGCCATGAAAAGTGACCCGTTGGAAGCCCAACAGATGTAATTCAATGTATCAAAATGTAAAATTCTTACTGTGTATCACGTGGGCACTGAAGAGACAAAAGATGCCATTTTGGCCTCCGCTCGTGCAGATTTGCCAACATTTTCGGGCGATTGGCATATTTTTGACCAAGATAGATCCGGGGCCGCCATGAAAAGTGACCCGTTGGAAGCCCAACAGATGTAATTCAACGCATCAAAAAGTAAAATTTACAGTGTATCACGGGCAACTGAAGAGACAAAAGATGCCATTTTGGCCTCCGCTCGAGCAGATTTCTATCAACATTTTCGAGATTGGCGGATTTTTGACCAAGATAGATCCGGGCCGCCATGGAAATTGACCCGTTGGAAGCCCAACATGACCTAATTTAGAGGATCGAAAAGTATAATTTTACATTTATCACGTGGGGCAGCTAAGGAGCCCAAAGATGCCATTTTGGCCTCCATTCATGGAAATTTCGTCACGATTCCTAGCGGTGACATTTTTTGAGTTCCGTAGAACTCCAATCGTAGTGATTCGACCCGCGGCGGTTAGTAGAAAGCTATTTTTGAAATCCATAAGTCCATGTCTCGATAGGCATCGCGAAGGCTCGCAAAATTGACGGTTTTCAAAAGAGGTCATTTTCCGCCTCCGTCGCGCAGATTGGCCAACATTTATGGAGATTGGCAGATTTTGACCAAGATAGATCCAGCCGCCATGAAAAGTGACCGTTGGAAGCCCAACAGATGTAATTTAACGTTATTGAAAAGTAAAATTTTACTGTGTATCACGTGGGCAACCTGAAGAGACAAAAGATGCCATTTTGGCCTCCATTCTCGCGCAGATTTTTGGCGATTGGCAGATTTTTGACCAAGATAGATCCGGGGCCGCCATTGAAAAGTGACCCGTTGGAAGCCTAACAGATGTAATTTAACGTATCGAAAAGTAAAATTCTTACAGTGTATCACATGGGCAAATGAAGAGACAAAAGATGCCATTTTGGCCTCGTCGCGCAGATTGGCCAACATATCCGGGCGATTGGTAGATTTTTGACCAAGATAGATCCCGCCGCCATGAAAAGTGACCCGTTGGAAGCCCAACAGATGTAATTCAATGTATCAAAATGTAAAATTCTTACTGTGTATCACGTGGGCAAATGAAGAGACAAAAGATGCCATTTTGGCCTCCGTCGTGGCAGATTGCCAACATTTCGGGCGATTGGCATATTTTTGACCAAGATAGATCCGGGGCCGCCATGAAAGTGACCCGTTGGAAGCCCAACAGATGTAATTCAACGCATCAAAAAGTAAAATTTTATGTGTATCACGCTGGCAAATGAAGAGACAAAAGATGCCATTTTGGCCTCCGCTCGAGCAGATTTCTATCAACATTTTCGAGATTGGCGGATTTTTTGACCAAGATAGATCCAAAGCCGCCATGGAAATTGACCCGTTGGAAGCCCAACATGACCTAATTTAGAGGATCGAAAAGTATAATTTTTACATTTATCACGGGGCAGCTAAGGAGCCCAAAGATGCCATTTTGGCCTCCATTCATGGAAATTTTCGTCACGATTCCTAGCGGTGACATTTTTTGAGTTCCGTAACTCCAATCGTAGTGATTCTCGACTCCGCGCGCGGCTAGTAGAAAGCTATTTTTGAAATCCATAAGTCCATGTTCGATAGGCATCGCGAAGGCTCGCAAAATTGACGGTTTTCAAAAGAGGTCATTCGCCTCCCGTCGGCAGATTTGCCAACATTTATGGAGATTGGCAGATTTTGACCAAGATAGATCCAGCCGCCATGAAAAGTGACCCGTTGGAAGCCCAACAGATGTAATTTAACGTTATTGAAAAGTAAAATTTTACTGTGTATCACGTGGGCAATGAAGAGACAAAAGATGCCATTTTGGCCTCCTCGGGTCAGCATTTTTCGGGCGATTGGCAGATTTTTGACCAAGATAGATCCAGCCGCCACGAAAAGTGACCCGTTGGAAGCCTAACAGATGTAATTTAACGTATCGAAAAGTAAAATTCTTACAGTGTATCACATGGGCAACCGAAGAGACAAAAGATGCCATTTTGGCCTCCGCTCGCGCGCATTTTGGCCAACATATCCGGCGATTGGTAGATTTTTGACCAAGATAGATCCCGCCGCCATGAAAAGTGACCCGTTGGAAGCCCAACAGATGTAATTCAATGTATCAAAATGTAAAATTTTAGGTGTATCACGTGGGCAGATAGATTTGAAGAGACAAAAGATGCCATTTTGGCCTCCGTTTCAGGCAGATTTTTGCCAACATTTTTGGCGATTGGCATATTTTTGACCAAGATAGATCCGGGGCCGCCATGAAAAGTGACCCGTTGGAAGCCCAACAGATGTAATTCAACGCATCAAAAGTAAAATTTTACAGTATATCACGCTGGCAGTCAAGAGACAAAAGATGCCATTTTGGCCTCCGCTCGAGCAGCATTTCTATCAACATTTTCGAGATTGGCGGATTTTTGACCAAGATAGATCCAGCCGCCATGGAAATTGACCCGTTGGAAGCCCAACATGACCTAATTTAGAGGATCGAAAAGTATAATTTTTACATTTATCACGGGGGGCAGCTAAGGAGCCCAAAGATGCCATTTTGGCCTCCATTCATGGAAATTTCGTCACGATTCCTAGCGGTGACATTTTTTGAGTTCCAGAACTCCAATCGTAGTGATTCTCGACTCCGCGGCGGCTAGTAGAAAGCTATTTTTGAAATCCATAAGTCCATGTCTCGATAGGCATCGCGAAGGCTCGCAAAATTGACGGTTTTCAAAAGAGGTCATTCTCGCCTCCGTCGCGCAGATTGGCCAACATTTATGGAGATTGGCAGATTTTGACCAAGATAGATCCAGCCGCCATGAAAAGTGACCGTTGGAAGCCCAACAGATGTAATTTAACGTTATTGAAAAGTAAAATTTTACTGTGTATCACGTGGGCAAATGAAGAGACAAAAGATGCCATTTTGGCCTCCATTCTCGGCAGATTTTCAACATTTCCGGGCGATTGGCAGATTTTTGACCAAGATAGATCCAGCCGCCATGAAAAGTGACCCGTTGGAAGCCTAACAGATGTAATTTAACGATCGAAAAGTAAAATTTTACAGGTATCACATGGGCAAATGAAGAGACAAAAGATGCCATTTTGGCCTCCGCTCGTCGCGCAGATTGGCCAACATATCTGGCGATTGGTAGATTTTTGACCAAGATAGATCCCGCCGCCATGAAAGTGACCCGTTGGAAGCCCAACAGATGTAATTCAATGTATCAAAATGTAAAATTCTTACAGTATCACGTGGGCAAATTGAAGAGACAAAAGATGCCATTTTGGCCTCCGTCAGGCAGATTTGCCAACATTTCCGCGGCGATTGGCATATTTTTGACCAAGATAGATCCGGGGCCGCCATGAAAGTGACCCGTTGGAAGCCCAACAGATGTAATTCAACGCATCAAAAAGTAAAAATTTTACAGGTATCACGCTGGCAAATGAAGAGACAAAAGATGCCATTTTGGCCTCCGCTCGAGCAGATTTCTATCAACATTTCTGGAGATTGGCGGATTTTTGACCAAGATAGATCCAGCCGCCATGGAAATTGACCCGTTGGAAGCCCAACATGACCTAATTTAGAGGATCGAAAAGTATAATTTTTACATTTATCACGTGGGGGCAGCTAAGGAGCCCAAAGATGCCATTTTGGCCTCCATTCATGGAAATTTCGTCACGATTCCTAGCGGTGACATTTTTTGAGTTCCGTAACTCCAATCGTAGTGATTCTCGACTCCGTGCGGCTAGTAGAAAGCTATTTTTGAAATCCATAAGTCCATGTCTCGATAGGCATCGCGAAGGCTCGCAAAATTGACGGTTTTCAAAAGAGGTCATTCCGCCTCCGTCGGGCAGATTTGCCAACATTTATGGAGATTGGCAGATTTTGACCAAGATAGATCCAGCCGCCATGAAAAGTGACCCGTTGGAAGCCCAACAGATGTAATTTAACGTTATTGAAAAGTAAAATTTTACAGTGTATCACGGGCAGCCGAAGAGACAAAAGATGCCATTTTGGCCTCTGCTCGCAGATTTCGGGCGATTGGCAGATTTTTGACCAAGATAGATCCAGCCGCCATGAAAAGTGACCCGTTGGAAGCCTAACAGATGTAATTTAACGTATCGAAAAGTAAAATTTTGATGTGTATCACATGGGCAATGAAGAGACAAAAGATGCCATTTTGGCCTCCGCTCTCGCAGATTTGGCAACAACATATCGGGCGATTGGTAGATTTTTGACCAAGATAGATCCCGCCGCCATGAAAAGTGACCCGTTGGAAGCCCAACAGATGTAATTCAATGTATCAAAATGTAAAATTCTTACAGGTATCACGTGGGCAAGCTGAAGAGACAAAAGATGCCATTTTGGCCTCCGCTCGTGCAGATTTTGCCAACATTTCCGGGCGATTGGCATATTTTTGACCAAGATAGATCCAGCCGCCATGAAAAGTGACCCGTTGGAAGCCCAACAGATGTAATTCAACGCATCAAAAGTAAAATTTTTACAGTGTATCACGCGGCACTGAAGAGACAAAAGATGCCATTTTGGCCTCCGCTCGAGCAGATTTCTATCAACATTTTCGAGATTGGCGGATTTTTGACCAAGATAGATCCAGCCGCCATGGAAATTGACCCGTTGGAAGCCCAACATGACCTAATTTAGAGGATCGAAAAGTATAATTTTACATTTATCACGTGGGGCAGCTAAGGAGCCCAAAGATGCCATTTTGGCCTCCATTCATGGAAATTTCGTCACGATTCCTAGCGGTGACATTTTTTGAGTTCCGTAACTCCAATCGTAGTGATTCTCGACTCCGCGGCGGTTAGTAGAAAGCTATTTTTGAAATCCATAAGTCCATGTTCGATAGGCATCGCGAAGGCTCGCAAAATTGACGGTTTTCAAAAGAGGTCATTTCGCCTCCCGTCGCAGCATTGGCCAACATTTATGGAGATTGGCAGATTTTGACCAAGATAGATCGGGGCCGCCATGAAAAGTGACCCGTTGGAAGCCCAACAGATGTAATTTAACGTTATTGAAAAGTAAAATTTTACAGTGTATCACGTGGGCAATGAAGAGACAAAAGATGCCATTTTGGCCTCCATTCTCGCAGATTTCGGGCGATTGGCAGATTTTTGACCAAGATAGATCCAGGGCCGCCATTAAAAGTGACCCGTTGGAAGCCTAACAGATGTAATTTAACGTATCGAAAAGTAAAATTTTACATGTATCACATGGGCAAATTGAAGAGACAAAAGATGCCATTTTGGCCTCCTCTCGTGCATGCATTTGGCCAACATATCCGGGCGATTGGTAGATTTTTGACCAAGATAGATCCCGCCGCCATGAAAAGTGACCCGTTGGAAGCCCCCAACAGATGTAATTCAATGTATCAAAATGTAAAATTTTTACAGGTATCACGGGCAGCTGAAGAGACAAAAGATGCCATTTTGGCCTCCATTCATGGCATTTTGCCAACATTTTCGGGCGATTGGCATATTTTTGACCAAGATAGATCCAGCCGCCATGAAAGTGACCCGTTGGAAGCCCAACAGATGTAATTCAACGCATCAAAAGTAAAATTTGATGTGTATCACGCGGCAAAATTGAAGAGACAAAAGATGCCATTTTGGCCTCCGCTCGAGCAGATTTCTATCAACATTTTCGAGATTGGCGGATTTTTGACCAAGATAGATCCAGCCGCCATGAAAATTGACCCGTTGGAAGCCCAACATGACCTAATTTAGAGGATCGAAAAGTATAATTTTTACATTTATCACGTGGGGCAGCTAAGGAGCCCAAAGATGCCATTTTGGCCTCCATTCATGGAAATTTCGTCACGATTCCTAGCGGTGACATTTTTTGAGTTCAAGAACTCCAATCGTAGTGATTCTCGACCCGGCGGTTAGTAGAAAGCTATTTTTGAAATCCATAAGTCCATGTCCGATAGGCATCGCGAAGGCTCGCAAAATTGACGGTTTTCAAAAGAGGTCATTCCGCCTCCGTCGCGCATTTTGCCAACATTTATGGAGATTGGCAGATTTTGACCAAGATAGATTTTGGCCGCCATGAAAAGTGACCCGTTGGAAGCCCAACAGATGTAATTTAACGTTATTGAAAAGTAAAATTTTACATTGTATCACGTGGGCAAATGAAGAGACAAAAGATGCCATTTTGGCCTCCGTCGCAGATTTTCAACATTTCCGGGCGATTGGCAGATTTTTGACCAAGATAGATCCGGGCCGCCACGAAAAGTGACCCGTTGGAAGCCTAACAGATGTAATTTAACGTATCGAAAAGTAAAATTCTTACTGTGTATCACATGGGCAGCCGAAGAGACAAAAGATGCCATTTTGGCCTCCCGTCGCGAGATTTTGGCCAACATATCCGGGCGATTGGTAGATTTTTGACCAAGATAGATCCCCGCCGCCATGAAAGTGACCCGTTGGAAGCCCAACAGATGTAATTCAATGTATCAAAATGTAAAATTCTTACATGTGTATCACGTGGGCACTGAAGAGACAAAAGATGCCATTTTGGCCTCCGCTCGTGAGATTGCCAACATTTTCGGGCGATTGGCATATTTTTGACCAAGATAGATCCGGGGCCGCCATGAAAAGTGACCCGTTGGAAGCCCAACAGATGTAATTCAACGCATCAAAAAGTAAAATTTTACAGTATCACGCTGGCAAATTGAAGAGACAAAAGATGCCATTTTGGCCTCCGCTCGAGCAGATTTCTATCAACATTTTCGAGATTGGCGGATTTTTGACCAAGATAGATCCGGGGCCGCCATGGAAATTGACCCGTTGGAAGCCCAACATGACCTAATTTAGAGGATCGAAAAGTATAATTTTTACATTTATCACGTGGGGCAGCTAAGGAGCCCAAAGATGCCATTTTGGCCTCCATTCATGGAAATTTCGTCACGATTCCTAGCGGTGACATTTTTTGAGTTCCAAGAACTCCAATCGTAGTGATTCGACTCCGTGCGCGGTTAGTAGAAAGCTATTTTTGAAATCCATAAGTCCATGTCTCGATAGGCATCGCGAAGGCTCGCAAAATTGACGGTTTTCAAAAGAGGTCATTCGCCTCCGCTCGGGCAGATTTGCCAACATTTATGGAGATTGGCAGATTTTGACCAAGATAGATCCAGCCGCCATGAAAAGTGACCCGTTGGAAGCCCAACAGATGTAATTTAACGTTATTGAAAAGTAAAAATTTACTGTGTATCACGTGGGCAAATGAAGAGACAAAAGATGCCATTTTGGCCCTCGTTTCGCAGATTTCTGGCGATTGGCAGATTTTTGACCAAGATAGATCCAGCCGCCATTTAAAAGTGACCCGTTGGAAGCCTAACAGATGTAATTTAACGTATCGAAAAGTAAAATTCTTACTGTGTATCACATGGGCAAATTGAAGAGACAAAAGATGCCATTTTGGCCTCCGCTCGCGCAGATTGGCCAACATATCCGGGCGATTGGTAGATTTTTGACCAAGATAGATCCCGCCGCCATGAAAAGTGACCGTTGGAAGCCCAACAGATGTAATTCAATGTATCAAAATGTAAAATTCTTACTGTGTATCACGTGGGCAAATGAAGAGACAAAAGATGCCATTTTGGCCTCCATTCAGGCAGATTTCCAACATTTTCGGGCGATTGGCATATTTTTGACCAAGATAGATCCGGGCCGCCATGAAAAGTGACCCGTTGGAAGCCCAACAGATGTAATTCAACGCATCAAAAAGTAAAATTTTTATGTGTATCACGCTGGCAAATTGAAGAGACAAAAGATGCCATTTTGGCCTCCGCTCGAGCAGATTTCTATCAACATTTTCGAGATTGGCGGATTTTTGACCAAGATAGATCCGGGGCCGCCATGGAAATTGACCCGTTGGAAGCCCAACATGACCTAATTTAGAGGATCGAAAAGTATAATTTTACATTTATCACGTGGGGCAGCTAAGGAGCCCAAAGATGCCATTTTGGCCTCCATTCATGGAAATTTCGTCACGATTCCTAGCGGTGACATTTTTTGAGTTCCAGAACTCCAATCGTAGTGATTCTCGACTCCGTGCGGTTAGTAGAAAGCTATTTTTGAAATCCATAAGTCCATGTTCGATAGGCATCGCGAAGGCTCGCAAAATTGACGGTTTTCAAAAGAGGTCATTTCGCCTCCGTCGCAGATTTTGCCAACATTTATGGAGATTGGCAGATTTTGACCAAGATAGATCCAGCCGCCATGAAAAGTGACCCGTTGGAAGCCCAACAGATGTAATTTAACGTTATTGAAAAGTAAAATTCTTACTGTGTATCACGTGGGCAACTGAAGAGACAAAAGATGCCATTTTGGCCTCGTCAGGCAGCAAGATTCCGGCGATTGGCAGATTTTTTTTGACCAAGATAGATCCGGGCCGCCATGAAAAGTGACCCGTTGGAAGCCTAACAGATGTAATTTAACGTATCGAAAAGTAAAATTCTTAGGTGTATCACATGGGCAAATTGAAGAGACAAAAGATGCCATTTTGGCCCTCCTCTCGTGCAGATTTTGCCAACATATCCGGCGATTGGTAGATTTTTGACCAAGATAGATCCCGCCGCCATGAAAAGTGACCCGTTGGAAGCCCAACAGATGTAATTCAATGTATCAAAATGTAAAATTTTACACATGTATCACGGGCAGCTGAAGAGACAAAAGATGCCATTTTGGCCTCCATTCGTCAGGCAGATTTGCCAACATTTCGGGCGATTGGCATATTTTTGACCAAGATAGATCCGGGGCCGCCATGAAAAGTGACCCCGTTGGAAGCCCAACAGATGTAATTCAACGCATCAAAAAGTAAAATTTTACAGTGTATCACGCTGGCAAAAATGAAGAGACAAAAGATGCCATTTTGGCCTCCGCTCGAGCAGATTTCTATCAACATTTTCGAGATTGGCGGATTTTTGACCAAGATAGATCCAGCCGCCATGGAAATTGACCCGTTGGAAGCCCAACATGACCTAATTTAGAGGATCGAAAAGTATAATTTTACATTTATCACGTGGGGGCAGCTAAGGAGCCCAAAGATGCCATTTTGGCCTCCATTCATGGAAATTTCGTCACGATTCCTAGCGGTGACATTTTTTGAGTTCCGTAACTCCAATCGTAGTGATTCTCGACCGCGCGGTTAGTAGAAAGCTATTTTTGAAATCCATAAGTCCATGTTCGATAGGCATCGCGAAGGCTCGCAAAATTGACGGTTTTCAAAAGAGGTCATTTCGCCTCCGTCGCGCATTTTGCCAACATTTATGGAGATTGGCAGATTTTGACCAAGATAGATCCAGCCGCCATGAAAAGTGACCCGTTGGAAGCCCAACAGATGTAATTTAACGTTATTGAAAAGTAAAATTTTACTGTGTATCACGTGGGCAAATGAAGAGACAAAAGATGCCATTTTGGCCTCCGTCGCGCATTTTTCGGGCGATTGGCAGATTTTTGACCAAGATAGATCCGGGGCCGCCACGAAAAGTGACCCCGTTGGAAGCCTAACAGATGTAATTTAACGTATCGAAAAAGTAAAATTTTTACAGTGTATCACATGGGCAAATGAAGAGACAAAAGATGCCATTTTGGCCTCCGCTCGTGGAGATTTTGGCCAACATATCCGGGCGATTGGTAGATTTTTGACCAAGATAGATCCCGCCGCCATGAAAGTGACCGTTGGAAGCCCAACAGATGTAATTCAATGTATCAAAATGTAAAATTCTTACTGTGTATCACGGGGCAAATGAAGAGACAAAAGATGCCATTTTGGCCTCCGTCAGGCAGATTTTTGCCAACATTTCTGGCGATTGGCATATTTTTGACCAAGATAGATCCAAATCCGCCATGAAAAGTGACCCGTTGGAAGCCCAACAGATGTAATTCAACGCATCAAAAAGTAAAATTTTTACAGTGTATCACGCTGGCAAATTGAAGAGACAAAAGATGCCATTTTGGCCTCCGCTCGAGCAGATTTCTATCAACATTTTCGAGATTGGCGGATTTTTGACCAAGATAGATCCGGGGCCGCCATGGAAATTGACCCGTTGGAAGCCCAACATGACCTAATTTAGAGGATCGAAAAGTATAATTTTTACATTTATCACGTGGGGCAGCTAAGGAGCCCAAAGATGCCATTTTGGCCTCCATTCATGGAAATTTCGTCACGATTCCTAGCGGTGACATTTTTTGAGTTCCGTAACTCCAATCGTAGTGATTCTCGACCGTGCGGTTAGTAGAAAGCTATTTTTGAAATCCATAAGTCCATGTTCGATAGGCATCGCGAAGGCTCGCAAAATTGACGGTTTTCAAAAGAGGTCATTCTCGCCTCCGTCGCGATTTCGCCAACATTTATGGAGATTGGCAGATTTTGACCAAGATAGATCCAGCCGCCATGAAAAGTGACCCGTTGGAAGCCCAACAGATGTAATTTAACGTTATTGAAAAGTAAAATTTTATTGTGTATCACGTGGGCAAATGAAGAGACAAAAGATGCCATTTTGGCCTCTCGTTCGCGCATTTTCGGGCGATTGGCAGATTTTTGACCAAGATAGATCGGGGCCGCCATTTAAAAGTGACCCGTTGGAAGCCTAACAGATGTAATTTAACGTATCGAAAAGTAAAATTTTTACAGTGTATCACATGGGCAAATTGAAGAGACAAAAGATGCCATTTTGGCCTCCATTCGCAGATTGCCAACATATCCGGCGATTGGTAGATTTTTGACCAAGATAGATCCCGCCGCCATGAAAGTGACCGTTGGAAGCCCAACAGATGTAATTCAATGTATCAAAATGTAAAATTTACAGTGTATCACGGGCAATTGAAGAGACAAAGATGCCATTTTGGCCTCCGTCGGCAGATTTGCCAACATTTCGGGCGATTGGCATATTTTTGACCAAGATAGATCCAGCCGCCATGAAAGTGACCCCGTTGGAAGCCCAACAGATGTAATTCAACGCATCAAAAGTAAAATTTTACAGGTATCACGCGGGCAAATTGAAGAGACAAAAGATGCCATTTTGGCCTCCGCTCGAGCAGATTTCTATCAACATTTTCGAGATTGGCGGATTTTTGACCAAGATAGATCCGGGGCCGCCATGAAAATTGACCCGTTGGAAGCCCAACATGACCTAATTTAGAGGATCGAAAAGTATAATTTTACATTTATCACGGGGGCAGCTAAGGAGCCCAAAGATGCCATTTTGGCCTCCATTCATGGAAATTTCGTCACGATTCCTAGCGGTGACATTTTTTGAGTTCCGTGAACTCCAATCGTAGTGATTCTCGACCCGCGGCGGCTAGTAGAAAGCTATTTTTGAAATCCATAAGTCCATGTTCGATAGGCATCGCGAAGGCTCGCAAAATTGACGGTTTTCAAAAGAGGTCATTCGCCTCCGTCGGGCAGATTGGCCAACATTTATGGAGATTGGCAGATTTTGACCAAGATAGATCCAGCCGCCATGAAAAGTGACCCGTTGGAAGCCCAACAGATGTAATTTAACGTTATTGAAAAGTAAAATTTTACAGGTGTATCACGTGGGCAGTGAAGAGACAAAAGATGCCATTTTTGGCCTCTCGCAAATTTCGGGCAGATTTCCGCGATTGGCAGATTTTTGACCAAGATAGATCCAGCCGCCATGAAAAGTGACCCGTTGGAAGCCTAACAGATGTAATTTAACGTATCGAAAAGTAAAATTTTACAGTGTATCACATGGGCAAATTGAAGAGACAAAAGATGCCATTTTGGCCTCCATCGCGCAGATTTCGCCAACATATCCGGCGATTGGTAGATTTTTGACCAAGATAGATCCCGCCGCCATGAAAGTGACCCGTTGGAAGCCCAACAGATGTAATTCAATGTATCAAAATGTAAAATTCTTACTGTGTATCACGTGGGGGCCGAAAGAGACAAAAGATGCCATTTTGGCCTCCGCTCGTCGCATTTTGCCAACATTTTCGGGCGATTGGCATATTTTTGACCAAGATAGATCCGGGCCGCCATGAAAAGTGACCCGTTGGAAGCCCAACAGATGTAATTCAACGCATCAAAAAGTAAAATTTTTACTGTGTATCACGCGGGCAAATTGAAGAGACAAAAGATGCCATTTTGGCCTCCGCTCGAGCAGATTTCTATCAACATTTTTCGAGATTGGCGGATTTTTGACCAAGATAGATCCAAGGCCGCCATGGAAATTGACCCGTTGGAAGCCCAACATGACCTAATTTAGAGGATCGAAAAAGTATAATTTTTACATTTATCACGTGGGGCAGCTAAGGAGCCCAAAGATGCCATTTTGGCCTCCATTCATGGAAATTTCGTCACGATTCCTAGCGGTGACATTTTTTGAGTTCCGTAACTCCAATCGTAGTGATTCTCGACTCCGCGGCGGTTAGTAGAAAGCTATTTTTGAAATCCATAAGTCCATGTCTCGATAGGCATCGCGAAGGCTCGCAAAATTGACGGTTTTCAAAAGAGGTCATTCTCGCCTCCGTCGGGCAGATTGCCAACATTTATGGAGATTGGCAGATTTTGACCAAGATAGATCCAGCCGCCATGAAAAGTGACCCGTTGGAAGCCCAACAGATGTAATTTAACGTTATTGAAAAGTAAAATTTTACTGTGTATCACGTGGGCAAGTGAAGAGACAAAAGATGCCATTTTGGCCTCCGTCGCAGATTTTTTGACCAAGATAGATCCAACATTTTGGCGATTGGCAGATTTTTGACCAAGATAGATCCGGGGCCGCCATGAAAAGTGACCCGTTGGAAGCCTAACAGATGTAATTTAACGTATCGAAAAGTAAAATTTTTACAGTGTATCACATGGGCAAGCCGAAGAGACAAAAGATGCCATTTTGGCCTCGCTCGCGCAGATTTGGCCAACATATCCGGGCGATTGGTAGATTTTTGACCAAGATAGATCCCGCCGCCATGAAAAGTGACCCGTTGGAAGCCCAACAGATGTAATTCAATGTATCAAAATGTAAAATTCTTACTGTGTATCACGTGGGCAAATGAAGAGACAAAAGATGCCATTTTGGCCTCCGTCGCAGATTTGCCAACATTTTCGGGCGATTGGCATATTTTTGACCAAGATAGATCCAGCCGCCATGAAAAGTGACCCGTTGGAAGCCCAACAGATGTAATTCAACGCATCAAAAAGTAAAATTTTACTGTGTATCACATGGGCAAATGAAGAGACAAAAGATGCCATTTTGGCCTCCGCTCGAGCAGATTTCTATCAACATTTTCGAGATTGGCGGATTTTTGACCAAGATAGATCCGGGGCCGCCATGGAAATTGACCCGTTGGAAGCCCAACATGACCTAATTTAGAGGATCGAAAAGTATAATTTTACATTTATCACGGGGCAGCTAAGGAGCCCAAAGATGCCATTTTGGCCTCCATTCATGGAAATTTCGTCACGATTCCTAGCGGTGACATTTTTTGAGTTCCGTAACTCCAATCGTAGTGATTCTCGACCGCGGCGGCTAGTAGAAAGCTATTTTTGAAATCCATAAGTCCATGTCTCGATAGGCATCGCGAAGGCTCGCAAAATTGATTGACGGTTTTCAAAAGAGGTCATTCGCCTCCGTCTCGGCGCAGATTGCCAACATTTATGGAGATTGGCAGATTTTGACCAAGATAGATCCAGCCGCCATGAAAAGTGACCCGTTGGAAGCCCAACAGATGTAATTTAACGTTATTGAAAAGTAAAATTTTACTGTGTATCACGTGGGCAGTCAAGAGACAAAAGATGCCATTTTGGCCCTCGTCGGGCAGATTTCTAGGGCGATTGGCAGATTTTTGACCAAGATAGATCCCCGCCATTTAAAAGTGACCCGTTGGAAGCCTAACAGATGTAATTTAACGTATCGAAAAGTAAAATTCTTACTGTGTATCACATGGGCAAATGAAGAGACAAAAGATGCCATTTTGGCCTCCGTCGTGCGAGATTGCCAACATATCCGGGCGATTGGTAGATTTTTGACCAAGATAGATCCCGCCGCCATGAAAAGTGACCCGTTGGAAGCCCAACAGATGTAATTCAATGTATCAAAATGTAAAATTCTTACTGTGTATCACGTGGGCAATTGAAGAGACAAAAGATGCCATTTTGGCCTCCTCTCGCGCATTTTTGCCAACATTTCGGGCGATTGGCATATTTTTTGACCAAGATAGATCCAGCCGCCATGAAAAGTGACCCGTTGGAAGCCCAACAGATGTAATTCAACGCATCAAAAAGTAAAATTTTATGTGTATCACGCGGGCAACCAAGAGAGACAAAAGATGCCATTTTGGCCTCCGCTCGAGCAGATTTCTATCAACATTTTCGAGATTGGCGGATTTTTGACCAAGATAGATCCGGGGCCGCCATGAAAATTGACCCGTTGGAAGCCCAACATGACCTAATTTAGAGGATCGAAAAGTATAATTTTACATTTATCACGGGGCAGCTAAGGAGCCCAAAGATGCCATTTTGGCCTCCATTCATGGAAATTTTCGTCACGATTCCTAGCGGTGACATTTTTTGAGTTCCGTAACTCCAATCGTAGTGATTCTCGACCGCGGCGGTTAGTAGAAAGCTATTTTTGAAATCCATAAGTCCATGTTCGATAGGCATCGCGAAGGCTCGCAAAATTGACGGTTTTCAAAAGAGGTCATTTCGCCTCCGTCGCGCAGATTGCCAACATTTATGGAGATTGGCAGATTTTGACCAAGATAGATCCGGGGCCGCCATGAAAAGTGACCGTTGGAAGCCCAACAGATGTAATTTAACGTTATTGAAAAGTAAAATTTTTACATGTGTATCACGTGGGCAGTCAAGAGACAAAGAGATGCCATTTTGGCCCCATTCATGGCAGATTTCGGGCGATTGGCAGATTTTTGACCAAGATAGATCCAGCCGCCATTGAAAAGTGACCCGTTGGAAGCCTAACAGATGTAATTTAACGTATCGAAAAGTAAAATTTTACTGTGTATCACATGGGCAAATTGAAGAGACAAAAGATGCCATTTTGGCCTCCGCTCGCGCAGATTGCCAACATATCCGGGCGATTGGTAGATTTTTGACCAAGATAGATCCCGCCGCCATGAAAAGTGACCCGTTGGAAGCCCAACAGATGTAATTCAATGTATCAAAATGTAAAATTCTTACAGTGTATCACGTGGGCAAATGAAGAGACAAAAGATGCCATTTTGGCCTCCGTCTCGTGTGCATTTGCCAACATTTTCGGGCGATTGGCATATTTTTGACCAAGATAGATCCAGCCGCCATGAAAAGTGACCCGTTGGAAGCCCAACAGATGTAATTCAACGCATCAAAAAGTAAAATTTTTACGTGTATCACGTATCACGGCAGCCGAAGAGACAAAAGATGCCATTTTGGCCTCCGCTCGCGCATTTCTATCAACATTTTCGAGATTGGCGGATTTTTGACCAAGATAGATCCAGCCGCCATGAAAATTGACCCGTTGGAAGCCCAACATGACCTAATTTAGAGGATCGAAAAGTATAATTTTACATTTATCACGTGGGGCAGCTAAGGAGCCCAAAGATGCCATTTTGGCCTCCATTCATGGAAATTTCGTCACGATTCCTAGCGGTGACATTTTTTGAGTTCCGTAACTCCAATCGTAGTGATTTCGACTCCGTGCGGTTAGTAGAAAGCTATTTTTGAAATCCATAAGTCCATGTTCGATAGGCATCGCGAAGGCTCGCAAAATTGACGGTTTTCAAAAGAGGTCATTTTCGCCTCCGTCGCGCATTTTGGCCAACATTTATGGAGATTGGCAGATTTTGACCAAGATAGATCCAGCCGCCATGAAAAGTGACCCGTTGGAAGCCCAACAGATGTAATTTAACGTTATTGAAAAGTAAAATTTTACTGTGTATCACGTGGGCAAACAAGAGACAAAAGATGCCATTTTGGCCTCATTCGGGCAGATTTCGGGCGATTTTGGCAGATTTTTGACCAAGATAGATCCGGGGCCGCCATGAAAAGTGACCCGTTGGAAGCCTAACAGATGTAATTTAACGTATCGAAAAGTAAAATTCTTACAGGTATCACATGGGCAGTGAAGAGACAAAAGATGCCATTTTGGCCTCCGCTCGTGCAGATTTTGGCCAACATATCCGGGCGATTGGTAGATTTTTGACCAAGATAGATCCCGCCGCCATGAAAAGTGACCCGTTGGAAGCCCAACAGATGTAATTCAATGTATCAAAATGTAAAATTCTTACTGTGTATCACGTGGGCAAACCGAAGAGACAAAAGATGCCATTTTGGCCTCCGTCGTGCAGATTTTGCCAACATTTCTGGCGATTGGCATATTTTTGACCAAGATAGATCCAGCCGCCATGAAAGTGACCCGTTGGAAGCCCAACAGATGTAATTCAACGCATCAAAAAGTAAAATTCTTACAGTGTATCACGCTGGCAAACCAAGAGACAAAAGATGCCATTTTGGCCTCCGCTCGAGCAGATTTCTATCAACATTTTCGAGATTGGCGGATTTTTGACCAAGATAGATCCGGGGCCGCCATGGAAATTGACCCGTTGGAAGCCCAACATGACCTAATTTAGAGGATCGAAAAGTATAATTTTACATTTATCACGTGGGGCAGCTAAGGAGCCCAAAGATGCCATTTTGGCCTCCATTCATGGAAATTTCGTCACGATTCCTAGCGGTGACATTTTTTGAGTTCCGTAACTCCAATCGTAGTGATTCTCGACCGTGCGGTTAGTAGAAAGCTATTTTTGAAATCCATAAGTCCATGTTCGATAGGCATCGCGAAGGCTCGCAAAATTGACGGTTTTCAAAAGAGGTCATTTCGCCTCCGTCGCGCATTTGGCCAACATTTATGGAGATTGGCAGATTTTGACCAAGATAGATCCAGCCGCCATGAAAAGTGACCGTTGGAAGCCCAACAGATGTAATTTAACGTTATTGAAAAGTAAAATTTTTACATGTATCACGTGGGCAAATTGAAGAGACAAAAGATGCCATTTTGGCCTCCATTCGGGCAGATTTCAATCAACGATTGATTTGAGATTTTTGACCAAGATAGATCCAGCCGCCACGAAAAGTGACCCGTTGGAAGCCTAACAGATGTAATTTAACGTATCGAAAAAGTAAAATTTTACAGGTATCACATGGGCAAGCTGAAGAGACAAAAGATGCCATTTTGGCCTCCGCTCGTCGTGGAAGATTTTGGCCAACATATCCGGGCGATTGGTAGATTTTTGACCAAGATAGATCCCGCCGCCATGAAAAGTGACCCGTTGGAAGCCCAACAGATGTAATTCAATGTATCAAAATGTAAAATTCTTACAGTGTATCACGTGGGCAAATTGAAGAGACAAAAGATGCCATTTTGGCCTCCGCTCGCAGGCATTTTGCCAACATTTCCGGGCGATTGGCATATTTTTGACCAAGATAGATCCGGGCCGCCATGAAAAGTGACCCGTTGGAAGCCCAACAGATGTAATTCAACGCATCAAAAAGTAAAATTTTTACTGTGTATCACGCTGGCAAATGAAGAGACAAAAGATGCCATTTTGGCCTCCGCTCGAGCAGATTTCTATCAACATTTCGAGATTGGCGGATTTTTGACCAAGATAGATCCCCGCCATGAAAATTGACCCGTTGGAAGCCCAACATGACCTAATTTAGAGGATCGAAAAGTATAATTTTTACATTTATCACGTGGGGCAGCTAAGGAGCCCAAAGATGCCATTTTGGCCTCCATTCATGGAAATTTCGTCACGATTCCTAGCGGTGACATTTTTTGAGTTCAAGTAACTCCAATCGTAGTGATTCTCGACTCCGCGCGGTTAGTAGAAAGCTATTTTTGAAATCCATAAGTCCATGTCTCGATAGGCATCGCGAAGGCTCGCAAAATTGACGGTTTTCAAAAGAGGTCATTTCGCCTCCGTCGCGCAGATTGCCAACATTTATGGAGATTGGCAGATTTTTGACCAAGATAGATCCGGGGCCGCCATGAAAAGTGACCGTTGGAAGCCCAACAGATGTAATTTAACGTTATTGAAAAGTAAAATTTTACAGTGTATCACGGGGCACCTGAAGAGACAAAAGATGCCATTTTGGCCTCCGTTCGCAGATTTTCAATTTTTGGCGATTGGCGCATTTTTTGACCAAGATAGATCCAGCCGCCATTTAAAAGTGACCCGTTGGAAGCCTAACAGATGTAATTTAACGTATCGAAAAGTAAAATTTTACGATAGGTATCACATGGGCAGCCGAAGAGACAAAAGATGCCATTTTGGCCTCCGCTCGCGATGCATTTGGCCAACATATATGGCGATTGGTAGATTTTTGACCAAGATAGATCCCGCCGCCATGAAAGTGACCCGTTGGAAGCCCAACAGATGTAATTCAATGTATCAAAATGTAAAATTCTTATGTGTATCACGTGGGCAAATGAAGAGACAAAAGATGCCATTTTGGCCTCGCTCGCGCAGATTTGCCAACATTTCGGGCGATTGGCATATTTTTGACCAAGATAGATCCGGGGCCGCCATGAAAGTGACCCGTTGGAAGCCCAACAGATGTAATTCAACGCATCAAAAAGTAAAATTTTACAGGTATCACGCTGGCAAATTGAAGAGACAAAAGATGCCATTTTGGCCTCCGCTCGAGCAGATTTCTATCAACATTTTCGAGATTGGCGGATTTTTGACCAAGATAGATCCGGGCCGCCATGGAAATTGACCCGTTGGAAGCCCAACATGACCTAATTTAGAGGATCGAAAAGTATAATTTTTACATTTATCACGTGGGGGCAGCTAAGGAGCCCAAAGATGCCATTTTGGCCTCCATTCATGGAAATTTCGTCACGATTCCTAGCGGTGACATTTTTTGAGTTCCGAACTCCAATCGTAGTGATTCTCGAGCCCGCGGCGGCTAGTAGAAAGCTATTTTTGAAATCCATAAGTCCATGTTCGATAGGCATCGCGAAGGCTCGCAAAATTGACGGTTTTCAAAAGAGGTCATTCTCGCCTCCGTCGGGCGCATTTGCCAACATTTATGGAGATTGGCAGATTTTGACCAAGATAGATCCAGCCGCCATGAAAAGTGACCCGTTGGAAGCCCAACAGATGTAATTTAACGTTATTGAAAAGTAAAATTTTACATGTATCACGTGGGCAAATGAAGAGAAGAGACAAAAGATGCCATTTTGGCCTCCATTCGGATTGAAGATTTCGGCGCGATTGGCAGATTTTTGACCAAGATAGATCCCCGCCATTGAAAAGTGACCCGTTGGAAGCCTAACAGATGTAATTTAACGTATCGAAAAGTAAAATTTTTACAGTGTATCACATGGGCAAATTGAAGAGACAAAAGATGCCATTTTGGCCCCGCTCGCAGATTTTGCCAACATATATGGCGATTGGTAGATTTTTGACCAAGATAGATCCCGCCGCCATGAAAGTGACCCGTTGGAAGCCCAACAGATGTAATTCAATGTATCAAAATGTAAAATTCTTACAGTGTATCACGTGGGCAAATGAAGAGACAAAAGATGCCATTTTGGCCTCCGCTCGTGCAGATTGCCAACATTTCGGGCGATTGGCATATTTTTGACCAAGATAGATCCAGCCGCCATGAAAAGTGACCCGTTGGAAGCCCAACAGATGTAATTCAACGCATCAAAAGTAAAATTTTTACTGTGTATCACGCGGCAAATTGAAGAGACAAAAGATGCCATTTTGGCCTCCGCTCGAGCAGATTTCTATCAACATTTTCGAGATTGGCGGATTTTTGACCAAGATAGATCCGGGGCCGCCATGAAAATTGACCCGTTGGAAGCCCAACATGACCTAATTTAGAGGATCGAAAAGTATAATTTTTACATTTATCACGTGGGGGCCTAAGGAGCCCAAAGATGCCATTTTGGCCTCCATTCATGGAAATTTCGTCACGATTCCTAGCGGTGACATTTTTTGAGTTCCGTAACTCCAATCGTAGTGATTCTCGACTCCGTGCGGCTAGTAGAAAGCTATTTTTGAAATCCATAAGTCCATGTCGATAGGCATCGCGAAGGCTCGCAAAATTGACGGTTTTCAAAAGAGGTCATTTCGCCTCCGTCGCGCAGATTTTGCCAACATTTATGGAGATTGGCAGATTTTGACCAAGATAGATCCAGCCGCCATGAAAAGTGACCCGTTGGAAGCCCAACAGATGTAATTTAACGTTATTGAAAAGTAAAATTTTACTGTGTATCACGGGCAACTGAAGAGACAAAAGATGCCATTTTGGCCTCGTCGCAGATTTCGGGCGATTGGCAGATTTTTGACCAAGATAGATCCAGCCGCCATTGAAAAGTGACCGTTGGAAGCCTAACAGATGTAATTTAACGTATCGAAAAGTAAAATTCTTACTGTGTATCACATGGGCAAATTGAAGAGACAAAAGATGCCATTTTGGCCTCCGCTCAAAAGTGCAGATTGGCCAACATATCCGGGCGATTGGTAGATTTTTGACCAAGATAGATCCCGCCGCCATGAAAAGTGACCCGTTGGAAGCCCAACAGATGTAATTCAATGTATCAAAATGTAAAATTCTTACTGTGTATCACGTGGGCAGTGAAGAGACAAAAGATGCCATTTTGGCCTCCGCTCGCAGATTGGCCAACATTTTCGGGCGATTGGCATATTTTTGACCAAGATAGATCCGGGGCCGCCATGAAAAGTGACCCGTTGGAAGCCCAACAGATGTAATTCAACGCATCAAAAGTAAAATTTTACAGTGTATCACGCTGGCAAATTGAAGAGACAAAAGATGCCATTTTGGCCTCCGCTCGAGCAGATTTCTATCAACATTTTTCGAGATTGGCGGATTTTTGACCAAGATAGATCCAAAGCCGCCATGAAAATTGACCCGTTGGAAGCCCAACATGACCTAATTTAGAGGATCGAAAAGTATAATTTTACATTTATCACGGGGGCAGCTAAGGAGCCCAAAGATGCCATTTTGGCCTCCATTCATGGAAATTTCGTCACGATTCCTAGCGGTGACATTTTTTGAGTTCCGTAACTCCAATCGTAGTGATTCTCGACTCCGTGCGGTTAGTAGAAAGCTATTTTTGAAATCCATAAGTCCATGTCCGATAGGCATCGCGAAGGCTCGCAAAATTGACGGTTTTCAAAAGAGGTCATTCTCGCCTCCGTCGCAGATTGCCAACATTTATGGAGATTGGCAGATTTTTGACCAAGATAGATCCAGCCGCCATGAAAAGTGACCCGTTGGAAGCCCAACAGATGTAATTTAACGTTATTGAAAAGTAAAATTCTTACAGTATCACGTGGGCAAATGAAGAGACAAAAGATGCCATTTTGGGCCTCTCGTTGGAAATTTCGGGCACATTTCCGGGCGATTGGCAGATTTTTGACCAAGATAGATCCGGGCCGCCATGAAAAGTGACCCGTTGGAAGCCTAACAGATGTAATTTAACGTATCGAAAAGTAAAATTTTTACTGTGTATCACATGGGCAAATGAAGAGACAAAAGATGCCATTTTGGCCTCCGCTCGCAGATTTTGGCCAACATATCCGGCGATTGGTAGATTTTTGACCAAGATAGATCCCGCCGCCATGAAAAGTGACCGTTGGAAGCCCAACAGATGTAATTCAATGTATCAAAATGTAAAATTTACGATAGGTATCACGTGGGCAAATGAAGAGACAAAAGATGCCATTTTGGCCTCCGCTCGCAGATTTGCCAACATTTCGGGCGATTGGCATATTTTTGACCAAGATAGATCCAGCCGCCATGAAAAGTGACCCGTTGGAAGCCCAACAGATGTAATTCAACGCATCAAAAGTAAAATTTTATGTGTATCACGCTGGGGCAAATGAAGAGACAAAAGATGCCATTTTGGCCTCCGCTCGAGCAGATTTCTATCAACATTTCTCGAGATTGGCGGATTTTTGACCAAGATAGATCCAGCCGCCATGAAAATTGACCCGTTGGAAGCCCAACATGACCTAATTTAGAGGATCGAAAAGTATAATTTTACATTTATCACGTGGGGCAGCTAAGGAGCCCAAAGATGCCATTTTGGCCTCCATTCATGGAAATTTCGTCACGATTCCTAGCGGTGACATTTTTTGACCAAGATAGATCCAATCGTAGTGATTCTCGACCCGTGGCGGTTAGTAGAAAGCTATTTTTGAAATCCATAAGTCCATGTTCGATAGGCATCGCGAAGGCTCGCAAAATTGACGGTTTTCAAAAGAGGTCATTTGGCGCCTCCGTCGCAGATTGGCCAACATTTATGGAGATTGGCAGATTTTTGACCAAGATAGATCCAGCCGCCATGAAAAGTGACCCGTTGGAAGCCCAACAGATGTAATTTAACGTTATTGAAAAGTAAAATTTTACATTGTATCACGTGGGCAGCTGAAGAGACAAAAGATGCCATTTTGGCCTCCATTCGGGCAGATTTTTCGGGCGATTGGCAGATTTTTGACCAAGATAGATCGGCCGCCATAAAAGTGACCTCGTTGGAAGCCTAACAGATGTAATTTTTGATCGAAAAAGTAAAATTTTACAGTGTATCACATGGGCAGCTGAAGAGACAAAAGATGCCATTTTGGATGTAGATTTTCCAACATATCCGGGCGATTGTAGATTTTTGACCAAGATAGATCCCGCCGCCATGAAAAGTGACCGTTGGAAGCCCAACAGATGTAATTCAATGTATCAAAATGTAAAATTCTTACAGTGTATCACGTGGGCAAATTGAAGAGACAAAAGATGCCATTTTGGCCTCCGTCGCGGCAGATTGCCAACATTTCCGGGCGATTGGCATATTTTTGACCAAGATAGATCCGGGCCGCCATGAAAAGTGACCCGTTGGAAGCCCAACAGATGTAATTCAACGCATCAAAAAGTAAAATTTTACAGTATCACGCTGGCAAATAAGAAGAGACAAAAGATGCCATTTTGGCCTCCGCTCGAGCGCATTTCTATCAACATTTCTCGAGATTGGCGGATTTTTGACCAAGATAGATCCAGCCGCCATGAAAATTGACCCGTTGGAAGCCCAACATGACCTAATTTAGAGGATCGAAAAGTATAATTTTTACATTTATCACGTGGGGGCAGCTAAGGAGCCCAAAGATGCCATTTTGGCCTCCATTCATGGAAATTTCGTCACGATTCCTAGCGGTGACATTTTTTGAGTTCCGTAACTCCAATCGTAGTGATTCTCGACTCCGTTGGCGGTTAGTAGAAAGCTATTTTTGAAATCCATAAGTCCATGTCTCGATAGGCATCGCGAAGGCTCGCAAAATTGACGGTTTTCAAAAGAGGTCATTCTCGCCTCCGTCAGATTGCCAACATTTATGGAGATTGGCAGATTTTGACCAAGATAGATCCAGTCGCCATGAAAAGTGACCGTTGAAGCCCAACAGATGTAATTTAACGTTATTGAAAAGTAAAATTTTACAGTGTATCACGTGGGCAGTCTGAAGAGACAAAAGATGCCATTTTGGCCTGGCAGCGATTGGCGATTGGCAGATTTTTGACCAAGATAGATCC
Organism: Hyparrhenia diplandra; assembly: GCA_015847255.1. Lineage (NCBI taxonomy): Eukaryota > Viridiplantae > Streptophyta > Magnoliopsida > Poales > Poaceae > Hyparrhenia > Hyparrhenia diplandra. The sequence goes on from JADLZK010004703.1 coordinate 107,378, forward strand.
GGGGCCGCCACGAAAAGTGACCCGTTGGAAGCCTAACAGATGTAATTTAACGTATCGAAAAGTAAAATTCCATGTGTATCACATGGGCAGCCGAAGAGACAAAAGATGCCATTTTGGCCTCCATTTGAGATTGCCAACATATCCGGCGATTGGTAGATTTTTGACCAAGATAGATCCCGCCGCCATGAAAAGTGACCCGTTGGAAGCCCAACAGATGTAATTCAATGTATCAAAATGTAAAATTTTACAGGTATCACGTGGGCAAATTGAAGAGACAAAAGATGCCATTTTGGCCTCCGTCGTGGCAGATTTTTGCCAACATTTCTGGCGATTGGCATATTTTTGACCAAGATAGATCCAGCCGCCATGAAAAGTGACCCGTTGGAAGCCCAACAGATGTAATTCAACGCATCAAAAAGTAAAATTTTACAGGTATCACGCTGGCAAATGAAGAGACAAAAGATGCCATTTTGGCCTCCGCTCGAGCAGATTTCTATCAACATTTTCGAGATTGGCGGATTTTTGACCAAGATAGATCCGGGGCCGCCATGAAAATTGACCCCGTTGGAAGCCCAACATGACCTAATTTAGAGGATCGAAAAGTATAATTTTACATTTATCACGTGGGGCAGCTAAGGAGCCCAAAGATGCCATTTTGGCCTCCATTCATGGAAATTTCGTCACGATTCCTAGCGGTGACATTTTTTGAGTTCCGTAACTCCAATCGTAGTGATTCTCGACTCCGCGGCGGTTAGTAGAAAGCTATTTTTGAAATCCATAAGTCCATGTTCGATAGGCATCGCGAAGGCTCGCAAAATTGACGGTTTTCAAAAGAGGTCATTCTCGCCTCCGTCGCGCATTGCCAACATTTATGGAGATTGGCAGATTTTGACCAAGATAGATCCAGCCGCCATGAAAAGTGACCCGTTGGAAGCCCAACAGATGTAATTTAACGTTATTGAAAAGTAAAATTTACAGTATATCAGTGAAGAGACAAAAGATGCCATTTTGGCCTGCTCGGGCAAATTTCGGGCGATTGGCAGATTTTTGACCAAGATAGATCCAAAAGCCTAACAGATGTAATTTATTTCGAAAAGTAAAATTTTACAGGTATCACATGGGCAAAATTGAAGAGACAAAAGATGCCATTTTGGCCTCCCTCTCGCAGATTGGCCAACATATCCGGCGATTGGTAGATTTTTGACCAAGATAGATCCCGCCGCCATGAAAAGTGACCCGTTGGAAGCCCAACAGATGTAATTCAATGTATCAAAATGTAAAATTTTACAGTGTATCACGTGGGCAACTGAAGAGACAAAAGATGCCATTTTGGCCTCCATTCGTGGCAGATTGCCAACATTTCTCGGGCGATTGGCATATTTTTGACCAAGATAGATCCAGCCGCCATGAAAAGTGACCCGTTGGAAGCCCAACAGATGTAATTCAACGCATCAAAAAGTAAAATTTTACTGTGTATCACGCTGGCAAATTGAAGAGACAAAAGATGCCATTTTGGCCTCCGCTCGAGCAGATTTCTATCAACATTTCGAGATTGGCGGATTTTTGACCAAGATAGATCCAGCCGCCATGAAAATTGACCCGTTGGAAGCCCAACATGACCTAATTTAGAGGATCGAAAAGTATAATTTTACATTTATCACGTGGGGCAGCTAAGGAGCCCAAAGATGCCATTTTGGCCTCCATTCATGGAAATTTCTCGTCACGATTCCTAGCGGTGACATTTTTTGAGTTCCGTAACTCCAATCGTAGTGATTCGACCCGTTGGAAGCGGTTAGTAGAAAGCTATTTTTGAAATCCATAAGTCCATGTCCGATAGGCATCGCGAAGGCTCGCAAAATTGACGGTTTTCAAAAGAGGTCATTCTCGCCTCCGCTCGGGCATTTTGGCCAACATTTATGGAGATTGGCAGATTTTGACCAAGATAGATCCAGCCGCCATGAAAAGTGACCCGTTGGAAGCCCAACAGATGTAATTTAACGTTATTGAAAAGTAAAATTTTACAGTATCACGTGGGCAAAAGAAGAGACAAAAGATGCCATTTTGGATGAAATTTCGGGCGCAGATTTCAACGCGATTGGCAGATTTTTGACCAAGATAGATCCAGCCGCCATGAAAAGTGACCGTTGGAAGCCTAACAGATGTAATTTAACGTATCGAAAAAGTAAAATTTTACAGGTATCACATGGGCAAATTGAAGAGACAAAAGATGCCATTTTGGCCTCCATTCGTGGCAGATTGGCCAACATATCCGGGCGATTGGTAGATTTTTGACCAAGATAGATCCCGCCGCCATGAAAAGTGACCCGTTGGAAGCCCAACAGATGTAATTCAATGTATCAAAATGTAAAATTCTTACAGGTATCACGTGGGCAAATTGAAGAGACAAAAGATGCCATTTTGGCCTCCGTCGGCAGATTTTTGCCAACATTTATGGCGATTGGCATATTTTTGACCAAGATAGATCCGGGGCCGCCATGAAAAGTGACCCGTTGGAAGCCCAACAGATGTAATTCAACGCATCAAAAAGTAAAATTTTACAGTGTATCACGCGGCAGCCGAAGAGACAAAAGATGCCATTTTGGCCTCCGCTCGAGCAGATTTCTATCAACATTTTCGAGATTGGCGGATTTTTGACCAAGATAGATCCGGGCCGCCATGAAAATTGACCCGTTGGAAGCCCAACATGACCTAATTTAGAGGATCGAAAAGTATAATTTTACATTTATCACGGGGCAGCTAAGGAGCCCAAAGATGCCATTTTGGCCTCCATTCATGGAAATTTCGTCACGATTCCTAGCGGTGACATTTTTTGAGTCCAAGAACTCCAATCGTAGTGATTCTCGACTCCGTGCGGCTAGTAGAAAGCTATTTTTGAAATCCATAAGTCCATGTTCGATAGGCATCGCGAAGGCTCGCAAAATTGACGGTTTTCAAAAGAGAGGTCATTCTCGCCTCCGTCGGCAGATTGGCCAACATTTATGGAGATTGGCAGATTTTTGACCAAGATAGATCCAGCCGCCATGAAAAGTGACCCGTTGGAAGCCCAACAGATGTAATTTAACGTTATTGAAAAGTAAAATTTTACAGTGTATCACGGGCAATGAAGAGACAAAAGATGCCATTTTGGCCTCCATTCGGGCAGATTTTTCAACATTTTCGGGCGATTGGCAGATTTTTGACCAAGATAGATCCGGGCCGCCATGAAAAGTGACCGTTGGAAGCCTAACAGATGTAATTTAACGATCGAAAAGTAAAAAATTTTACAGGTATCACATGGGCAAATTGAAGAGACAAAAGATGCCATTTTGGCCTCCATTCGTGCAGATTTTGGCCAACATATCGGGCGATTGGTAGATTTTTGACCAAGATAGATCCCGCCGCCATGAAAGTGACCGTTGGAAGCCCAACAGATGTAATTCAATGTATCAAAATGTAAAATTCTTACAGGTATCACGTGGGCAATGAAGAGACAAAAGATGCCATTTTGGCCTCCGTCGCAGATTGCCAACATTTTCGGGCGATTGGCATATTTTTGACCAAGATAGATCCAGCCGCCATGAAAAGTGACCCGTTGGAAGCCCAACAGATGTAATTCAACGCATCAAAAGTAAAAAATTTACAGTGTATCACATGGGCAAATTGAAGAGACAAAAGATGCCATTTTGGCCTCCGCTCGAGCAGATTTCTATCAACATTTTCGAGATTGGCGGATTTTTGACCAAGATAGATCCGGGCCGCCATGAAAATTGACCCGTTGGAAGCCCAACATGACCTAATTTAGAGGATCGAAAAGTATAATTTTACATTTATCACGTGGGGCAGCTAAGGAGCCCAAAGATGCCATTTTGGCCTCCATTCATGGAAATTTCGTCACGATTCCTAGCGGTGACATTTTTTGAGTTCCGTAACTCCAATCGTAGTGATTCTCGACTCCGCGGCGGTTAGTAGAAAGCTATTTTTGAAATCCATAAGTCCATGTTCGATAGGCATCGCGAAGGCTCGCAAAATTGACGGTTTTCAAAAGAGGTCATTCTCCGCCTCCGTCGTTGGAAGCCCAGCATTTTGCCAACATTTATGGAGATTGGCAGATTTTGACCAAGATAGATGGAGATTGGCATGAAAAGTGACCCGTTGGAAGCCCAACAGATGTAATTTAACGTTATTGAAAAGTAAAATTTTACTGTGTATCACGTGGGCAAATAAGAGACAAAAGATGCCATTTTGGCCTCCGCTCTCGCAGCGCAACATTTCCGCGATTGGCAGATTTTTGACCAAGATAGATCCAAGCCGCCACGAAAAGTGACCCGTTGGAAGCCCAACAGATGTAATTTAACGTATCGAAAAGTAAAATTCTTACACAGGTATCACATGGGCAACCGAAGAGACAAAAGATGCCATTTTGGCCTCCGCTCGCGCGCAGATTTGGCCAACATATCCGGGCGATTGAGATTTTTGACCAAGATAGATCCCGTCGCCATGAAAAGTGACCCGTTGGAAGCCCAACAGATGTAATTCAATGTATCAAAATGTAAAATTCTTACAGGTATCACGTGGGCAAAGATGAAGAGACAAAAGATGCCATTTTGGCCTCCATTCGGAAAGCAGATTGCCAACATTTCTGGCGATTGGCATATTTTTGACCAAGATAGATCCGCCGCCATGAAAGTGACCCGTTGGAAGCCCAACAGATGTAATTCAACGCATCAAAAGTAAAATTTTACAGGTATCACATGGGCAATTGAAGAGACAAAAGATGCCATTTTGGCCTCCGCTCGAGCAGATTTCTATCAACATTTTCGAGATTGGCGGATTTTTGACCAAGATAGATCCAGCCGCCATGAAAATTGACCCGTTGGAAGCCCAACATGACCTAATTTAGAGGATCGAAAAGTATAATTTTACATTTATCACGTGGGGCAGCTAAGGAGCCCAAAGATGCCATTTTGGCCTCCATTCATGGAAATTTCGTCACGATTCCTAGCGGTGACATTTTTTGAGTTCCGATAACTCCAATCGTAGTGATTCGACTCCGCGGCGGTTAGTAGAAAGCTATTTTTGAAATCCATAAGTCCATGTTCGATAGGCATCGCGAAGGCTCGCAAAATTGACGGTTTTCAAAAGAGGTCATTCTCGCCTCGCCTCCGTCGCGCATTGGCCAACATTTATGGAGATTGGCAGATTTTGACCAAGATAGATCCAGCCGCCATGAAAAGTGACCCGTTGGAAGCCCAACAGATGTAATTTAACGTTATTGAAAAGTAAAATTTTACATGTGTATCACGAAGGGGCAAATTGAAGAGACAAAAGATGCCATTTTGGCCTCGCATTCGGGCAGATTTATGGCGATTGGCAGATTTTTGACCAAGATAGATCCGGGCCGCCACGAAAAGTGACCCGTTGGAAGCCTAACAGATGTAATTTAACGTATCGAAAAGTAAAATTCTTACAGGTATCACATGGGCAAATTGAAGAGACAAAAGATGCCATTTTGGCCTCCGCTCGCGCAGCAGATTCGCCAACATATCCGGGCGATTGGTAGATTTTTGACCAAGATAGATCCCGCCGCCATGAAAAGTGACCCGTTGGAAGCCCAACAGATGTAATTCAATGTATCAAAATGTAAAATTCTTACTGTGTATCACGTGGCAAGCTGAAGAGACAAAAGATGCCATTTTGGCCTCCGTCGTGCAGATTTGGCCAACATTTCGGGCGATTGGCATATTTTTGACCAAGATAGATCCGGGGCCGCCATGAAAGTGACCCGTTGGAAGCCCAACAGATGTAATTCAACGCATCAAAAAGTAAAATTTTACATGTGTATCACGCTGGCAAATGAAGAGACAAAAGATGCCATTTTGGCCTCCGCTCGAGCAGATTTCTATCAACATTTTCGAGATTGGCGGATTTTTGACCAAGATAGATCGGGGCCGCCATGAAAATTGACCCGTTGGAAGCCCAACATGACCTAATTTAGAGGATCGAAAAGTATAATTTTACATTTATCACGTGGGGCAGCTAAGGAGCCCAAAGATGCCATTTTGGCCTCCATTCATGGAAATTTCGTCACGATTCCTAGCGGTGACATTTTTTGAGTTCCGTAACTCCAATCGTAGTGATTCTCGACTCCGCGGCGGTTAGTAGAAAGCTATTTTTGAAATCCATAAGTCCATGTCTCGATAGGCATCGCGAAGGCTCGCAAAATTGACGGTTTTCAAAAGAGGTCATTCCGCCTCCGTCGCGCATTTTGGCCAACATTTATGGAGATTGGCAGATTTTGACCAAGATAGATCCAGTCGCCATGAAAAGTGACCGTTGGAAGCCCAACAGATGTAATTTAACGTTATTGAAAAGTAAAATTTTTACAGTGTATCACGTGGGCAATGAAGAGACAAAAGATGCCATTTTGGCCTCCGTCTCGCAGATTTCGCAACATTTCGGCGATTGGCAGATTTTTGACCAAGATAGATCCATGAAAATTCCGTTGGAAGCCACGAAAAGTGACCCGTTGGAAGCCTAACAGATGTAATTTAACGTATCGAAAAGTAAAATTTTTACCAAAGTGTATCACATGGGCCGAAGAGACAAAAGATGCCATTTTGGCCTCCGCTCCTGCGTGCATTTTCCAACATATCCGGGCGATTGGTAGATTTTTGACCAAGATAGATCCCGCCGCCATGAAAGTGACCGTTGGAAGCCCAACAGATGTAATTCAATGTATCAAAATGTAAAATTCTTACAGTATCACGTGGGCAGCTGAAGAGACAAAAGATGCCATTTTTTGCCAACATTTTCGGGCGATTGGCATATTTTTGACCAAGATAGATCCGGGCCGCCATGAAAAGTGACCCGTTGGAAGCCCAACAGATGTAATTCAACGCATCAAAAAGTAAAATTTTACTGTGTATCACACTGGCAAATGAAGAGACAAAAGATGCCATTTTGGCCTCCGCTCGAGCAGATTTCTATCAACATTTCTCGAGATTGGCGGATTTTTGACCAAGATAGATCCAGCCGCCATGAAAATTGACCCGTTGGAAGCCCAACATGACCTAATTTAGAGGATCGAAAAGTATAATTTTTACATTTATCACGGGGCAGCTAAGGAGCCCAAAGATGCCATTTTGGCCTCCATTCATGGAAATTTGTCACGATTCCTAGCGGTGACATTTTTTGAGTTCCGTAACTCCAATCGTAGTGATTCTCGACTCCGCGGCGGCTAGTAGAAAGCTATTTTTGAAATCCATAAGTCCATGTTCGATAGGCATCGCGAAGGCTCGCAAAATTGACGGTTTTCAAAAGATAGCCTCCGTGGAAGCGCATGAGATTTTGCCAACATTTATGGAGATTGGCAAAAAGATTTTGACCAAGATAGATCCAAGCCGCCATGAAAAGTGACCCGTTGGAAGCCCAACAGATGTAATTTAACGTTATTGAAAAGAGTATCACGTGGGCAAAGTCAAGAGACAAAAGATGCCATTTTGGCCCTTTCGCGACCAAGGCGATTGATTGCAGATTTTTGACCAAGATAGATCCAGTCGCCATGAAAAGTGACCCGTTGGAAGCCCAACAGATGTAATTTAACGTATCGAAAAGTAAAATTTTTACTGTGTATCACATGGGCAAATGAAGAGACAAAAGATGCCATTTTGGCCTCCATTCGCGCAGATTTTTGCCAACATATCCGGGCGATTGGTAGATTTTTGACCAAGATAGATCCCGCCGCCATGAAAAGTGACCCGTTGGAAGCCCAACAGATGTAATTCAATGTATCAAAATGTAAAATTCTTCGATAGGTGTATCACGTGGGCAGCTGAAGAGACAAAAGATGCCATTTTGGCCTCCGTCTCGTGCAGATTGGCCAACATTTTCGGGCGATTGGCATATTTTTGACCAAGATAGATCGGGGCCGCCATGAAAGTGACCCGTTGGAAGCCCAACAGATGTAATTCAACGCATCAAAAAGTAAAATTTTTAGGTGTATCACGCTGGCAAATGAAGAGAAAAAGATGCCATTTTGGCCTCCGCTCGAGCAGATTTCTATCAACATTTCGAGATTGGCGGATTTTTGACCAAGATAGATCCAGCCGCCATGAAAATTGACCCGTTGGAAGCCCAACATGACCTAATTTAGAGGATCGAAAAGTATAATTTTTACATTTATCACGTGGGCAGCTAAGGAGCCCAAAGATGCCATTTTGGCCTCCATTCATGGAAATTTCTCAAGATAGTCACGATTCCTAGCGGTGACATTTTTTGAGTTCCGTAACTCCAATCGTAGTGATTCTCGACTCCGCGGCGGAAGCTAGTAGAAAGCTATTTTTGAAATCCATAAGTCCATGTTCGATAGGCATCGCGAAGGCTCGCAAAATTGACGGTTTTCAAAAGAGGTCATTTTCGCCTCCGTCGCAGATTTTGCCAACATTTATGGAGATTGGCAGATTTTGACCAAGATAGATCCAGCCGCCATGAAAAGTGACCCGTTGGAAGCCCAACAGATGTAATTTAACGTTATTGAAAAGTAAAATTTTATTTATGTGTATCACGTGGGCATTCCAAGAGACAAAAGATGCCATTTTGGCCTCTCGTATCACATGGGCAAAATTGAAGAGACAAAAGATGTCGCGCAGATTTCGGGCGATTGGCAGATTTTTGACCAAGATAGATCCAGCCGCCATGAAAAGTGACCCGTTGGAAGCCTAACAGATGTAATTTAACGTATCGAAAAGTAAAATTTTACAGTATCACATGGGCAACCGAAGAGACAAAAGATGCCATTTTGGCCTCCGCTCGTGCAGATTTGGCCAACATATTATGGCGATTGGTAGATTTTTGACCAAGATAGATCCCGCCGCCATGAAAGTGACCCGTTGGAAGCCCAACAGATGTAATTCAATGTATCAAAATGTAAAATTCTTACAGGTATCACGTGGGCAAATGAAGAGACAAAAGATGCCATTTTGGCCTCCGTCGCAGATTTGCCAACATTTCTCGGCGATTGGCATATTTTTGACCAAGATAGATCCAGCCGCCATTGAAAGTGACCCGTTGGAAGCCCAACAGATGTAATTCAACGCATCAAAAAGTAAAATTTTACGTGTATCACGCGGCAGCGAAGAGACAAAAGATGCCATTTTGGCCTCCGCTCGAGCAGATTTCTATCAACATTTTCGAGATTGGCGGATTTTTGACCAAGATAGATCCAGCCGCCATGAAAATTGACCCGTTGGAAGCCCAACATGACCTAATTTAGAGGATCGAAAAGTATAATTTTACATTTATCACGTGGGGGCAGCTAAGGAGCCCAAAGATGCCATTTTGGCCTCCATTCATGGAAATTTGTCACGATTCCTAGCGGTGACATTTTTTGAGTTCCGTAACTCCAATCGTAGTGATTCTCGACTCCGCGGCGGTTAGTAGAAAGCTATTTTTGAAATCCATAAGTCCATGTTCGATAGGCATCGCGAAGGCTCGCAAAATTGACGGTTTTCAAAAGAGGTCATTCTCGCCTCCGTCGGCAGATTTTGCCAACATTTATGGAGATTGGCAGATTTTGACCAAGATAGATCCAGCCGCCATGAAAAGTGACCGTTGGAAGCCCAACAGATGTAATTTAACGTTATTGAAAAGTAAAATTTTTACTGTGTATCACGTGGGCAGCCGAAGAGACAAAAGATGCCATTTTGGCCTCGATGTAAATTTCGTCGCATTTTTTGGCGATTGGCAGATTTTTGACCAAGATAGATCCGGGGCCGCCATGAAAAGTGACCCGTTGGAAGCCTAACAGATGTAATTTAACGTATCGAAAAGTAAAATTTTTACAGTATCACATGGGCAATCAAGAGACAAAAGATGCCATTTTGGCCTCCGTCGTGGCAGATTGGCCAACATATCCGCGATTGGTAGATTTTTGACCAAGATAGATCCCCGCCGCCATGAAAGTGACCCGTTGGAAGCCCAACAGATGTAATTCAATGTATCAAAATGTAAAATTTTACTGTGTATCACGTGGGCAATTGAAGAGACAAAAGATGCCATTTTGGCCTCCATTTCGCAGATTTTGCCAACATTTCTGGCGATTGGCATATTTTTGACCAAGATAGATCCAGCCGCCATGAAAGTGACCCGTTGGAAGCCCAACAGATGTAATTCAACGCATCAAAAGTAAAATTCTTACAGGTATCACGCTGGCAACTGAAGAGACAAAAGATGCCATTTTGGCCTCCGCTCGAGCAGATTTCTATCAACATTTCTCGAGATTGGCGGATTTTTGACCAAGATAGATCCAGCCGCCATGAAAATTGACCCGTTGGAAGCCCAACATGACCTAATTTAGAGGATCGAAAAGTATATTTTTACATTTATCACGGGCAGCTAAGGAGCCCAAAGATGCCATTTTGGCCTCCATTCATGGAAATTTGGTCACGATTCCTAGCGGTGACATTTTTTGAGTTCCGTAACTCCAATCGTAGTGATTCTCGACTCGCGGCGGTTAGTAGAAAGCTATTTTTGAAATCCATAAGTCCATGTCTCGATAGGCATCGCGAAGGCTCGCAAAATTGACGGTTTTCAAAAGAGGTCATTCCGCCTCCGTCGGGCAGATTGGCCAACATTTATGGAGATTGGCAGATTTTGACCAAGATAGATCCAGCCGCCATGAAAAGTGACCCGTTGGAAGCCCAACAGATGTAATTTAACGTTATTGAAAAGTAAAATTCTTACATGTATCACGTGGGCAGTCAAGAGACAAAAGATGCCATTTTGGCCTCTGCAGATTCGGGCAACATTCTCGGGCGATTGGCAGATTTTTGACCAAGATAGATCCGGGCCGCCATGAAAAGTGACCCGTTGGAAGCCTAACAGATGTAATTTAACGTATCGAAAAGTAAAATTTTACAGGTATCACATGGGCAGCTGAAGAGACAAAAGATGCCATTTTGGCCTCCGCTCGTGCAGATTTTGGCCAACATATCCGCGATTGGTAGATTTTTGACCAAGATAGATCCCGCCAACATGAAAAGTGACCTCGTTGGAAGCCCAACAGATGTAATTTGTACCAAAATGTAAAATAGTATCACGTGGGCCATGAAGAGACAAAAGATGCCATTTTGGCCCCAACATGATGTAATTCAACACGCATCGGCGATTGGCATATTTTTGACCAAGATAGATCCGGGGCCGCCATGAAAAGTGACCCGTTGGAAGCCCAACAGATGTAATTCAACGCATCAAAAGTAAAATTTTTACAGTATCACGCTGGCAAATGAAGAGAAAAAGATGCCATTTTGGCCTCCGCTCGAGCAGATTTCTATCAACATTTCTCGAGATTGGCGGATTTTTGACCAAGATAGATCCAAGCCGCCATGAAAATTGACCCGTTGGAAGCCCAACATGACCTAATTTAGAGGATCGAAAAGTATAATTCTTACATTTATCACGTGGGCAGCTAAGGAGCCCAAAGATGCCATTTTGGCCTCCATTCATGGAAATTTGGTCACGATTCCTAGCGGTGACATTTTTTGACCAAGATAACTCCAATCGTAGTGATTCCGACTTGGAAGCCGGTTAGTAGAAAGCTATTTTTGAAACCATAAGTCCATGTTCGATAGGCATCGCGAAGGCTCGCAAAATTGACGGTTTTCAAAAGAGGTCATTTTCGCCTCCGTCGGGCAGATTGCCAACATTTATGGAGATTGGCAGATTTTGACCAAGATAGATCCAGCCGCCATGAAAAGTGACCCGTTGGAAGCCCAACAGATGTAATTTAACGTTATGAAAAGTAAAATTTTGTGTATCACGTGGGCAAATAAGAGACAAAAGATGCCATTTTGGCCTCTCGTCGCAACATTTCGGGCGATTGGCAGATTTTTGACCAAGATAGATCCGGGGCCGCCATGAAAAGTGACCTCGTTGGAAGCCTAACAGATGTAATTTAACGTTATCGAAAAGTAAAATTTTATGTGTATCACATGGGCAAATGAAGAGACAAAAGATGCCATTTTGGCCTCCGTCGTGTGCATTTTCACCAACATATCTGGCGATTGGTAGATTTTTGACCAAGATAGATCCCCGTCGCCATGAAAAGTGACCCGTTGGAAGCCCAACAGATGTAATTCAATGTATCAAAATGTAAAATTTTACAGTGTATCACGTGGGCAAGCCGAAGAGACAAAAGATGCCATTTTGGCCTCCATTCGTGCATTGGTCAACATTTGGAGATTGGCATATTTTTGACCAAGATAGATAGATTTTTGACCAAGATAGATCAACGCCGCAAATGAAAATTGACCGTTGGAAGCCCAACAGACCATTTAATTTAGAGGATCTATCAAAAGTATAATTTAAAATTTATTGACCCGTTGGAAGCCCAACATGTATCATCGAAAAGTATAATTCTTACATTTATCAAGAGCCCAAAGATGCCATTTTGGCCTCCATTCATGGAAATTCGTCAACATTCCTAGCGGTGACATTTTTTGAGTTCAAGATAGATCCAATCGTAGTGAAAGTGACCGTTGGAAGCCCAGTAGAAAGCTATTTTTGAAATCCATAAGTCCATGTCCGATAGGCATGAATCACGCAAAATTGACGGTTTTCAAAAGAGGTCATTTTGGCCTCCGTTCGGCAGATTGCCAACATTTATGGAGATTGGCGATTTTTGACCAAGATAGATCCGCCGCCATGAAAAGTGACCCGTTGGAAGCCCAACAGATGTAATTTAACGTTATTGAAAAGTAAAATTTTACGTGTATCACGTGGGCAAATGAAGAGACAAAAGATGCCATTTTGGCCTCCATTCGGTCACGATTCCTAGCGGTGACATTTTTGACCAAGATAGATCCAACATATGAAAAGTGACCGGTTAGTAGAAAGCAGATTTTTGATCCAAAAGTAAAATCCGTGTATCACATGGGCGCCAAGAGACAAAAGATGCCATTTTGGCCTCCGTCGTTGGATTTCATCAACATAAAGATTGGTAGATTTTGACCAAGATAGATCCCGTCGCCATGAAAGTGACCCGTTGGAAGCCCAACAGATGTAATTCAATGTATCAAAATGTAAAATTTTACATGTATCACGATGAAGAGACAAAAGATGCCATTTTGGCCTCCATTCAAGATTTTGGCCAACATTTCCGCGATTGGCATATTTTTTGACCAAGATAGATCCGGGGCCGCCATGAAAAGTGACCGTTGGAAGCCCAACAGATGTAATTCAACGCATCAAAAAGTAAAATTCTTACGTGTATCACGCGGGCAAATTGAAGAGACAAAAGATGCCATTTTGGCCTCCGCTCGAGCAGATTTCTATCAACATTTTCGAGATTGGCGGATTTTTGACCAAGATAGATCCAAGCCGCCATGAAAATTGACCCGTTGGAAGCCCAACATGACCTAATTTAGAGGATCGAAAAGTATAATTTTACATTTATCACGTGGGGCAGCTAAGGAGCCCAAAGATGCCATTTTGGCCTCCATTCATGGAAATTTTCGTCACGATTCCTAGCGGTGACATTTTTTGACCAAGATAACTCCAATCGTAGTGATTCTCGACTCCGTTGCGAAGCTAGTAGAAAGCTATTTTTGAAATCCATAAGTCCATGTTCGATAGGCATCGCGAAGGCTCGCAAAATTGACGGTTTTCAAAAGAGGTCATTTTCGCCTCCGTCGCGCATTGCCAACATTTATGGAGATTGGCGATTTTTGACCAAGATAGATCCAGCCGCCATGAAAAGTGACCCGTTGGAAGCCCAACAGATGTAATTTAACGTTATTGAAAAGTAAAATTCTTACAGGTATCATGGCAAAGCCGAAGAGACAAAAGATGCCATTTTGGCCTCTGCTGATTCGCAGATTTGGGCGATTGGCAGATTTTTGACCAAGATAGATCCGGGGCCGCCACGAAAAGTGACCCGTTGGAAGCCTAACAGATGTAATTTAACGTATCGAAAAGTAAAATTTTACAGGTATCACATGGGCAAATGAAGAGACAAAAGATGCCATTTTGGCCTCCGCTCGTGCAGATTGGCCAACATATCCGGCGATTGGTAGATTTTTGACCAAGATAGATCCCGCCGCCATGAAAAGTGACCCGTTGGAAGCCCAACAGATGTAATTCAATGTATCAAAATGTAAAATTCTTACAGTATCACGTGGGCAGTCAAGAGACAAAAGATGCCATTTTGGCCTCCGTCAGGCAGATTTGGCCAACATTTCCTGGCGATTGGCATATTTTTGACCAAGATAGATCCAGCCGCCATGAAAGTGACCCGTTGGAAGCCCAACAGATGTAATTCAACGCATCAAAAAGTAAAATTTACAGGTATCACGTGGGCAAATTGAAGAGACAAAAGATGCCATTTTGGCCTCCGCTCGAGCAGATTTCTATCAACATTTTCGGAGATTGGCGGATTTTTGACCAAGATAGATCCGGGGCCGCCATGAAAATTGACCTCGTTGGAAGCCCAACATGACCTAATTTAGAGGATCGAAAAGTATAATTTTTACATTTATCACGTGGGGCAGCTAAGGAGCCCAAAGATGCCATTTTGGCCTCCATTCATGGAAATTCGTCACGATTCCTAGCGGTGACATTTTTTGAGTTCCGTAACTCCAATCGTAGTGATTCTCGACTCCGTGCGGTTAGTAGAAAGCTATTTTTGAAATCCATAAGTCCATGTCCGATAGGCATCGCGAAGGCTCGCAAAATTGATTCGTTTTCAAAAGAGGTCATTCCGCCTCCGTCGCAGATTTTCAACATTTATGGAGATTGGGATTTTTGACCAAGATAGATCCAGCCGCCATGAAAAGTGACCCGTTGGAAGCCCAACAGATGTAATTTAACGTTATTGAAAAGTAAAATTACTGTGGGCAGACCGAAGAGACAAAAGATGCCAAGATAGATCCGCGATTGGCAGATTTTTGACCAAGATAGACCTAAAAGTGACCCGTTGGAAGCCCAACAGATGTAATTTAACGTATCGAAAAGTAAAATTCTTACTGTGTATCACATGGGCACTGAAGAGACAAAAGATGCCATTTTGGCCTCCCTTCAGCAGATTTTTGGCCAACATATCGGCGATTGGTAGATTTTTGACCAAGATAGATCCCGCCGCCATGAAAGTGACCCGTTGGAAGCCCAACAGATGTAATTCAATGTATCAAAATGTAAAATTCTTACAGGTATCACATGGGCAACTGAAGAGACAAAAGATGCCATTTTGGCCTCCGCTCGCGCAGATTTCACAACATTTTCGCGATTGGCATATTTTTGACCAAGATAGATCCGGGCCGCCATGAAAAGTGACCCGTTGGAAGCCCAACAGATGTAATTCAACGCATCAAAAAGTAAAATTTTACAGGTATCACGCGGCAGCTGAAGAGACAAAAGATGCCATTTTGGCCTCCGCTCGAGCAGATTTCTATCAACATTTCGAGATTGGCGGATTTTTGACCAAGATAGATCCGGGGCCGCCATGAAAATTGACCTCGTTGGAAGCCCAACATGACCTAATTTAGAGGATCGAAAAAGTATAATTCTTACATTTATCACGTGGGCAGCCTAAGGAGCCCAAAGATGCCATTTTGGCCTCCATTCATGGAAATTTCGTCACGATTCCTAGCGGTGACATTTTTTGAGTTCCGTAACTCCAATCGTAGTGATTTCCGACTCCGCGGCGGCTAGTAGAAAGCTATTTTTGAAATCCATAAGTCCATGTTCGATAGGCATCGCGAAGGCTCGCAAAATTGACGGTTTTCAAAAGAGGTCATTTCGCCTCCGTCGCGCAGATTCGCCAACATTTATGGAGATTGGCAGATTTTGACCAAGATAGATCCGCCGCCATGAAAAGTGACCCGTTGAAGCCCAACAGATGTAATTTAACGTTATTGAAAAGTAAAATTTTACTGTGTATCACGTGGGCCAAGAGACAAAGATGCCATTTTGGCCTCGTCGGGCAGACGGGCGATTGGCAGATTTTTGACCAAGATAGATCCAGCCGCCACTTAAAAGTGACCTCGTTGGAAGCCTAACAG